>CM038229.1:93169336-93769336 GCA_021442155.1 Cymbidium sinense | reverse complement strand
TAAAGATGTCATTAGGGTAGATCTAAATAACTAATCTAAACATATTATGGTAATAGAAAATGGAATTTTAAGCATGTAGTGATGTGTTTTTGTATCTTATAATATGTTTTGAAATTTTTATTATGGTATTGTGCCTATAGTCTAAATTAATATAAATCATAAAAATATTAATTTAATAAATTAGATGATGAAATTTGTTAAATTTGAAGTGGGAATTAGGTTGTAGTACCAAAGGTGTGCTACACCACTTGTAGTCTAAAAAGTATGATTTAATGTTCAAAATAAATATTATATGTTGAGCTATTGTCATGTATCATAAATATGTAGCATAGTATAGCATCATATATCATAATATATTATTCTACGCATTTTAAATTCTTTTAGTATTTTTACAGTCATGCAGTTGAACCTACACTAACATTATTTATAAAAAATTTGATTTAGACTTTAAAATGGTGGAATTGAACAAATTCATAATTGGTAGAGCGTGGCATCATAATATATTATTTAGATTTAAAATATGTAAGTGATAAGACTAAAATATACAGTTTTTTTTTATAATTTAGACTAATTTTATGATTTTTGATCTTAAGCAATCCCTTCTGATGTGATAGGCCATATAATATAATATAATATGTTATAGTGTATTATAATATACGATGCTATAACATAGTGTAGCATCATGCATTATAGCATACTATTGTGTATTACTACTTGTTGTTTAATATATTTTAGTTTGCTATAGTATGATGTAGTATAGTTTGTATTGGTATAATTCATAAAATTAGAGATTTTTAGGTTGAGATGATGGGAGTTGGCCAAATCTAAGGTAAGCTTTAGGGAACATCATTGGGGGTGTGCTATGGTGTGTCATTTAATCAAAAGAATGAAATTTTGCATCCAAAATAAATGTTCATTTTTCAACCAAATTTGATAAATATTTTGCTTAAAGTGATTCATTTTAAGGTGTAATGTAAAATAATATATTATCAAAGCATATTAAAATATAATGTACATAACAATATAACTTTACATATATATATGAATGTGGTGGTGTGTTACTAAATGTTATTGTACATTTTAGTATATTTTACTTTTGTTATAATACGTTGGGTCAAAACTCACAAAATGCTAATTTGAAGGTTGAGATGAAAGAATTTGGCGAAATTCATAGCAAGAAGCAACACCAAAATTATGCTATTTTGCAGCATTTCTAATAGAAAATTAACAATTTTACATCCAAAACGAACATTATTCATATTTTGAGAAAGTTTTGTTATTTGTTCCTTTTAAGTGATCCTAATGAGGTGTAAAGTTTATACAATATATTATATTATAGAAAATTATAATAAAAAATCATATTTTATAATATAATATAGTGTGTTAATTCTCATTATAATATGTTTAACATGATATTGTATAGTTAGTTTGAGCTTACACCATCACAAATCATAAAATGTTGATTACAATGTTAAGATGATGTAATTTGAATGCATACATTATTAGGCTTTTGGTTCAAGTATTAAAGGTGTGCATAAGAGAAGAAATAAGATTTGATGAGAATTCCATGTGAAGGACATGGTGGGAGATCCACTAGGGGATCACACATTCATTGTACATGACATGTGAGGGGTCTATGTCGAGGGAATAGAAGAAGAAAATCTGCTGGGGAAAAGGTTTGAATTTGATTTGATTATATGATTTGTGCAAAGAAGATCTAGTAGTGATAAGAATCTATAATCCACCTACAATTAATACTGAATCGACTTTGATTTGTTTATTTTTAATTATTATGGAGGAATATCTGCTATAGATATGGGCTCGAGTCTGTTTGGGATCGGGTATATGAACCTTCCACTAGAGAAGCATGTTCGGGCTATCCATTGGGTATTGCAATTTAAGTTTGATTTCATAGATTTATTTGGGGATGTATCCACTGGGTATAAGAGTTTGGTTGGATTTCTTTGATCTAGACTCTACTGGGGGAGTTGGTTTAATTCGGCTCCACTAGAGAGGTTGGTTTTGAATTAGTTTTATTTGCTTGACTTATTTATATATGATTTGGGAATCCACTAAGGAGAAGGTGTGATTTAACTCCACTAGGGAAAATCATATTGGGATTAATTTAATGGTTGATGTGGTCGATGTATGGACCCAGAAAGTATCTATATGACCTACCTGGGGTTTACAAATCCAAAGGGATAGTCTAGGCTGGGGTAGAGCCAACCTAAGGGGTTTCCTTTCAGTGTGCAACTGCTATGCTAGGAGAAATGTGTAGCAGACTTACATCTTCCAAAGAGAGGAAAAATTGTTAGGGTGACCTATTGGATGCACAATAAATCAAACCTAACTTAGGGAGACTACTAAGTGAATGTCACTGAGGACTTATGTCAACTCAAAAGTTTTCAAGATTAATTTTTTCTTAATTTTATCTGATTTGATATGGTTTGTGTGGTTTAGTTTATTTTCGAATTGAGGGCATATTTGCTAGAGATGAGAGCTTGGTCAAATTTGATAGATTTGATTTATGGACCACGTCATTGTGCAATGGACCCACTAAGAAGGGGCTATATCAGACTTATCCTATCTCAGATTTAAAAATCCAAAGGCATAGTGTGGGAGAGCTAGCTAAAGGGTTGCCTTTTCTGCGGCGTGATAAGAAGAAGGCAGCTTACATCTTCTAGCAGGAACAACCGTTGGGGTGACCTATTGGTAACAAATTGAACTTAGGCCTATTGAGTGAATGCTGGAGACTTATATCTCAAGTAGTGAATTACTATGGTTAGTTTTGCTGACATTGCCTTAAAGATAGGATACCTGCTTGGGAAATGGTATCACTAGGGGTGTCCTCCTAATTCACAAGTGAGCATATATATATATATATATATATATATATATATATATATATATATATATATATATATATATATATATATATGTTTGTGGAAACTGTTGGTGTGCATGGGACCACACTAAGAATGGGTTATGTCGGCCTTAACCTATCTAAGATTTATTTGACCAAGGAAGAATCTGCACATCCATAGGACAAATTCTCCAACCACAGGGGTGGTTACTAGGAAAGGGGAACTATCCAATTTGATAGTATCCTGGGTAGTGTCTAAATGGGGTCACAAAGGATGTGATCCAAATATAGTGCCTACAGGGGTGGTGCTACTAGGAACATTATCCTGAGCCCTAGAAAAGAAATCCTATATGTGTATGGTGGCTAACTCAAGGAGAAAACATAGAAGACTTATGTTTGCCATGAGTGGTGTATGCTAAGGTTGGAGAACCAACCAACCTAAGGTGTATCTATTTGCATGAGTGGTATATCCATCAGCATAGTGAGAATTGACCAACCTAAAGTGATCGTCAGTGTGCAACAATCAATCTAGAAAGAAAGCATGTAGGCTTACAACTTCCCAAGCAGAACTGATCATTGAAGTAGTCTATCATCAAAAAAATAGATGCTATATAATCTAGAGCCACTACTAAGCGAGGAGACCTGAGGAAGGACTGGACCTAAACTCGAAGCAATCAAGTGGGAAGGACCAGCTAGGGGACTTATCCTAAATTTCAAATATACTCTACCCAGTCAGTGCACAAAGGCAAATCGAAGAAGAAAGTGTAGCATACTCACATCCTCTTAAATGAAGCCAACATGAGGTAGCTTACTAGCCAATGAAGGCTACCAAACTAATAAAGGCTCATTGGTGTCCAAAGGTGGCCAAGTAAGGAAAGTGTAGTAGACTTACATCCTCCAAAGTAATAAGATATGGGTGACACACTAATAGAGTAGCGTACTGACCTGGGCTACTAAGTGAGTTCCACTAAGGGCAGTATCTCAACTCAGAGTAGCCCGAGATAAAAGATATGTATTTATTTTATATGTTTGTGTGTAGTTTATGTTTATCTTGTGTCGATGAAAGATAAGACACCACTCAGGTTCTTTACACCTATTGTAAACACATCATAGAGAATTCACAAACAAGAATACTTTCAACATGGAAGAGGTTAAATTTGAATGTAATTTTCATTTATGATAATTATTTTTAAACATGATTTATAATATTTTTTAAGTAAAGCCCATTGATTGGAAGCATTGTGCACTATCCTTTATGATTAATAAGTTGATAAGATCCTCTTTAGTAGGTTTTCTCTATGGAAAAATGGCCTTGCCAAGTGGGTTCAAACTTTCCTCCCATCTTACGATGAGAAACAATTGAACTTCTTAAAACTAAAATAAGCTCTCCTACTTGAAAAGCTCTATGACAGACCAACTTGATGTGAGCTTGAATCATTTCAGCTTTGTACAACTCAAGTTTTTGGCATGACCACAAGCGTCTCTCCTCCAAACCTTTGAGCTCTTCTAACCGTAACTTAGACTATCAATTAGAGCCTCATATTCAGCTTCGTTATTAGTTCAAAGATTGGATAGATGATATTAGAATCTCATCACATCGTGGTCTGGAGTTTAGAGAACTATTCCTACCCCTGCCTTTCTTGAAATATTAGATTGTGATTCTTCTCCTCTTTGAGAGGAAGCTGCACCATCAAAGTACATCTCCTAGCAGTGATTGCTAGTATCCCCTAAGTTCATGATTTGTACATTGGGGAGATCATCACTAAGCAGAGAGTCAACAAGAAGTGAGTGTGCTGTTAAGAAATCTGCTAGCTATTGTACTTTCAACGCATGGAGGGGTATGAAGGTAATGTCAAACTGCGATAGGATCCTGGACAGTTGTTTCAACCATCTATATAGCATCAGTTGTATCATGAGATACTATAGTGGATTAATCCTAGAGATTAAGTTCACCTTATGTGGAAGCATGTAGTGGTGTAGCTTTTGGGATACAAAGATTAAAGCTAGGCAATGCTTCTTAAAGGGTGGATAATTTTTCTCAGTAGGGATTAGATGATAGCTGAGATAGTAGAGTGAGTTTTCCTTCCCTTCATCATTGGCTTGGGCCAATAAAGAACAAAAGGAGTCTTCTAACACAGTAGTGTAAAGTTTGAGCAAGAACATAATAGGTAGGGCCATGTCATGTCATCATGTCTTGAAGGCATCCTGACATTTGTTATCCTACTTGAACTTGGCATCCTTTTTAATAAGTGCTGAGAATGGTTTATATCTTCTCGGTAGGTTTGATATAAAGCTTGTTAGATATGCCAACTGCCTTTGAATGATTTGAGTTGAGTCAAATTTTTAGGGGGAGGCATTTCTAATATCGCTTGATCTTCTCAAGATCGATTTCGATTCTCTGGTGTCAGACAGCAAACCCAAGAAATTTCTCTAAAGCTATTTTGAATGCACACTTCAGGTGGTTCATTTTGAGGTTAAATTATTTTAACTATTTGAAAACTACTCTCAAGTCAAAGAGATGGTCTCCCTTTTCTCTACTTTTGTGCACAAAATCATCAACATAGCACTCAATTTTATGATGAATGAGTTCATTGAATATTTGAGTCATTTCCCACTGGTATGTAGCACCAACATTTCTAAGGCTGAAAGGCATGATTTTATAGCAATAGATTCTGATTGGGGTTCTAAAAGTAGTATTTCTTTCATCTTCAGAGGCCATCTTTATTTGGTTATACCCAGATGAGCCATCCATGAAGGCGAAGACTTCCTGAGATGAGGCAATGTCCACCAGCAACTCCAGGATTGGTAGTGGAACTTCATCTTTTGGGCATGCCTTATTTAAATCCTTAAAATCAATGTATATGTGAATTTGGCCATTTTTTTTCTTAACTGGGGTGATGCTGGCTAACCAGGTAGGGTTTTTTTCCAAATGAGTTAATGTGATTTGAAAAGAACCTATCATATTCCAAATGATTGGTGATGACTAAGCAGTAATCGTCATCATCAACTGGACCCACTATACTAAATCCTAGTCTCGATCTTGATTGAGAGCTTTTGCATTTGTTCTTCCATATTCTTTCGAAGTAGTCTGACCTATGCTTTGACCAAGTATGTGGGATTAACCCTTTCTTTGCTAAATTATGAACACAAGGCAAGCACCAATCAAAAGCTAATTCTATTAATTCTTTATATGAATCATCCTCAAGTTCTACATCAACTTCTTGACTTGAAAATGATGCTCCTAGAAAGAACCTATGAGTCTTCACACCGGTGGATGACTTAGGGGCTTCTTTAACTACCAAACCCTCAACTTTTTGAGAGGCAAGTGGGGTTAAAGCTAAAGTTTCCAACTGATGCCTAACTATTTCACATATAGAATTAGATATAATTTTGCTTTCCTTTAGAGCCCGGTCTTCAACCCTATCTGGCTCAAGTGTCACATCCAAGAAAATCTACTATTGAAAAGAACTGGCTGGTGTGCTAACCATATAAGACACATCCTATGGACAAGATTCTAAGTCTATATGGATAGCAGGTGTACTCTTAGTAGTTGGGATATATTTTCTACTGGGTGGCCAATAATGAGGTTTTCCACCCCTGGGACTACCTCTGAACTGGCCTCTTCCTCTATCTGGTGGTGGTCAGGTCGTCCGACCCATATGTTTAAATGGAGTGATGAATTGTGGGTGGAATCGAATGTCATGCTCCACTTCCTCCTCCAAGTCTATTTTTGCTCCCTTTTATTTTCTTTTCCTTTTTATTTTTCTCTTTCTTTTTCTTTTTCTTTTTTTTTTTATTTTAAACTTTGTCTAAGTTCGTGAGAATAGACTTATTTATTTTGAGGGAGATCTCCTTTGACACAGTAGATGATCCCACCTCTCACAAACTTCATACATTGATTTAAATAGGATGGAACTATGTTGTTCTCATGTATCCATGGTCTCCCAAGCAAAGCTTTGAAAGATGTATATGAGTCTATATTTGTGAAACTTGGCTTCGGTCTTCCAATAATCTATCTCCAAGGGCAACACTATAGAACCTAAGGCCTATTAGCCTCACTTTTGGAGTACGAATTCAATCTTCCCATTTTAGACTTAGGACTCTTCTAGACATTAAGACTTCCCTAGTCATAAGACACTTCTAACAATTAGGTAAACACTTAACCTAAGCCTAAAGACTTAGAAGGGTTAACCATAGTATTAGGTTATGCTTAACGGATTAAGATAATCCACCTACCCTACAACCTAAAACCAATCCATGTTCACCTTCTCAAACCAAACTTCAAGTTCAATTGTAACATCATTCAAATCCAAGCCCAAATTCTAAAACCAAATGATTGAAGCTCATGATCAAATCCAAACTTGAAACCCTTCCTAAGCCATACAACCTATCCCATGAACTTAGCCAAATCTTAATCCAAATCAATCCAAAATCAATTGATTTTCTCCTAATCATTTTATATCTTCAACCATCTTTCTAAATATAAGTCAAATCTACATTGAAATGATCAAAACTAAATCAAACTTAATCAAATAAAATCAAAACCCTTCCTAAGACATATGACCTCTCTCATGGACTTTGCCAAATCTTAATCCAAATTAAGTCAAACTCAATTGATTTTCTCACAAATCAATATATTTTCAATCAACTTCACAAATTTAAATGAAATATGCATTTAAATCATGAAAACTAAATCAAACCTAAGCCACATGACAGAACTCCATGGACTTAGCGAAATTCCTTCATTCCAAAGCCCAAATTCAATTGATTTTCTCATGAATCAATCTTACCTTCAATTATATTCACAAATATAAATTAAATATACAATCATCAAGCCAAACCAAAATCAACCCAAGTCAAACCCAACTTATCCCTTTTGACTTGAAATGTTCAAATGAAAAAACCCATTTGAACCCAAGCCAATTGTTATTGAATTTATATATCAATCCCAAATCCATATATAAACTCAACTTAATCAAACTCATCCCAAAATTAAGCCAATTAAAGCCAATTGGTCCACTTGACCTAAAGTGGCCAATTTGACCTATTTGAGCCAAGTTCTAATCCTACCTAAATTAGATAGAATGAAGTCCATCAAAACCTCCCATCATGATTATTAATCACCCTAGTTTGATCAATTGTCACAAATTGGGTCAAACCAAGTTAACTTGGTCATTTGACCAAGTCAACCACTTAACCCATATGAACCCAAACTAGCCAAGTTGCAACCAAAGTCAAATCCCTTGAAAATAATGATTCATACTAAATCAAAATCAATATTTGAATATGACTTGACCTTCAATTGAGTTAAACCAAACCCAATTGGCCCTCTTGACCTAAGTTGACCCATATTGACCTAAAAGACTAAATTGGGTTAAATCAAAATATAAACAAAATTGATTGCAACCATTGGCTCATGTTCATTCTAAATTGATTGTTGAACTTGACCAAAGCCATGCTTGGACACAATTGAACCCAATTGACCAACTTAGCCCAAATTGACCTAAAGGTTCAAGTTGGCCCAAATAAAACCAAATCCAAAATAATTGAAACCAAAACAATCATCTTCATTGGTCAAATAAACCCTAAACCCTAAGCTTAAATCCTAAGCTAACCCTAAACACTAAACCCTAAAAAAACTAAACCAACAGAAACTAAAACCCTAAACCCCTAAACTAACCTAAACCTTAAACCCTAAAACTATAAACCTCAAAACCCTAAAACCCTAAAACCTAAACCCACTAAACTAAACCATAAACCCTAAACAATCCCTAAACCCTAAATCCTAAACTAAATAAAACCTAAAAATAAATAAATAAACACCTAAACATAAATAAAATAAAATAAAAACCTAAACTAGAACCTAAACCTAAACCTAAAAATAAAATAAAATAAACTATAACAAAATAAATAAAAACTAAAATAAACTAAATAATAAAATAAACCTAAGAATAAAAAACATAAATAAATTAAAAACTAAACATAAAATAAAAATAAAATAAACTTAAAACAAAATAAAATAATAAATAAATAAAAGCCTAAAGCTAAAAAATTAACCTTTAAAAAAAAAAAACCTAAAATGTGATAAAATAAAAAAAAAACTAACTAAAAAACACTAAACCTAAAATAGAAATATAATAAACAAAATAAAATAAACTTAAACCTAAACTAAAATAAACTAAACTAAAATAAATAAAATCTAAACCTAATCTTAAATAAACTAAACCTAAACCTAAATTAAATTAAATAAAATAAACTAAAATAAAACCTAAACCTAAAGTAAAAAAATAAAACCTAAAAATAAACATAAAATAAAACTCTAAAACTTATACCTAAAAAATTAAAATAAAAACCTAAACCTAAAAATAAATAATAAAACCTAAACCTTAAAACAAAATAATAATAAAACTCAACTAAAGTAAATTTAAACCTAAACGCGTGAATAAAAATTAAACTAAAATAAAAAAAAAATTGAAATAAATAAAACTAAAATTAATAAACTAAACTAAATAAAATAAAAATAAACCTAAATAAAATAAAAATAAACTAAAATAAATAAAAAATAAAATAAATAAACCTAAACCAACTTATTTACTTAATTAAAATAAAATAAAAAACTAAATAAAACCTAAACCTAAATAATAAACCTAGAAATAAATAAAAAATAAAACCTAAACCTAAACTAAAAAAAACTAAACCTAAAACAAAAACAATAAACCTAAACCTAAACTGAAATAAACTAAACTAAAAAAAATAAAACCTAAATCGAAACCTAAATATAAACTAAATAAAATAAAATAAACTAAAAATAAACCTAAACATAAACTAAAAAATAAAACCTAAAAATAAACCTAAAATAAAAACCTAAACCTAAAACTAAAAAAATAAAATAAAAAACTAAACCTAAACCTAAAAATAAAAAATAAAATCTAAACCTAAAAAATAAAATATAAATAAAACTAAACTAAAAAATAAACTTAAATCAAAACCTAAACCTAAACTTAATAAATAAACTAAAATAAAAAACATAAATTAAAATAAATATACCTAAAATAAATAAACTAAACTAAATAAAAATAAAAATAAATCTAAATCAAAATAAAAAAATAAAATAAACTAAATAAACCTAAACCTACTAGTTGAGCAATTTAAATAAAACCAAACCCTAAACCACTCTAAACTAACTCTAAACTCTGACTCACACTAACTTAAAACCCTAAACCACTAAAATAAAACCCTAAACCTGGCTATAAACCAAAGACCCCAAACCCAAACTAAACTAAACTGACCTAACCTACCCTACTTTAAACCTAAACTGAGCCATAAACCCGCCCAAACTATACCATGACCATAAACCTACACAACTAACTATAAACCCTAAACCCTAAACCCTAAACCCTAAGCCAAACCTAAACTCTAAACCCTAAAACTAAAGCAAACTCTAAACCTAAACCTAAACCTAAACCAAACTAAACTCTACCCACCCAAATCTTAAACCTAAACCCAAACCCAAAACCTAAACCTAAAGTAACTAAATAAATTTAAAAATAAACCTAAACCTTAAAACCTAAAAAACCTAAACCTAAATCTAAACCTAAACCCTAAGAATGTGCAGAACCTTGATAGCAGGAACATCACCGTCAACTAGGCTCAATCTAGATCTGGCAGTGGAGGTGAAGACAGAGGCGATAGTTATCGTAATGGTGGTGGGGGATCTAGAGGTGCTGGTGTATATGTAGGTGGTGGTCGAAGTAGTGGTTGTTATGGAGGCGGGAGGAATCTTTGGAGGTTACGATGTGGGGTGGCGGAGGCGTGAGGATATGATGGCAGATCCGATACTCGAGAGGGGGTGGTTGATGGGAACTCAAGCGAGAAACGGCCGTCGATCATTGCTTATGGAAATGTCTTTATAAAAGAGATGATTCTAGTTATCTTGGGTTTTTGATTTGCTCTATGTGTGTTCATTTTTTATTTATGTCATCGCTTGTGTTATAGAAAACTTGGTGTGTCACTTGGTTGATGAAATCAAAAAGAAGAAATGCTAAATCTAAATTTATTCTCCATTTAAAAATAAATAAAAATCCTAAACCCTGAACAAAAACCTAAACCTTGAACCTAAAACTTAAACCTTAAACCCTAAACCCTAAAAATAAAAAATAATAAAATAAATTTAAAAAAACCCTAACCTTAAACCCTAAAACCTAAAACCCTAAACCCTAAACCCTAAACCCCAAACTCACTAAACCATAAACCTAATCTAAAAACTAAAACAACTAATGAGAAATAAAATCTAAAGATAAAATAAATAAAAAAACCTAAACCTAAATAAAATAAAATAATAAAATAAAATAAAATCTTAAACTTAAACCTAAACCTAAACCTAAAACTACAAATAAAATAAAATAAAAAATAAAAACTAAACTAAAATAAAATAAATAAAAACCTAAACTAAACTAAATAAAATAAAATAAAGATAAAGATAAAAAACCTAAATAAAATAAAAACAAAACTAAAAATTAAAATGAAATAAACATAAAATAAAATAAAATAAAAACTAAACCAAAAAATAAACTTAAAAAAAACATAAAAATAAAACCAAAAATTAATAAAAATTAAAATCCAAACCTTAAACTAAAAAAAAAAGACTAAACATAAAATAAATAAAATAAAATAAACCTAAACCAAAACTAAAATAGTAAACTAAAATAAATAGAACCTAAAACTAAACATAAAAAAAGTAAACCTAAACCCTAAACCAATAAAATAAAATAAACTAAAAATAAACCAAAACCTAAACTTAAAAATTAAACATAAAAATAAACCTAGAAAAATAAAATAAAAACCTAAACCTAAACCTAAAAAATAAAAAATAAAACCCAAACCAAAAAAATAAATTAAAAATAAAATAGAACTAAAAAATAATAATAAACCTAAACCTAAAACTAAAAAATAAACCAATTCAAAAAACCTAAACTAAAATAAATAAACCTAAAATAAAGAAAATAATCTAAATAAAAATAAAAAATAAACCTAAATCAAAATAAAAATAAAAATAAAATAAACTAAAATAAATAAAAAATAAACTAAAATAAAGAAAAAATAAAATAAAATAACTAAAAAAAACTAAACATACAAGTTTACCTAATTTTTCAAGAAAAAAAAACCCTAAACCCTAATCCCTAAACCCTAAACCCTAAATCCTAAACCTTAAACCTTAAACATAAAACTTTAAAACTAAGCCTAAACCTTGAACCCATACCTACTAAAACCCTAAAACTACTCTAAACCTTGCCTAAAACTACTTCCCTACCCAGGCCCTACCCTAACCTGCTACTTAACCTGGGCCCACCTGAAACCTTAACCCCACCCTATAAACCATATCCACACCTAAATCCTCCTTCCTCCCAAAACTAAACCCACCACACACTCTAAACCTAGGCCCTGACCACTAGAAACCACCCTAAACCATAAACCCTAAAACTAAAAGAAAACTTAAAGTAAATAAAACCTAAAAATAAAATAAATAAAAAACATAAACCTAAATAAAATAAAATAAAATAAAAACTTGAACTAAATCCTAAATGTAAACCTAAAAATAAAATAAAATAAATAAATAAATAAACTAAAATAAAATAAATAAAAACCAAAACTAAACTAAAAAATAAAATTAACCTAAGAATAAAAAAACCTAAATAAAATAAAAACTAAACATAAAATAAAAACAAAATAAACCTAAAATAAAATAAAATAAAACCTAAATAAATCCCTTAACCTAAAAAATAAACCAAAAAAGAAATAAAAAAATAAAACCAAAACCCTAAACCAAAAAGAAAAACTAAACCCAAAATATAGATAAAATAAATAAAATAAAATAAAATAAACCTAAACCTAAACTAAAATAAATAAAACCTAAACCTAAAACTAAAATAAATTAAAAATAAACCAAAACCTAAACAAAAATAAAATAAAACATCAAAATAAAACTAAATAAAAACTAAAACCTCAACCCGAAACCTTAAGACCTAAAAAGCTAAAAACCTAAACCTAAACTAAATAAAACCTAAAAATAAAATAAATAAAAAACCTATACAAAAAGAAAATGAAAAATAAATTAAAAGTTAAAATAAAATAAACCTAAAATAAAATAAAAGCTAAATAAAAACCTAGACCTAAAATATAAACATAAAAATAAAACATAAAAATAAATATAAAAGAAAATAAAAACCTTAAACTAAAAAAAACCTAAACTTATAATAAACAAAATAAAATAAACATAAACCTAAACCAAAATAAACTAAACTAAAATGAATAAAACCTAAATAGAAACCTAAAATAAACTAAATAAAATAAAATAAACTAAAAATAAACCTAAACCTAAACTAAAAAAATAAAATAACATAAAACCTAAACCTAAAAAATAAAATAAAAACCTAAACCTAAACCTAAAAATAAAAAAGATAAAACTTAAACCTAAAAAATAAAATAAAAATAAAACAAAACTAAAAAATAAACATAAACCTAAACCTAAATCTAAAGAATAAACTATAATAAATAAAGCTAAAATAAACTAAATAATAATAAAAATAAACCTAAATAAATAAAATAAAATAAACTAAAATAAATAAATAAATAACAAATAAACTAAAAAAATTTAAACTTACATGTTTACCTGATTTAAAAAAAAACACAAAACTTAAAACCCTAATTCTAAAACCATAAACCCAAGCTACTAACCAAACACACCCTAAAACCTTAAACCAAAAACCATAAACCCTAAACTAACCCTAAACCCTAAACTAACCCTAAACCCTAAACTAATCCTAAACCCTAAACCGCAAACCCTAAATCCTAAACCTTAAAACCTTAAACCCTAAACCATAAATTAACCCTAAACCATAAAAACCCAAAACCATAAACCTTAAACCCTTAACCCTAAACTAACCCTAAACCTTAAGCTAGCCCTAAACCCTAAACCTTAAACCTTAAACACTAAAAATCTTAAACCTTAAAGCATAAACACTAAACCCTTAAACCTTAAACCCTAAACTCTAACCCTTAACACTAAACCACTAGTTTAAGAACTTTTGCTACTTCAGTTAACAAACTTTGGTTGGTTGGGGGTGATTTCAACACTATCCTCTCGACCTCTAAAAGATGGTGTGGTTGTTCCCCTAACATTCATTCCATGGAAGATTTTTCCAACATGATTCTTGATTGCAACCTTATTGACATTGGCTACTCAGGTTCAGACTACACTTGGCATAACTCTAGACTCTAGCAACGTCTTGATAGGACACTCTTCAACTCTCTATGAATTAATCAATGGCCTAGTACCTCTGTTGAGCATTTGAGTAGACCTTTGTCTGACCATGCACCTCTTTTGATATCCATTAAAAATCCCTCTAATAGACTCTCCTCCCCTCCCTCATTTTGATTCCAAAATATGTGGACTCAGCATTTTAATTTCTTAAATGATGTCCCCACCAACAGGTTGGCCCCCCTTCACCCTGATAATTCTATGAAGGGCATGATTTTTTTCTAGTTTAAGCTTAAAAGACTTAAAGAAAACCTAACTTAGTGGGGCAAGCATCATTTTAAAAATTTATTTGCTAATATCAAAATTTTGGAACAATTGGTTTGTTCTCTTGAAAATGTTATTTTGACTAATCTTCTAAACTAGAGAAATTAAATGAAGCTAAAGATAACCTGGTTACCTATTAGAATATGGAGGAAACTTACTGGCGGCAAAAGGCTGCGAGTAAACATATTGCTTATGGGGATAGAAATACATATATTTCCATGCTCTTTTCCAAAAAAAAGAGCTTTAAATTCTATAAAAAAATTTAAAATTGATAATGGAAACTAGATCACTGATAATAATGAGATTAAAGACTCTATCACTAATCATTTTAGAAATTTGCTGAACAATAGCCATACTTTAGAGGCTATCTCCAACTCTCATTTAATTTCTTTAATAATTACCAGTGATGACAATCATTGCTTACGATGATCCCTACGAAAGCAGAGATTGATAAAATTCTTAATAACATGAACGCTAATTCTCTGGCTATACTACTCATTTTTCTAACATTCTTTATTATTAAGCATGATTTAGTTGATCTTTGTATAATTTTTTAATGGTACACCTTTACCTAGATACTTCTCCAGCACATCCATTATTCTTAAACCCAATATTGATAATCCTGAATGCTTGGGTGACTTCAGACCTATCAGCCCTTGCATCCTTTTTCATAAACTTATTGCTAAATTACTCACCAACAAAATTAGTCCTCTGCTTCATAAAATTATTTCTCTCAACCAAACTGGTTTCATTAGAGGTAGAGCTATATATGATAACATTCTTCTCACCCAAGAACTGATTCATGATTTAGATGCCTCTAATAAAGGTGGTAACATCCTTTTCAAATTGGATATATCTAAAACTTTTGACAACATCTCCTGGACCTTCCTTTTTCAAATCCTTCATTTGTTTGGCTTCTCTGATAATTTCATCTCCCTAGTTAATAATTCTGTTGGTAATGCTTGGTTCTCTGCTATTCTGAATGGTGAGGCCTTAAGTTTCTTCCCTTCTGCTCATGGTCTAAGACAAGGGGATCCCTTATCTCCCACTCTTTTTATTATTGCAGTGGAATATCTTTTTAGGAGCCTTAATGACCTCTTCAACAATAATCCTAGCATGTTTTTTAGAACTCTGGGTGGTTTTTCCTATCTCCCATCTTAGCTTTTTGATGATTTCATTATCTTTGCAATGCTTCCATTCATCACATTAAAACATTAAAATTTTCTTAATTAAGTTTGGGAAGGAAAGTGGTCTTTCTATTAATGAAGGTAAAAGTTGCTTCATTCCTTCCTCTAAAATCTCTAGTAACAAAATCAATCAAATCTTGATAATCACTAATTTTCAACAATAATAGCTTCCTATTAAATATCTTGGAGCTCCTCTATACAAAGGTCAGAAAAGAGCACATCTCTTTGATGAATTAATCCAAAAAATCTAAAAAAAAATTTCAGTTTGGGAATTTCATTTACTTTCATTTGGTGGAAGGCTCACTTTGCTTAAGAGTACCCTAAACTCCATGCCTTTATATCTTATTCAAACCATTATTCCTATGAATTCTACCTTAAACAGAATTGAGCATCTCCTAAATAAATTCTTATGGGGATCAAACAACTCTACTAAAAGGATGCATTGGACTTCCTGGTATAAAAGCTATGGCACCCTTGCTGAAGGTGGGCTTATAAGAAGCTATTACATTCTCTCATAAACTTTGGTGGAACTTTAGGAGCAAAAATAGTCTTTGGGCTAAATTCATGACTGCCAAGTATTGCTAGGGTAAGCATCCTCTATCCTATCCTAAGGGTGACTCTCATGTATGGAAAAGATTTTGTTCCATCAAATGGGAAGCTGAATCCTTTTTTTCTTGGGGGGTCAACTCTGGATCTTCTTTCTTTTGGCAAGACAACTAGACTGGCATTGGCTCCATTGATGATTTATTATCTACTCACTCCACTACTGCTATTAAAGTTAACTCTTTCTAGCAGAATAATAAATGGAATGATACCATGCTTATTGATTATACTCCTACCTCCATTTTGCATAAATTTACTAACATCCCCATCATTGCTAACCATCAAGATCAAATCCTTTTTAAGTTGTCTCAAAATGGTAATTTTAATCTTAAAGATGTCTGGATTCATATTAGAGAAGCTCATGATTTCTCTAACATGTTTTTTAAACTTTGGAATAACACTATCCCTATTTCTTACTCTATCCTTACTTGGAGAATTTTGAAAAATTTCATCCTTGTTGATTCTTTAATGTGGGGTAAAGGGTTTTATTTACCTTCAAAATGACTATATTTTCACATTGAGAATGTGGACCATGTCTTTGTTAATGGAGCTATTGCCTCTAAATTATGGATTTGGTATGATGATCTATTCAATATTGATTATTTCAATGGCTCTTTATCCCTATATCGACTTCTTGATGTTTATTTTCAAAGAACTTAAAGGACACATTAAAGTGGTAACTTCCATCACTCTTATATGGTTCTTATGGATGGATAGAAATGATGCCAAACATCGGGATTCCTATGAATCATAAAAGGATTATTGCTAGAATCAAAGAGAAAATTCATGCCTTATTTAATTTTAATTACCAACATTCAATTTAAAGGTTGTAAATTTGTGGCCTACAAACTTGGTCTTATCGACTTATTTCCCTAATTGTAAAGAGGATAACATTGTCTATTGGATAAAGCCTCATAATAATATTATCAAAATCAATACTGACGGCTCCATTTTTCAAAATGCTTTTGGCTGTGGTGGCATTTTCACAAATTTTAAATGTACTATTACTTGTGCCTTTGCCTATCCTTTTACTGCATATTCTGTTATCTATGCTGAATTAATGGATATTAACAAAGCTATTGAGATTTCTTAACAAAAAGGTTGGCTTAACATCTAGATTGAGGTGGATGCTCTCTTATTGATTGATATGTTGACCTCCACCAAGATGGGCAATACAGATTTTTCTACCTCCTTAATCACACTAAAGCTCTTCTATCTCAAGTTTATTTCAAAATCACTCATGTTTGGCATTAAGGTAATGCATGTGTTGATTACCTTGCTAATCTGGGTGCTATACTAGATGACATAACCTTCTTTGATCAGCTTAATCTTCCTAGACACTTGCATGGGTTAGTAAATTGGGACAATACTGGTTTACCCTATATCAAAAATTAGTCTTTGTTTTAGGTCTTTAATTGTTATTATTTTTTTCCAACCTATTTTTCTATCCTTAATTTTATTTTGTTGCCTTTGGGTTCCTCTGTATTTCTTTTTTTTTTTTTTTTATTTATTATTTCTTGTTGGTTGACTCTTATTGTCTACTTATTGACTTATTTTCCTTTTTATTTGTTGTTTCCCTACTGTGCTTCCTTAATCTTGTTGGAGATGGCCCTTTTCCAAACCACATTGTATACAATCCTATACGCATGATTGGGATTGTTCTCTGGTTCCTTTGCATGATTGGGACTATTTTTTCCCTCTCCTTCTCTCTCGACATCTTGTTTACTTAGACTCTAGTCTATTTCTCCTTGATTTAATGGATTGTATGCTGCTATTTTTTTTCTATCTTTCAGTTTCAATGCTATAATTATACTGCATTTTATATCCTCCATTGGGCTTAGTATTTGGTCTGCTGTCTTGGCTTTTGGTTGAATGGTCTTAAGGGTTTTTATCTTCAGCAAGCTTATTTTTATGGTTGGCTTTTTTGACTCCTATCTATCTTGTTTATTGTTTGAGGGGTGGTTAGGTAGATTATCGGTGATTTGGAGGTATGGGTCTTTCTGCCTTTTCATTACTTTCTTGGATCATTTAGATTTATGCAATTCCTATTGTGAATTTGCTATTATCAAGGTGATTATTAGCATCTATGGAGGGGTTTCCCTTATATTCTGTATGACCTTTTTGTTTCCTTTGTTCATCAAGTTGGTTTTTGTTTGTGGAACAATTGGTTTCTAAGGCTTTTACCTATTTCATCTTTATGGATTTCTTGTATTGGAGGCTCTTACCTTTGTTCTCCCAACTGTGGGTTTGTTGTTGGTTGTCTACTTTGCATGCTTTTTTCATTTGCCCTTTGGGTTTGTCGCTTTCCCAACTAATGACAAAGTGTTTTATTTACTACCCATTTCTATTCTTTCCTTTCATGACTGGGTTTGTTTCTTGACTCCCTCTATTACTTCCTTTCTTATGGCTGGTTGCTTAGCTGCTGGGCTATTTTCCCTTGATTGGTAGGTTTTTTCTGCTGCTATTTGGTTGATTTGCATTTTGGTTCATTGCAGTTTTGGTGTTGTCTTCAAAAATCATTATCGGGTTCAGTATTTATTTTGCTATTTTGGTGTTTTCCAGCATGTTCTTTTGGGATATTATGCTCTGCAGGATAGCTTTTGTGGTTGCTCTTGTAGATGGTTTCTTGTTCTCTTAATTATTGATTGGATAATCATCAGATCTGTGCCTTTGGATCTGTTAAACTTGTGCAATTACTGTTGTGATCATTCTATTATCAAGGGAACTATTAATATGTGTATTGCTGGTCCTGAATGGCTACTTTTTTGGATTCAAGCCTGACCTTTTATTCTGATGACTGTAGTGTATTTCACCCCTTTAACTGTGGCCTTGATTCTTCTGTCAGCTTACTGGTTATGTTTTTGCTTGACTCTCTTTGATATGTATATTTATTGATATGGTCTTATTATCAATATGGTGGAAGTGCCCAAAATTTTTAGTTGGTTTGGGATTTTGTTGTTGCATTCATCTCTGTGGGCATTATTTGGTGATACATATCTTATATGGGGTGGGTGGCATCCCTTTACCATTCGATCTATGTTGCTTTTCTTTCTATTGTGTATGCAGTATTAAAGACCATATCAACTCCAAATGGAAGTTGTTCCACCGATGCTTGCAGATTCTATTTCTCTAATGAAGGCATCTTCTCTCATCCTCAAGAGCCTTTGATGATTATGGTCCATTGGCTTTTATTTTGTATCTATCTTTATCTATTGCTTTCCTTTTCCTTTTGCTTTGTTTTGATTGTAACTAGACAGAGGATTTACTCTCTAGGCTGTTTGTAGCTCTTTGAGCAGTAGTTTCTGAGTTTATCCCCTCTTAAGGACCTTGTAATCCTTTTTTTGTGGCAATAAAATTACCTTATATGGGGTTTCTTAAAAAAAACCCTTAACACTAAACCCTAACAACCTAAAAACCTAAAGTAAATAAAAGCTAAAAATAAAATAAATAAATCAAATCTAAACCTAAATAATATATAAAAATAAAATAAAATAAAAACCTAAACATAAACCTAAACCTAAACCTAAAAATAAAATAAAATAAAACATAAAAATAAACTAAAATAAAATAAATAAAAACATAAACTAAAGTAAATAAAATAAAAAAAAACCTAAATATAATAAAAACTAAATGTAAAATAAAAATAAAATAAAACTAAAATAAAATAAAATAAAAATAAAATAAAAACCTAAACTTAAAATATAAACACAAAAATAAATAAAAAATAAAAAACCCAAACCCAAAACTAAAAATAAAAACAAAACCTAAAATAAAAGTAAGATAAACAAAATAAAATAAACCTAAACCTAAAATAAAATAAATAAAACCTAAACTCGGACCTAAAATAAACTAATCCTAAGCCATAAACTAAATAAAATAAAATAAACTAAAAATAAACCTAAACCTAAACTAAAAAATCAAACCTAAAATAAAAACCTAAAACTTAAACCCTAAACCCTAAACCCCGAAATGCTAAAAAGTTAAACCTATACTAAATAAAACCAAAAAATAAAATTAATAAAAAACCTAAACAAAAATAAAATGAAAAAATAAAGGAAAATAAAACATAAACTAAAACCTAAACCTAACCCTAAACCTACAAAGAAAAAAAACTAAACTAAAAAAAAAATAATAAAATCCTAAACTAACAAAAAAAAATAAAATAAAAAAAAAACCAAACCTAAAATAAAAAATAAAATAAACTTAAAATAAAATAAAAAAAAAATAAAACTTAAACCTAAAACCTAAAATAAATAAATAAATAAAACCTAAAGCCTAAACTTTAAAAAAAAAACCTAAACCTAAAATAAAAACAAAATAAACCTAAACCTAAACCAAGATAAACTAAACTAAAATAAATAAAACTAAACCTAAACCTAAACTAAATAAAATAAAATAAACTAAAAATAAACTTAAACTAAAACTAAGAAAGAATACATAAAAATAAACCTAAAATAAAAGCCTAATACCTAAACATAAAAGAATAAAATAATACCAAAACCTAAACCTAAACATAAGAAATAAAATAAAAATAGAACTAAACTAAAAAATAAACATAAACCAAAACCTAAACCTAAAAAATAAACTAAAATAAATAAAGCTAAAATAAATATAAAATCTAAAAAAAATAAAAAAATAAAAATAAAATAAATAAAATAAATAAAAAAAATAAACTAAAACTAAAAAAACCTAAACCTATGTTTTTTAAAAAACTTAAACCTTAACCCTAAACCCTAAACCCTAAATCTAAACCCTAAACCCTAAAGCCTAAACATTAAAACTAAGCCTAAACCCTAAACCCTAAACATACAACCCTAAACCTACAACCCTAAACCTTAAACCATAAACCCTAAACCCTAAACCTAAACCCTAAATTAAACCTAAACCCGAAATCCCAAGCCCTAAACCCTAAACCATAAATCTTAAACCCTAAACCCTAAACCCTAAACCCTAACCCTAACCCTAAACCTTAAACCCTAAACCCTAAACCCAAAAATCCTAAACCCTGAAAACCCAAAACCCACTAAAACCCAAAACCTAACCCTAAATCTAACCTAAACTAAAGCACTAAATCCTAAACCCTAAACCCTAAACACTAAAACCTAAGGCCCTAAAGGCCTAAATAAAACCCTAAACTAAACCTTAAACCTAACCCTAACACAAACCTAAAACTAAACCTAAACTAAACAAAACCTAAATAATAAAACCTAAAAATAAAATAAATAAATAAACCTAAACTAATAAAAAATAAATAAAATAAAAAACCTAAATTTAAAGCTAAACCTAAATAAATAAATAAAATAAAAAAATAAAATAAAATAAACTAAACTAAAAAAAATAAAATAAACCTAAGAATAAAAAACTTGAATAAAAACCTAAAAATAAACCCAAACATAAATTAAAAAAACATAACCCTAAACTAAAAAACTAAACCTAAAATAAAAGTAAAATAAACAAAATAAAATAAACCTAAACCTAAACTAAAATAAATAAAACCTAAACATAAACATAAAATAAACTAAACCTAAACCCTAAGCTAAGTAAAATAAAATAAAGTAAAAATAAACCTAAACCTAAACTAAAAAATAAAACCTAAAATAAAAATCTAAAACCTAAACCCTAAACCCTAAACCTTGAAAAGCTAAAAACATAAATCTAAACTGAATAAAATTGAAAATAAAATTAATATAAAAAATCCTAAACAAAAAGAAAATGAATAAATAAAATAAAATAAAATAAAAATGAAAACCTAAACCTAAACCTAAAAAAGAAAATAAAATAAATAAATAAAATTTAAAAGAAAATAAAATAAATAAAAACCCAAAGTAATCTAAAAAAATAAAAACTTAAATAAAATAAAAACTAAACCTAAAATAAAAATAAAATAAACCTAAAATAAAAACTAAATAAAAACTTAAACCTAAAAAAATAAATCTAAAAATAAAACCTAAACCCTAAACTTTTAAAAAAAATTAAACCTAAAATAAAAATGAAATAAACCTAAACCTAAACCAAGATAAACAAACTAAAATAAATAAAACCTAAACCTACACTAAATAAAATAAAATAAAATAAAAATAAATCTTAACATAACCTAATAAAGAATACAAAAATAAACCTAAAATAAAACCTAAACCTAAAATAAAACCTAAACCTAAACCTAAAATAAAACCTAAACCTAAAAAAATAAATAAAAAATATAACTAAATTTAAAAAAATAAACATAAACCTAAACCAAATCCTAAAAAATAAATTAAAATAAATAAAACTAAAATAAGTAAAATAAAATTAATAAAAATAAAAAATAAACCTAAATAAACTAAACTAAAATAAATAAAAAATAAATTAAAAAAACTAAAAAAAACCTAAACTTATAGATTTACTTAATTTAAAAAAAAAACCTAAATCATAACCCTAAATCTTAAATCCTAAACCCAAAAGCCTAAACCTTAAAATTAAGCCTAAGCCCTGAACCCCAAACCTACAATGTTAAACCTACAACCCAAAACCTTAAACCATAATCCCTTAACCCTAAACCATAAACTAACCCTAAACCCTAAATCCTAATCCCTAAACCCAAAACCCCAAACCCAAACCCAAACCCTAAACCCTAAACCCTAAACCTTAAACCCTAAACCCTAAACCCTTCACCCTAAACTAACCCTAAACCATAAATCCTAAACCCTAAAAACCCTAAACCCTAAACCATGAATAGGTTCGTTATGTGATCTAAAAGCTACAACATTATGATTATTTCTATAGCCATAAGCTACTTGATATGTAATGCTATAAATAGTGCTTCCTTGTCTTAATTAAATACAATCTAGTTTATGTTTGAGAATAAGAGTCTTGTCTATATGTCTATCATTAGTATTGATGGCATAACTAGGATGCAAATTAAACAGTAAAGTTTGGTAACATAAGTTTCCTTGGATAACTCCTAATAAAGCATCTTCTTTGTAATTAATAATTCTATCATCATATATCCTCAAGGTTATAGGGCTATGTGTACCATTTCTAAAGTATGCTTTGATTAGTATTTGTATTCCTCCCAAAAATACATGTCTATATTTTTTGGGATGAGGAATCTTTTATAAATCTTGATTTCTCATTGTATAATTATATAAAATGATTTTTGTACTGCCTTGGGATTCTATTATTTCAATAGGGTATTCTCCTTATCTAATACTATAATGAATTGCTTTTTTCTAATTTAAAATTGGCATATTGAAATAGTCTTTAGTTCCTAATGATAATTTTATTTTTTTGAATCTTCTTATATTATTCTTCTAAAAGGGTTAAGTGGTTACTATATTTCAATTGATTATCTATAATGTCTTCTGTGTTAAGCTGTTAGAGTTTAGTCATTTAATCTAAGTATAAATATTCATTTAAATCATTATCATTATCAGAGTAACAATATTGATTTATAAGTACTTCTTATTGATCAGATAATTCATAAATTTCTTCATCAGAGTTGATTTAAAAAATATCAAAGATAGGTTCTAATTCTTGTTCATCTATAATTTGGACATATTTTCTCCCTAAAACTTTTGTTCTTTTTGGACATTCATTAGCATAATGTCCTTCTTCTTTACATAACCAACATTTACAAATTTTTGGTTTTTTGTTAAATTGTTTTCGCCTAAAGTTTCTTTTCTTTAAATTCAATTTATTATTATTTATTTTCTTAAAGAATTTTTTTTATTACAGGTTGATCCTGCATATGAGAAAGTTGTATTTCTGGAACATCCCCATTGATGTGCTACAAGATCATTCTTAGCACAACATAAAGATTATTTATATTTTTTATTTTGTTGATGGAAATCAATTTATTGGTAGGCTTCTACTAATTTTCCTTTAGCAAATAAAACTCTAGAATGAGTGAGCACTTGGGGAGGAGAGTTCTATGTTTAGGGTTTAGTGTTGTAGGTTTAGGGTTTAGGGTTTAGGAATTTTTTAAATTTATTTTTTTTATTTTTTTAAAATTAAGTAAACTCATAGGTTTAGGTTCGTTTAGTTTATTTTATATTTATTTTAGGTTTTATTTATTTTGTTATTTTTATTTAGGTTTATTTTTATTTTTATTTAGTTTAGTTTATTTATTTTAGGTTTATTTATTTTAGTTTCTTTTTTAGGTTTAGGTTTAGGTTTATGTTTATGTTTATTTTAGTGTAGTTATTTTTTTAGGTTTATGTTTTATTTTTTATTTTTAGGTTTTTATTTTATTTTTTAGTTTTAGGTTTTTATTTTAGGTTTATTTTTAGGTATTCTTTCTTAGTTTAGGTTTAAGTTTATTTTTAGTTTATTTTATTTTATTTAATATAGGTTTAGTTTTTATTTATTTTAGTTTAGTTCATCTTGGTTTAGGTTTAGGTTTATTTTATTTTATTTTAGGTTTAGGGTTTTTTTAAAGTTTAAGGTTTAGGTTTTCTTTTTTTATTTATTTTTATGTTTTATTTTTAGGTTTATTTTTTTAGGTTTATGTTTTTATTTAGTTTTTATTTTATTTTAATTTAGGTTTATTTTATTATTATTTTATGTTTGGTTTTTATTTTATTTAGGTTTTTTATTCTTTTTTAGTTTAGTTTAGGTTTTTATTTATTTTATTTTAGTGTAGTTTTTATTTTTTGTTATATTTTCTTTTTATGTTTAGGTTTAGGTTTAGGTTATAGTTTATGTTTTTATTTTATTTTATTTTTTTCATTTTATTCTTGTTTAGGTTTTTTTATTAATTTTATTTTTTGGTTTTATTCAATTTAGGTTTAGGTTTAGGTTTTTAGCTTTTCAACGTTTAGGGTTTAGGGTTTAGGGTTTAAGTTTAGTTTGATTTTTTTAGTTTAGGTTTAGGTTTATTTTTAGTTTATTTTATTTAGTTTAGGGTTTATTTTAGTTTATTTAGGTTTAGTTTATATTTATTTTAGTTTAAGTTTAAGTTTATTTATTTTATTTATTTTATTTTTTTTTTAGGTTTAATTTTTATTTTTAGTTTAGGGTTTGGATATTTATTTTTATTTATTTTTAGGTTTATTTTTCAAGTTTAGGTTTTTATTTTGTTTTTATTTTATTTTATTTTAATTTTAATCATATGATAACTATAAAGGTCCATCATGCTTCCGTAGATTACTCTAATCTTAACAACCTATTATGCAATTATTTTTCCTATCCGATCTAGCTATTGACCATATATTCTCTAGTTCATATCTTATTCTCCTATTCCCATGGCTTTCTAGGGGTGATACAGGCTCAAACAAAGACAACAACCTTATAAGATTACTTAAGAGAATACTAGCACAGCTTTCATTCATTTCTTACACTAAGTGTAACTAGATTAGAGAGAAAGTATAACAATGTAACATAGTATTAAGATCACAATAATCTTACTGATACATAATAGCCATTATAGAAATCATAAGCTAAACAAACTTACAGACAAAACTAGAGAAGAGATAATTTAACCTCTACGACTATAATACATAACTTCTTCACAGGATTAAGATGAATGTTTAGAAAGGATTCTTGTGAGCTCTGCCCCCTCCCCCTAAACCTTCTTCCTTCATATATAGAGCTTTGTGAAATATCTGTATAAGTGGGTATGACGTAAGTGCTTATGTCATAATGTTAATTTCTTCATTCTGTTGATTTCATCATTGCTTATGTCAGATGTCGAGCAGCTTTGATTCTAATTTCTCCTTTACTGTTTGCAAGGTATTTTTACTTTTTCAAAATTTATAGTTGTGTAGCTTTTCTTTATGTAATTTTTTACATAATTTTTCTTTTACTTTGGTACTTGCTCGTATCATATTTTTTAACAGTATATTAGTACATTTTTGGTGCATGAATTCATGAATTTGTTTTGTCCTTTGTCTGCAATGACTGTAAATGAAGAGTTCATTTGAGCAATGATAGACCCATATGTTTGAAATGTCTATTTTCTTTTTCTCATTCCATATTTGAAGCAAATCATCTTCCTTCAATCTTTTTGGAGCTTTTTTAATTTCCATATATTTAGGTAAATATGGTTCACTGCTTATTCTGAGTTGCATTAAGCTCACATTTCCTTCATTTATGTTAGGATATGTCTAGAATAATTTTGCATAAATATTGCAAGGCTTTAAAATAGATTGGAATGTTTCTACTGCTTCAATAATTATTTTAGGTAGCTGACTGATTGTTTGAAGACTTTCGAGATATATTAATTTGATGCCACCGATACAATTTTGAGTAAGTTTTGGATCAGTGTATCCATAGATGTAGCATAAATTAATATTTCCCTGTGTATGGAAATATATTTGTGAGTTAATTCGTTAATGAAATACAGAAAATTGTTGCCATTCTTCTACTATTTCAAGTATATTTTTGGGTTCTGTTATCTTGGGTTCTTTTTGTAAAACTGAAGAGTGAAAAGCTATATTTGTCTATTTATTTGTACTTGTGGATGGCATCCTTTTTTGGTGAATGCATATTGTCTGTAATTGAGCAAGCGATGGTAATTCTTCTTCATCGGCTTCATCATTGAGATAAATTTTTACTTTTTGTAATTCGGCCAGAATCTTAGTACCATAAGAGATTTCACATTCTAATTTCTACATCTGGAACTCAAGTATCTATACATACAATAAGTTGCTCCTCGGATTTTTTGAGATTTTATCTAATGGTATATCGGTTCTTCCATATGTTAGGGATATCGGAATTTGTAGATCAATATCTGGTTCTATGCTCATGTCCTGCAAAATTCTCATGTTAATGTATCAGCTAGACAATTATTTTTTCCTTCAATATATTCTATGTCAAAATTATATGCAAAAAACAAACTTTGCCAGTGAATAAGTATTTTATTTGGTAATGAATCAATTATTTTTCCCTTAATGAAAGAGATTGTCATTTTGTTATCTGTTTGTATTATAAAATTTCATTTCAAAATATTTCAAATTTTTTGATAGCCTTTTTAATGGCTAAGAGTTCTTTTTCATTAATATGATAGTTTTGTTCTGTTGTGGTGTAGGTTTCGGATGCATATCGATAGAGTAGTTTAGAATTATTTCTTTGTGCTTTTAGAATTGCACCCCCAACACGCAGAGAGTCATCGGTTTCAATTATTAATTTTTGGCCATTATTTGCCAGGTGTAATTTAGGGAGATTTTTACAGGCTGTTTTTTTTTGTAAAGTTAGATCATTATTTAGATCTCAGTTCCATGCCATATTTTTTCATAGCTTAATTTGAAGAGGAGCACATAATGTGACTAAGTTTTAAATAAAAGCTTCAGCATAATTGATACATCCTAAAAATCATTGTAATTATTTTTGATTATTAATGCCAGAAAAGTTATCAATGTTGTCTAAAATGTGATCTTGTAGTTTAATGGTTCCTTTATCAATTTTTAAACCTGAGAAGTCTATCTGTTGTGTTACAAAGAATGCCTTTTTCTTACTTAATGCAATACCATGTTTATTTGCCTTTTGAGCAAATAAAGTTAAATGTTTTAGATGTAAAGGGAGTGTGTTGCTAAAAATATGAATATTATTAACATAGATTAAAGTGAACATATTAAATTTAGTAAATAAATAATCTATTCTTCATCGGAATATTTGTAGAGCATTTTTTAAGCCAAAAGGAATTATATTCCATTGATTGTGTCCTTACGGGATATTAAAGGCTATAAATTCAGTACTGTCATGAAGCATTTTTATTGGCCAAAATCCTTATTTACAATCTAATTTGGAAAACCATTGACTAATGACTTGTTCAAGATGATGACTCAAGAAGGCAGGGCTACTTTGAGGACTATGACTTGCTTCAATAAGTTGAAGTTGTAATAATTCAAAGAATTGAATTTTGAGTTCTTTTTTATCATCAATTGTGTATTTCATTGGTTGAACACGGATAAGTAGAGTGGGATTAATAGGTTCAATACGGGAAACGGGTTCGTCTTTTGCCCAAAATTTTAAGGGATTTTTAGAGAATGTTTTGGAAAATAATTGTTCAACAAAATATTTGATTAGTTGTAGTTTGTCAAGGTCGGTAAAGTGGTATAAATGTAAGCCAAATTTTATGTGAGTGGAAAGATGTGTTTGAATTAAATTATCTAAATTACCACGATGGCTGTGAAAAGGAGGTCGATTAGTAGGATCGTTAGAAACATGATGGTGAATAAATGGACAAATTAATGTAAGGGGTAATCAATTCGATGTGGTCAGTATATTGTGTAAAAGAATACATGGATTTAAAAAAGTTATTTCCAAGGATTAGATCAAGAACAGGTTCATCCAGACACCATAAAGAAGGTATTTTAATGAGTGTTTCACAGAGTAAGATATATTTATTAGAGCAATAATGAGTAATTATATAAATACCATTAAAGGTATCCAAAAGGAAAGTATTGGTTTGAGGAGAAATATGTAAAGGAAGGATACATCATTTACCAACGGTAATATCACTACCAGTATCACATAAAGCATGAATAAGTATAAGATCATAAGTGGGAATATATAATTTAATTTTAATATAGCTATGAAAATTAACTATGATGTCAAGGAATAATTGAAGAGTTAATTTAGACAGAGGAGTCAGTAAATTGAATAGTATGTTATCATAAAAAATCCATTCCTACTAAAATCCATCTTTCTTTTGTATCATCTGTTAAAAAGGTATGTTGAAACTCTATTCATTGCTTTTGGATATCCCAAAAACTAAATAGAATATTTGTTTTAGTTTGACAGTATTGTTTACTCCCATGGTAGTCTTTATATACATATGGTTCATTTCATTGGATTTGTAGATTTAGAGGAATTAATGAGACATCAAAATGAGAACTATGTGATCCGATATCTAATAATATTGAGTGGATATTACCAATAAAATATAATAACCCTAAAGTATTAATTGATTATTAGCATATTATGATTTTCTAGAATCAAGAGACCTTCTAGGTTGAATAATTAGATCTTTGTTATGTTCAAGAAAAAAATGTAGTTTTCTAAGTATTATAAAACGCTTTTCTTCTGAGAGCACTACTTTCACCCATATCTAAAGCTAACTGATCAGGTGGTGGTGTTAAATTTATATAATCTACTTTTTCTAGTTGGATAGTTTGTCCTATATGAGAAAACATAGAATCTATATGAATAGGTTCATTATGTGATCTAAAAGCTACAACATTATGATTGTTTATATAAGCATAAGCTACTTGATATGTAATGCTATAAATAATGCTTCCTTGTCTTAATTGAACACGATCTAATTTATGTTTGAGAGAAAGAGTTCTGTCTATATGTCTATCATTAATATTGATGTCATAATTATGATGTAAATTAAACATTAAAGTTTGGTAACATAAGTTTCCTTGAATAACTCCTAATAAAGCATCTTTTTTAAAATTAATAATTCTATCATCATATATCCATAAGATTATAGGGCTATCTATACCTTTGCTAAAGTATGCTTTGATTAGTATTTGTATTCCTCTAAAAAAATACATGTCTATATTTTTTGGGATGAGGAATCTTTTGTAAATCTTGATTTCTCATTGTATAATTATATAAAGGGATTTTTGTACTACCTTAGGATTTTGTTATTTCAATAGGGTATTCTCCTTGTCTGATACTATAATGAATTGCATTTTCCCAATTTAAAATTGGCATATCAAAATATTCTTTAGTTCCTAATGATAATTTTCTTTTTCGAATCTTCTTATATTCTTCTTATGAAAAAGTTAAGTGTTTACTATATTTTTATTGATTATCTATAATGTCTTCTATGTTAAGCTGTTGGTGTTCAGTCATTTAATCTGAATATAAATATTCATTTAAATCATTATCAGAATAACAATATTGATTTATAAGTTCTTCTTCCTGATCAGATAATTCATAAAATTTTTCATCAGAGTTGATTTCAAAAATATCAAAGATAGATTCTAGTTCTTGTTCATCTATAATTTGGATAGATTTTGTCCCTGAAACTTTTTTTCTTTTTGGACATTCATTACCATAATGTCCTTCTTCTTTACATAACCAACATTTACAAATTTTTGGTTTTTTGTTAAATTATTTTCATCTAAAGTTTCTTTTCTTCAAATTGAATTTATTTTTATTTATTTTCTTAAAGAATTTTTTCATTTTATTACAGGCTAATCCTGTACATGAAGAAGTTATATTATTGAAACATCCCCATTGATGTGCTACAAAATCATTCTTAGCACAACATAAAGATTGTTTATATTTTTTATTTTGTTGATGAAAATCAATTTATTGGCAGGCTTCTGCTAATTTTTTCTTAGGAAATAAAACTCTACTTCCTAAGGTTATATCTGTAAGATATTGTTGATGAAATTATTAACTCCATATTATGTTATATGGTTCAAGTAATTTGTAGAGGAATGTATGTAGATATTGGCTTCGATATGGCTCAAGAATATCATAAAAGAATTGTTGATATTGGCAATTGTATTCATTTAAATAACAAATACTACAAATACTAAGAAATGTGAGTTTTTGTTTTGCAATTTTAGATTGTTTTTTAGCTTTTTCTTCTTCTATAGTGAATCTAATTTGGTACCCTAAGAATTCACTTTTAATGTAATCTGATTAAAATCTTACCCATTTTCTGTATTATTGTGGTTTCAAATTTGAACAAGTATTTCTAATTTCTTATTTTTGGTTTGAACTAAGTCCAAGAATCCATTTTTATAGATACCTATTAACATATTTTCGATAAAGTTATATGCATCTTCACCTTTGAGATTATAATCTTAAATGGATGGACTATTTTCTATTGTCCATTTATCAATAGTTTCTGCTATATTTTTACAATAGTCTAAGTTTAAGTAAATACCATGTCCACTAATTGGTTCATGCAAACATTCCTTTTGGGATTAGTGGGTGGATAACTTTTCGGTGTGGAATTCTTCTAGCACTAGGTGGGATGTATTGTCTTGAGGTTGAAGTAGTGGATGATGAGATGCTACTAGTATTTGGTAATGTAGTTGTCACGAATATTTCAATAAGTGGTCTATCAATAGATGGCATTTATGGTGTGTTATTCATAAATTGATGTTGATGTAAAACAGATATTAATTCATCTATCTCTTATGATTCATTGCATTTATGATTTCATTAATTCATATTGCTCCTTGTATATTACCTTTGTTGGGTGTTTGTATATGATTTTGTTTAGTTGACGGATACTAGGACAAATTTTCTTGTGGTTTTATTTCTAGTAAATCAAATTCCATACATACAGCTATGGCAATATTATTGTTAAGAATAAATTGATTGTCTAATATTGGCTTTCCTAATTCAAGTATATTACTAGTACTATTAGTCCAAAGAATAAGTTTATATCATTTTTGTAATAATGATTTAAATTATTTAACTTTGTTATGTTGATCTTCATTTTGTTCCCTATATTACTGGTTGATATTTTGTTCGAAGGGGTTGAACTAAGACCTAACTCATAGTGTTGTTTTATTATCATATAACTAGTTACTATCCATTCATTTAAGTTCTCTAATCGCACTTTGATATGGAAAATTTGTTCTTCTGGAAATACTTCTAGTTCACTATTAGTAATTTTGATTTTTAATAACTCTAGAAGTCTTTTATATTCTTTATCTAAATATTCTTTAGTTAGATTTATCATGAAAAGGGAATATATCTTCTTCTAATTTGGTTAGTTTCAAACGTTTCTTTCTTTCTTTTTCTTCCCTAATTTTAAACTCATATGATGGGAAATTAGTTTGATAAGAAAAACTTGGTGTGCATAAACATGCATAATAGAGAATACACTCAAAAGTATTTTTATTTTGTGGAGATCTTCTAGGCTCTGATACCATTATTGTAGGGGGTTCTACCTTATTTTTTGTAGAATTTTGTTTGGTAATTTTAGGTAAACTTTGTTCGAGATTCATATTTTAAAGGTCTCTTCTCTAATCTATGCCTATATTGGTTTCATTTTTAGGATTATTTTTTTGGTTTAGGTTTTTATTTAGTTTTTATTTTATTTTATTTTTGGTTTTTTTTTTATTTTAGGTTTAGTGTTTATTTTATTTAGGTTTTTAATTTTTTAGTTTAGTTTGGGTTTTTATTTATTTTATTTTAGTTTAATTTTTATTTTTTATTTTATTTTCTTTTTAGGTTTAGGTTTAGGTTTAGGTTTAGGTTTAGGTTTAACTTTAGGTTTTAGTTTAGGCTTTTTTTATATATTATTTTTATTATATTTTGGTTTAATTTTTCTTATTTACTTTATTTTTAGGTTTTATTTAGTTTAGGTTTAGGTTTTTAGCTTTTTAGGGTTTAGGGTTTAGGTTTAGTTGGGGCTTTAAGATTTAGGGTTTAGGGTTTAAGTTTAGTTGAGTGTTTAGGGTTTACAGTTTATGGTTTGGCTTTTATGGTTTAGGGTATAGGGTTTAGGGTTTAGGGTTTAGGTTTTAGGTTTTAGGGTTTAGGGTTTAGGGTTTAGGGTTGTAGATTTCTTTTATAGGTTGGGAGAGTCTTGCAGGTGGATCTTGCTGGTATCAATGCACGAAGGCTAATCCAAGAAGAAAGCATAGAAGACTCACATCCTCTTAAATGAAGCAAACATGATGTAGCTTACTGGTCACACAGTAAGGCCTACCAAACAAACAAGTGCTCGTCAGTGTGCAGTGAGCAAGTAAGGAAGGAAAGCATAGCAGACTTGCATCCTCAAATGCAAGAAGCCACCTAGGGTGACACACTAGTTGGGTAGCACGTCATCCTGACCTAAAGAAGCTACTAGGTGAGTGTTGTTGGGGGCGTTATCTCAACTCAGAGTAGAGCGAGATAAAAAATATGTGTTTTTTTTATATGTTTGTGTGTAGTTTATGTTTGTGTTGTGTCGATGAAGGATATGACGCCGCTCGAGTTCCTTACACCTACCCTAAACACATTGTAACAAATTCAAAAATAAGAATACTTTCAACATGGAAGAGATTGAATTCAAAATGGACTTTTCATTGATGATAATTATTTTCAAACATGATTTATAATATTTCTTTAAGTAGATCCCATTGATTGGAAGCATTGGGCACTCTCCTTTATGATTAATAAGCTGATAAGATCCTCCTTGGTAGGCATTCTCTCCTCCAAACCTTCAAGCTCTTATAACCATAACTTGGTGTTCTACTTTGTTGTGATCTTACTACCCACAGCTATACTTAGTGATGGGAGTTGGACTTCTAATGGTAGAATGGCTCCAGACCCATACACTAAGTAGAAAAGAGTAGACTAGGTTGGAGTTTTATATGTGGTGTGGTAGGACACAAGGCTTAAACTAACTTATTGTTGACGAGTGTCTTCTTTAGTATTTGGATGAGAGTTTTATTAATGGCTTATGCTAAGCCATTTTCCCTCAAGTAGTTGATGGTAGAATATCTCCAATCTATGTTGTGTCTCTGAGCAAAGTTGTTGATCTAGATGCTCTTGATTGCAGTACCATTATCTGATATAATTCATCAAGGCACTCTGAATCTATATACAATATAATGCATAAAACATTGGAGCACTTGCTGAGCTATGAGCTCTCTAAGCAAAATTGCCTTCACCCATTTGGAAAAGTAGTCAGTAGCAGCTAAGATGAACCGATGACCCTTGAAAAAAGGAGGATCAATCAGACCCACTATGTCAGTATCCTAACACTTGAATGGCCATGAGGGCAATGTAGGATGTAGAATGTTGGGTGGTTGGTGTAGGACCATACAGTGTATTTGAAATTGGTGGCATCTCCTAGCCATATCCATGCAATCTTTGATCATTGATGGCCAACAGTATCCTAGTCTCTTGATCTTGGCTTTCATCTTTAGACCAGATTGGTTGGTTCCACATAATCCTCAGTGTACCTCGGTCATGATCTTACAGGATTCATGCTTCTCTAAACAACGTAACCACATATGATGAAAAGACTTCTAGTACAATACACCATCCATAAGAGCATAGGAAAGTTCTCTCTGTTTCATTTGATGGGCTTGGGACTTTACTTGAGGTAGTTTGCCTTTATTTAAGTAATCCATTAATGATTGCCTCCAATCTAACTCCTCGTCCTTCTTGGCAATGCCAACATCCCTTTCAAGAGAGTACTTTTTGATGAGTTCAATATCAGTAAGGGATAAGACTTATTTATTTTAGACCTTTATTAATATGGACTCATCCTCCAGACATGCCAACTCCTTAGCAAGCTTGGCTAAAGCATACGCTACAACGTTCTCTCTTGAAGAATCTTATAAATGGTAACCTCTGAGATTTGGGCCAAAAACTCCATGGTGTACTTATGGTAGTGATGGAGCTTGGGCTTTATAACCTTGTAGGACTCAGTGATTTGGTTGATAACTAGCTGAGAATCTTCGAAGATATTGACGTTCTAGATGCACAAAGTAACGATTAACTCCATACCAGATGCACAAAGTAACGATTAACTCCATACCAACAATCAGAGCCACATATTTGGCTTCGTTGTTGGTGCAAGAATTAGATAAATGATATGAAAATCTCATCACATCATGGTCCAAAATTAAGAGATCTATTTCTACCACTTAAATAAATAAAACCTAAACCTAAACCTAAAATAAACTAAACCAAAACCTAAACATGAACTAAATATAATAAAATAAACTAAAAATAAACCTAATCCTAAACTAAAAAAAATTCCATAAAATAAACCTAAAACCTAAACGTAAAAAAAAAAACCTAAACCTAAACCAAAAAACAAAAAATAAAACCAAGACCTAAAAAATAAAATTAAACTAAAAATAAACCCAAAGCTAAACCTAAACATAAAAAATAAAAAAAAGAAATAGACCTAAATAAAAATAAGAAATAAAATAAACTAAAATAAATAAAAAAACAAACTAAATAAACTAAAGACACCTAAACAGTTTGTATTTTTAAAAAAATAAAAATAATAAAATCAAATAAAAAATAAAATAAACTTAAACCCTAAACCCTAAAACTCTCTAAAACCCTAAACCCTAAACCCCAAACTTTTGTTTCCTAACCTAAACTAAAATCTATAACCCTGACTCGACCCTAAATCCCAATCCCTAAACCCTAAACCCTAAACCCTAAAAATCTAAAATAAATAAAATAAACCTAAACAAAAAAATAAAAAATAAAAAATAAAAAAATAAAAAAAAAACATAAACAAAAAAATAAAAACCTAAAAATAAACCTAACCTAAAATACAAAATAAAATCTAAAAATAAACCTAAAATAAAGACCTAAAACCTAAACCTAAAAGAAAACTAAACCTAAACCTAAAAATAAAAAAGAAAATTAAAACTTAAAAAATAAAATAGAAATCAAACTAAACTAAAAACTAAAGTAAAAAAATAAACTTAAACCTAAACCTAAATGAAGAAAATATATTAAAATAAAAAACCTAAACTAAATAAATTAACCTAAAATAACTAAACTAAAATAATTAAAAATAAAAATAAACTTAAATAAAAATAAAAAATAAATTATACCAAAATACATAAAATAAATAAAATAAAACTTACTTGGTTTACTTAATTTAAAATAATAAATAATAATAATAATAAAACCCTAACCCTAATCTTAAATGTTAAAACTAAACTACTACAACCCTAACTAAAATCCTGACCTAAATCCTAAGCTAAACCCTAAAATTTTACAAACTAGCCTAAACCCAAAACCAAAAAAAACCTAAAGATATAACCTAAAATAAAATAAAATAAAATACCTAAACCTAAATAAAATAAAATAAAATAAAATAAAGCCTAAAAACCTAAACCTAAACCTAAAATTAAAAAAATTAAAAATAAACTAAAATAACATAAATAAGAACCTAAACTAAATTAAAAAATAAAATAAACCTAATAATGAAAAACCTAAATAAAATAAAAACTAAACGTAACATAAAAATAAAATAAACCTAAAAATAAAACCTAAAAATAAATAGAAAATAAAACCAAAATAAAAAATAAAAAAAAACTAAACCTAACATAAAAATAAAACAAACAAAATAAATAAACCTAAACCTAAACCCAAAAAATTAAACCTAAAAATAAACTTAAAATAAAATCCTAAAATTTAAACCCTAAACCCTAAACCCTAAAAAGCTAAAAACCTAAACCTAAACTAAATAAAACCTAAAAATAAAATAAATAAAAAAACCTAAACTAAAATAAAATGAAAAGATAAAATAAAATAAAAACATAAACTGAAACCTAAACCTTAACCTAAACCTAAAAAGAAAATAAAATAAAAAATAAGAACTACAATAAAATAAAAACCTAAACAAAACTAAGAAAATAAAAAACCAAAATAAAATAAAAACTTTACCTAAAATAATTATAAAATAAAACCTAAACCTAATAAAATAAACCTAAAAATAAATAAAAATAAAACCTAAACCCTAAACTAAAAAAAATACCTATACCTAAAATAAAAATAAAATAAACCTAAACTAAGATAAACTAAACTAAAATAAATGAAACCTAAACCTAAACCTAAATAAAATAAAAACTAAACCTAAAATAATTATAAAATTAACCTAAAATAAAATAAAACAAAAATTAAACCTAATAAAATAAACCTAAAAATAAATAAAAAATAAAACTTAAACCCTAAATTGAAAAAAAATACCTAAACCTAAAATAAAAATAAAATGAACCTAAACTAAGATAAACTAAACTAAAATAAATGAAACCTAAACCTAAACCTAAAAAAAATTAAACCTAAACTTAAACCTAAACTAAATAAAATAATAAACTAAAATAAACTTAAACCTAAAATAAAAATACATAAAAAATGTAAAACAAACTTAAAACCTAAACCAAAAAAATAAAAAAAACCTAAACCTAAACCTAAAAAATAAACTAAAATAAATAAACCTAAAATAAATTAACAAAATAAAATAAAAATTAAAATAAACCTAAATAAAAATAAAAAAGAAAATAAACTAAAATAACTAATAAAAATAAAGTAAATAAAGCTAAATCTACTAATTTGCTTAATTTAAAAATAGTAAAAATAAAATAAAAACAAATATAAAAACTTTAAACCCTAAACCCTAAACCAACAACCCTAAACACTAAATGCTAAACCTTAAAACCTTAAACCTTAAACCTTAAACCCTAATATCGAAACCCTAAAACCCTAAACCCTAAAATCTACAACCCTACCAGACCCCAGGCCCTAAAATAACAAAATCTAATATATTAAAATGAGCCTAAATTAAAAAATAAAAAATGTAAAAATAAACCTAAACCTAAACTAAAAATAAAACCTAAAAATAAACCTAAAATGAAAACCTGAAACCTAAACCTAAGAAAATAAAATTAAAACCTAAACCTAAACCTAAAAAAAATAAAACCTAAAAAATTAAATAAAAATAAAATAAAAGTAAAAAACAAACATAAACCTAAAAAATAAACTGAAATAAAAAACTTAAAGTAAACAAACTAAGCTAATTTAAAAACTAAAAAAAAACTTAAATCAAAATAAAAAAACCAAAATACATAAAAAATAAACTAAATGAACCTAAACCTACCAGTTTACTTAATTTAATAAAATACATAAACTCTACCTTTTTAAACCTTAAACCTACCCTAGGCCTAACTCTGAGCCACACCTAGGCCTAAACCTAAACCTTAAACCTAAACACTGAGCCACAGGCCCTGAACTTGACCCGAACCCTTAACCTAAACCCTCATCCCTAAAGGCCCTAAACCACTACCCTAAACCTTAAACCCTAAACCTAAACCCTACCCACTAACCTAAACCCAACTAAACTTAACCACCTACTAAACCCAAAGCCACCCCTCCCTCCCCTGGGGCGGTCTTTTCTCTAGTGATTCCTGATTCCATCTTGGTGTTGCATCCCCGACTAGGGATCTCTGCTCTTTTTGCTTCAATTTTGGCCAAATTCTAGAGCATGATCGACATCTGGTCGATTGCGTGATGCTTTGTCCTTTATAATTGCTATGGTGAGTTCAATTCTTTTGGCTCCACCTCAAATTTTAGATGCTTCGACTAGGGCATCTGACACTTTGGAGATTGGAGGCCCTATTGCATCATTTTCTACTAAATACTTTAAGGAAGTGCTCTTTTGTAAGGCTTCTCAGTCTATTGAATCAATTAATCTCATTTTGATCTCTTTTCATTGTTTTTCGACTATTATGTGATCTAATGTGGATGTTGGATTATTGACAAAACCTTTTGAATTCCCTCTTGTCAAAAAATTATCTTTACATCGACCAAATTTGGATAAGATCCACACCTTATTTTCATAATCTTAAGCTAACAGATGCCTTTTCGATTGGTCTTATTAACCCTTGGCATAGTCCAATACAACTTTCTAATGTTCTGGATTATTCACGTGTTTTTGCACGTCATTCTTACCTCATCTTTAATTGTCAAATACACTTACTAAAGTGATCACCCCTTTTTGACATTAAAGAGGAATCTGTTATTGTCCCTGTGTGATTATCTCTTCCTAATATACACATCCATTTTGTTACTCATCATGTACCTTTTACTATTGGGGCTCTTTTTTGTCTACCTTTACAACTCAATCAAGCTACTGTTGAGCAATCTTTCCCCTCTATGGCTTGGATCCTAGTGGAAATAGACATAATTGAAAAATATCATAAGGAAGACTGGATTGGCTTTGAAAATATGGGTATTCATAAAAGGTTGAATTGGAGAATCTTTCAATTTTTTGTTTTCATTGTAAAATTCATGGCCACGATCATTCAGAATGTTCTATTCTCCATCCCCATTTAAAAAAGTGAAATCCTCCCAAAAAAATCTTGCTCTTAGTCATAAGTTGATCCCTACATATGTTCAAAAAATAGCCTTGGATCCTAAAAATGGTTTAAAGGATGCAATTGAGGTTGATTCATTGAATATCAAGGTTATTCCTATTGAACTAATTTTGGCTCCTACTATTGATATGGCTTCGAGTGATTTTTAAATTGGGAAGGATGAATTAGCTCTTATCTCTTCTTTAAAGTTGAACATTTTTAATGTGGAAAATAACAAATTTCAAAAAAATTGGATGATGATTCTATTTCCTTTGATTCTATCTCTACATCTATGTTGTCTTTGATCAATTAAAATGAAGTTTTCAATGAGGATTTAAATGATGTTGAGCATGCTGAAAATATTTATCATCTAGATTTAACTATTTGTGCCTTAAATGGTTCTAAATTATCACCATCTCTCATTTTAAATATTGATATTCATGTTAATTCTACTTTTCAACTTAATCTAGATTTGAAAGAGTGTGAATTTTTTCATAAGCACTTGGAACAGTCTTCTAAATTGGTGACCAATGTTATTAAATCTTACTCAGATGATGATTCTAGGGGAAAAGAAAGTGGTTTTCAAACTTATCATGCTAAAAAGAAAAAAAAGTGTTAAAAATTACCCTCTCAAATTGTCCAAAAACACCAGATCGGCTAAGGCCTCCCACTCCTCTCTTAATTAACCCTTGCTCACCCCCCTTTTCTTTTTATTATGATTAACTTTCATGTTTGGAATGTTAGTGGGATTTGTACCCTCTCTATTCATAATCGCATTAGAAATCTTTGTCGCATTCATAATTTTTCTTTCCTCATTATTTTGGAACCTCTTATTCATGATAATAAAATTAACCATGTTGCTAGAATGATCAATTTCAATAAATTTTACTCCAATGTTAGTAATAAGATCCAGTGTTTTTGGAATAATTTCATTGAGGTTTCTATTATTAATAATTTTGAACAAGTTGTTAATGCACAATTTGTTTATGGAGACTATTGTGTTTTGGGTTCTTTTGTTTATGCATCTTGTTATAGATCTAGTCGAAATCTCCTTTGGGACAATTTGAGGAATTTTGCTACCTCGGTCAATAAACCTTGGTTTGTGGGTGGTGATTTCAATACTATTCTTTTTTCTTCTGAATGGAGTGGTGGTTGCTCTCCCAATATTCATTCTATGGAAGAATTTTCCAATATGATCCTTGATTGCAATTTGGTTGATATTGAGTTCTAATAACACTTGGAAAAACTCTAGACTTTGGCAAAGGTTGGACAAGATTCTTTTAATACTCATTGGATTACTCAATGGCCTATTACTTATATTGATCATTTAAGCAAAACCTTGTTTGATCATTCTCCTCTTCTGGTTTCTGTTAAAGATAATTCTAATAGACTTAATAACTCCTCTCCTTTTAGATTCCATAACATGTGGATTCAGCATATTGATTACCTTGATGTTGTCGCTAAAAATTGAAATGCCCTTTTACAACCTGATAATTCATTTAGGGGGATGAATAGACTTTGGTTAAAACTTAAAAGACTTAAACAACATTTGGGTTGGTGGAACAAGCATTGTTTTAAAACCTTTTGCTAATATTAAAGACATGGACATGTTGGTTTGTGATCTTGAAATCTTTGTTATGTATGATGCTTCTAAGCTTATAGATTTGACTGAGGCTAAAGATAAACTTGTCAATTTCCAAAATATGGGATAGACTTATTGGCACTAAAAAGCCACTTGTAAATATATTGCGGATGGTGATAGGAATACTAAGTATTTCCATGCTTTGGTTAACAAAAAGAGAGCCTTGAATAATATTCTAAAAATTAAAAATGAAAATGGTGATTGGATTATGGAAAAAATGATATTAAGGATTCATTGATTAATTACTTTAGAAGTATGCTTAATAAGAATTTCCCTTATGAAGCAATTTCCAAATCGCACTTGATTCCTTCTATTATTAATAATGATGATAATGATTTGGTTACCATCGTTCCTATTGAAGATAAAATTTTTAAAGTTCTTAATAGTATGAATTTTGATTTTGTTGCTGGTCTAGAGGGTTTCATGACTCAATTATTTGAAAATCTTTGGTTTATCATTAAAAATGATTTGATTGAGGTAGTGATTGATTTTTTTTTAATGGTAATTCTTTTCCCTGATATTTTTCTAGTACTTCTATTATTCTCATACCTAAAAATGATAACCCAGACTTTTGGAGTGATTTTAGACCTATTATTCTTTGCACCATTTTCAATAAACTGATTTCCAAAATCCTTACAAACAGGCTTAGTCCTTTACTCAGTATAATATCTCTTTAAACCAAATTGGTTTTGTTAGAGGTAGATCTATTTCTGATAATATTTTACTTGCCCAAGAATTAATTCATGATCTTGATGCCAAGACTATAGGGGACAACATTCTTTTCAAATTAGATATTACCAAAGCCTTTAATAACATCTGTTGGGATTTCCTTCTTCATATTCTGAATTTATTTGGGATTTCTATAAAATTAACTCTTCTTATTTAAAATTGTATTAATAATGCTTGGTTTTTGATTTTTCTTAATGGAGAAGCCTTGGGTTTCTTTCCCTCTTCCCATGGCTTAAGACAAGAGGATCCCTTATCTCCAACTTTATTTATTATTACTGTTGAGTACTTATCAAGGAGCATCAACGATTTATTCTTAAAAAATCCTATGTGTACTATTGAACTATTGGTGGTCTCCCTATTTCCCATCTAAGTTTTGACAATGATTTCATTATTTTTTGCAATGCTCATCACATCAAGCATCTTAAGAATTTTTTAAATAAATTTGGTAGAGAAAGTGGCCTTTTGATCAATGCTAACAAAATCTATTTTATCACATCCTCTAGTATCTCCAATAATAAAATCAATCAAATCCTTCATATCACAAATTTGAAACATCAACACTTACCTCTTAAGTACTTGGGTGGTCTGCTCTTTAAAGGCCTGAAATGTTCCCACCATTTTGATGAGTTAATTTAAAAAATTACAAATAAAATGTCTATTTGGGAATTCCATTTACTATCCTTTGGTGGTACGCTCACTACCATGAAAAGCACTCTCAACTCTATGCCTCTTTATTTGATTCAAACTATTATTCCACTAATGCCACTCTTATCAGAATTGATCAATTGCTTAACAAATTTTTTTGGGGATCCAGTAATTCTATCAAAAGAATGCATTGAACATCGTGGCATAAATTTTGTGGTCCTTTGGGTGAGGGTGCTCTTGGTTGCAAACCTATTCGTGAAGCTATCATTACTTTCTCTCATAAACTCTGGTGGAATTTTAGAAAAAAATGATAGCCTTTGGGCTAATTTTATGATGAAAAAATAAAACCTAAACCTAAACCTACAAATAAAAAATAAAACCTAAACCTAAAAAATAAAACAAAAGTAAAACTCAACAAAAAAATAAACCTAAACTTAAAAAATTAACTAAAATAAAAAAACTAAACTAAATAAAAATAAATAATAAACCTAAATACAAATAAATAAATAAAATATATTGAAAAAATAATAAATTAATTAAATAAACCTAAACCTACTGGTTTACTTAATTTTTTAAAAAAACTCACACCCTAAACCACAACTGGCTCCTAAACTCATACACCACATAAGCCACAGGCCACACCTAAAGCCACCCTAAACCCTTGGCCTAGACTGACCCTAACCACTAAACAAACCCTAAATAGACCTCACAAACTAAATTAAAGGCCTAAATAAATAAATGTCTGACCCTCTAAAACCTAAACTAAAATAAATAAAGTAAACTAAATAAATAAACTAGATAAAGATAAAATAACCTACATAAATAAAATAAACCTAAGAATAAAATATTTAAATTAAATTAAATAAAGTAAAATAAACCTAAAATACCAAAGATAAAATAAAATAAAACTAAATAAAAGCGTGAGGGAGGCACTGGTTTGCTTGATTTTAATAAAAAATACTAAACCCTCCACTAGATCCTAAAACATAAACCTGATCACTGGTGACACACTAATGCTTACAAACTCAACCTGATCCTCAGATATAGATAGTGACCACTCGATAAACTAAATCCTGGGCCCTGACCTCTGGGCCCTAAACTACCACTCACTGCCTTAAATCTGACCACTAAACACTGGGCCCTCCTAGGCTGGGACTCCTGATCAGACCCATTCTCCCTGGCCCTCACCCAAACACACCCTAAAGCCCTGAGCCCGTCCTGGGCTCTGCTGACCACAAGACCCTGACCTAAACTGGGCCCACTCTAAACTGGGCCTTACCATACCCACCCACCATAAAGCACCAGGCCACTGGGCACCCTGGGCCTGGGCCACTGACCACTAAATCCTCCAGGCCCTAAAACCTGTGTGGTGACCCTGGGCCCTCAACCTGACCTAAACCTAAACTAAATAAAACCTAAAAATAAAATAAATAATTAAAACTTAAACCTAAATAAAATAAAATAAAATAAAAACCTAAACTAAAACCTAAACATAAACCTAAAAAAATAAAAATAAAGTATAATAAAATAAAGAAAAACCTAAACTAAACTACACAATAAAATAAACCTAAGAATAAAAAACCTTAATAAAATAGAAAAAATGTAAAATAAAAATAAAATAAACCTAAAATAAAATAAAACAAAAACTTAAACCTATAATATAAACCTAAAAATAAATAAAAAATAAAACCTAGACCCTAAACTAAAAAAATAAACCTTAACTAAATAAAATAAAATAAACTAAAATATAAAATACAAATAAAATGAAACTAATAAATAAAACCTAGTAAACTAAACCTAAACCTAAACAAAACCCTAAATAAAATAAAATAAACTAAAAATAAACCTAAACCTAAACTAAAAAATAAAAACAAAAAATAAACCTAAAATAAAAACCTAAACCTACAAAAATAAAATTAAAACCTAAAGCAAAACTAAAAATAAAAATAAAACTTAAACCTAAAAATAAAATAAACATAAACTCAAACTAAAAAATAAACCTAAGCCAAAATCTAAACATAAAAATAAACCAAAAAAAAAACTAAACTAAAATAAAATAAACATAAAATAAATAAACTAACCTAAATAAAATAAAAATAAAATAAAATAAATAAAAAAAATAACTAAATAAACTTAAAATGGGTTTAAAAAATAAAAAAAACCTAATCTAAACCTTAAACCCTAAAAACAAAACACTAAAACCTACAACCCTACTCCCAAAACCCTAAACCACAAACCTTAAACCCTAAACCCACAAATCCTAAACCTTAAACCTACCTTAACCATCTGACCCTGACCTTAAATCCTAACCACAACCAAAGCCTAAACACTAAACCCTAAACCACTAAACCTGGCCAAATAAACCAAAACCCTAAACCCTAAACTCTACACTAAACCTAAAACCTAAAAGCAACCTAAACAAAATAAAACCTAAAAGTAAAATAAATAAAAGCTAAACCTAAAATGGATAAAATAACCCTAAGAATAAAAACATGGATAAAATAAAACTAAATGTAAAATAAAATAAATAAACTTAAAATAATTCTAAAATCGGCTTAAAATGGTCCAAAATAAAATAAAATAAAACTAAATAAAACTTAGGCCGGACACAAGTGGGTTTGTATTTTTTTAAACTAGACTAACCCTAAACCCAAACCTAATGGTAAACCCTAAACCTAAACCTAGACCCACAAAAAACCCTAAGCAAGCCTGACACTCAACCACTAGGCCACTGACCCTAAACTTACAGGCTCTACCTATAATCATAAATCCTGACACTAAACCTAACTGACCTAAACTAACCCCTGGGCCACTGAATGCCTGAGCCCTAAACCTAGGCATGAGCCCTCCCACTAACTCTGGCCACTCTAAATCTACTGACCTGTTAACCTGACCCTGAGTCAAATCCAAAAACCAAAACCAACCTGAGGCTGGAATCACACCTGATACACCTAAACCCTAAACCCTGGTACCCTGGGCCTAAACCCCAGGCCCAGGCCACTAAACCCTAAACCCTAAACCTACTCCCCAGATCCTTAAACCCTAAACCTAAACCTTAAACCACGGACCTACCATGGGAGCTGGCTAAATAAATAAATAAAATAAATAAATAAAATCTAAACTTAAATAAAATAATAAAATAAAACTAAAACTAAACTTAAACCTAAAATAAAACTAAAATAAAATTAAAAAATATAAACTAAAATAAAATAAAGAAAAACCTAAACTAAACTAAAGTAAAATAAACCTAATAATAAAAAAAACCTTAATAAAATGAAACTAAACTTAAAATAAAATAAAGTAAAATAAAATAAAATAAAATAAAAAACTAAATAAAACCTAAACCTAAAATAAAAAAAATAAATAAAACCTAAACCCTAAACTAAAAAAAAAACTAAACCTAAACTAAATAAAATAAATTAAATTAAATTAAATTAACCTAAAAATAAACTAAACTAAAATAAATAAAACCCAAACCTAAACTTAAACTAAACCTACCTCATAAACCCTAAATAAAATAAACTAAACTAAAAATAAACCTATAAATTAAAAAATAAAACCTAAAAATAAACCTAAAATAAAACCTAAAACCTAAACCTACAAAATGAAATAAACCTAAACTTAAACTTAAAATATGTAATAAAAACCTTAAAAAATAAAATAAAATAAACTCAACTAAAAAAAAATACCTAAACCTAAAAATTAACTAAAATAAAAAAAAATAAATAATATAAATAAACTTAAAATAAATAAAGTAAATTAAATAAAAATAAAAATATACCTAAATAAAAATAAAAAATAAAAAAATAAAATAAATAAATAAAGTAAACTATACGGTTTGATTTAAAAAAAACCTTAAACCCTAAACCATAAACCCTAAATAGCCACAAACCAACTCTAAACCCTAAACTGCACTAAACAAAACCCTCCTAAACCTAAATAAATCCTGACCCTAAACCAAAACTAAACCTAAAAACAGGCCTAAACTAAACTGTGCCCCTACCATAACTAAACCACCTTTAAACTTAAACTTACCAAACTGCAAGCCACCCTAGATCTTGCACCTAAGCCCTAAAACCCTAAACCCTAATCAGGCCTCCCAACCTAAAGCCTAAAACCCTAAAGCCTAAACACTAAACCCTACCCTGACCCTAAACATTAACTCAACCCTACTCTGGCTGGGAGCCTAAACCTTAAACTCTAAACACTAAACCACAAAAACCTAAAGCTAGGCAAAAATAAAATAAAAGGAAAATAAGTAAAAGGCCAAACCTAAAGATAAAATATCCACTAAGCATAAAACTTAAATAAATAAAACTAAATGTAAACATAAATAAAATAAACTTAAGATGGTTCTAAAATAAATAAAATAAGAAACTTAAACCCGGACCAAAGTCCGGGTTGCATTTCTTTTAAAACCTAGGCCAAAACTAATAGTACTAAACTCAGAACACTAAGAACCCTAAAACTTCTAACCCTAAACACTCGGCTTTAAACCCTAATGATGTCAGACCCACCCACCCCCCCCTCCTTAAACCCTGAGCCCTAAACCACACTTTAACTCTAAACCCTAAACCAAACAAGCTAAATAAATCATAAACCATAAACCCTAGGCCCTAACTACCCAAAACCTAAAAACTCTTAACCATAAACCTTAAGCCATATAACCTAAACCCCAAAACTAAAGCATAAACCCTAAACCATAAATCCAAAACCCTAAACCCTAAATTGTAAAACCCAAAACCCTAAGCTAACCTTAAACCCTAAATGCTAAACCCTAAAAACCATAAAACCTAAAGCCTAAATCCTAAACTCTAAACCCTAAACCATAAATTAACAGTAAACCCTAAGCTAACCCTAAACTCTAAACCCTAAAACCTTAAACCCTAAAGCTTAAACACTAAACCCTAAACCAAAACCCTCCCTCTCAGCTGCGCTCCCTCTCTTGCAATTTTGCATTCCCCTCGGTGGATTGGCCATTCTCAGATAATTGTTCGCTTCTCTGTGTCCTTCTCTCGGCCTGAGCACGCGTATCAGGCTCCCCCGTATGTGACATCCTTGGATTAGACCAATGGCGGAGGCTCTGGTCTCTGCAGATCTGGCCGTCTTCTGCACCGACTTTGCTCTCGACTCTGGGTTTTGGATTTGAACTTTTGTTAATGCACTTGTTAAATCATTCAAAGATGCTTTATGGTAAGATCTCTAGCTCGAATGCTTGATTAATCTTTTGACATCTTATCATGGATTGCCGGCAGTAATGTGTTCAGATCAAGATGTTGAGAAACTTGCTAAGCCCTTCAAGTTTGCTTTGGTGGGTAAATTCTCCCTTTGACGCCAGACTCTTGATAATATTTGCTCTTTCTTTCATAGTTTAAAATTATCGGGTACTTTCTCTATCGGGCTGATCGATCCCCGTCACATTCTTATTCAACTCTCAAAGGATTTAGATTACTCGCGGGTTTTCGCTCGTCGTTCTTACTTTGTGCATAATTGTGAAATGTGGCTATTGAAATGGTCGCCCCTCTTTAATGTCAAAGAGGAATCTCCCATTGTCCCTCTTTGGCTTGCTTTTCCTAACATGCGAATACATTATGTCACTCATCAAGTTTTGTTTGCTATTGGCGGCCTTTTTGGTAGGCCTCTCCAAATAGACCAAGCAACGGCCACTAGATCTAGGCCATCTTAGATATTCTTGAGATAGACATCATAAAAAAATATCCCAAAGAGGTTTGGATTGGCTCCGAAAAATTTGGATATAGTCAAAAAGTCGAATTCAAAAATTTTCTTGTCTTTTGCACTCACTGCAAGATTCACGGGCACGATCACTCAGAATGCTTTGTGCTTTATCCTAATCTCAAAAAAAATTTACCACAGAATATGAATACCATTAATGGAATTAGGAAAACCAATACTCTTGCATATGTGCCTAAAAATACTCAAAAAGAACCTCTCCTCCCTACACCTCCTATCTGTCTAGTGGAAAACACTAACCTTGGTACCTTACCAGGTGTGATGATACCAATGGCAATATAACTAACCTCACCCCCCCGCTAGTAATAATCTGGTTTCCCATGATAGTTCTTTGCTTCATTTAAATCCTAATTGAAAATCAATGAATGGTAGCCTTATATTGGACACCCAATTAAACAATTTGAATGGGAATCATATAATGGACCAAAACAATGATGACCCTATGGCTTCTAACATATTGAGAAAGATATTTGTATTAATGAATGAACTTCTCCATCTATTTCCCTTGAGTGATAATCAATTGAACCTAATTTCTCACACTCTATCCGAAGAAGGTGAAATTCTTCTAAAACATTGATAGATTCTTCTACTATTGAACCCAAAATCAATCACTTTGATGGAGATAATTTGGATTCTAATAGACCCTTTCAAATTGTTAAAATAAAAAAACCCTACAAAGCAAAATTTTCTAATAATAACCTCACTAGAACCACTTCTTTCACCCCACACAAGTAATGTGTCATCATTTCTCTCCTCTCTTTCCTTTCTTTTTTCCTTTTCCCTTTTGTCCCCTTATGATTAATTTTCTTATTTGGAATATCCGGGTGGGTCTCTTCCTGTCCGTAATCATGTTAGGAGTCTTTGTCGTGTTCATAATATCAAGTTACTTGTTCTTATTGAACCTTTCATTAATTCTTCTAAGATTGCTTTTGTCGCTAGATCCCTTGGTTTTCATAATTTCTTCTTCAATCTTAATAATAAAATTTGGTGCTTTTGGCACAACTCCATCACCATTTCCATCATTGATGATCTTGACCAATTGGTTAATGTCAAAATCTCCTTAGGTGACTTATCGGCTTTTGGCTCTTTTATCTATGCTTCTTGTAATAGAGTGGTAGGAACATCCTTTGGAATCACTTCACCTTCACTTGACTAACCTTCCCTGGTTGGTTGGAGGTGATTTCAATACTATCATAGCTAGTTTGAAAAGAAGGGGAGGATGTTCTCCTAACCTTCATTCCATGGAGGACTTCTCAAATATGATCCTTGATTGCAATCTGATCGACATTGGTTTCACTGGGTCTAACTTTGGCGGCAGACTTTGGCGGTCTTGATAGGACTCTTTGGATCAATCGCTTGGCCATGTTGAGCATTTGAGTAGAACTTTGTCTAACCATGCTCCTCTTTGATTTCCTTCAAAATCCCCTAACCCCTCTACTCCCTCTCCTCAGATTTCAAAATATGTGGACCCAACATAGTGACTTCACCAATGTCGCTCTCCTAATTGGATGGCCCTTTTCCGGATAATAAAGGTATGACTCGTCTTTGGCTTAAGCTCAAAAGACTTAAACAAAATCTCAATTGGTGGAACAAACACATTTTTAAAAACCTTTTCACAAATCTTAAAGCTATGGAACAAGAGGTTTGTTCTCTTGAAGAGGTTGTCTCAACTGATCCCAGTAAACTTGAGGAATTGAACATTGCCAAGAATAACTTGGTTAATTATCAAAACATGGAAGAAACCTATTACGTCAAAAGCAAGAAAACATATTGCGATGATGGTGAGAAACACTGTATTTTCATGCCATTTGTAATAAATGGAAAGCCTTAGATTAAGAAAATTAAGAACTCTAATGGTGAATGGATAAGATAACAATGATATTAAGGATTGTCATACATCATTTCCAAACTTTATTAAATTCTAATCCATCGGGAACTTTATCAAACACCCATCTTATCCTTCTATGATTAGAGGATAATCATTTACTCACTATGTGTCCTTCCAAGAGGAGATTAGTAATACTCTTAAGAACATGAACACGACTCATTGGGCTATATCGACCCACTTCTTTCAGCATTGTTGGCCATTTAAAAGCGACTTAGTTGATGCTGTTATTGATTTCTTTGATGGCAATCCTATTACCAAATACTTTTCAAGCACTTCTATTGTCCTAATTTCTAAAACTAACAATCCTGAATCTTGGGGCGATTTTAGACCGATTAGTCTTTGCACCTTTTTTCAAAAACTCATTGCTAAATTAATAAATAATAGCCCTTTGCTTCCTAAAATCATCTCCCCAAATCAAGCTGGTTTTGTTAAACCTGAGCAATATCGGATAATATTCTTCTTCTTTCAAGAGCTAGTTCATGACATTAATGTCCCTTCTAGAGGAGGCAACATCTTATTCAAAGCTGGACATCGCTAAAGCCTTTGACAATCTCTCATGGATTTTCTCTTTCAAATCCTGAATTTGTTTGGTTTTCGATACTTTATCCGGATTATAAAAAGGTATCACGAATGTCTTTTCGGTTATCATGAATGGTGAGTCCATAGGTTTCTTTCCTTCTAGCCATGGTTTGAGGCAAGGTGACCCACTATCACCTTCTCTTTTTATCATCGCTATTGAATATCTGTCAAGGAGCCTTAATGATCTTTTGCTAATAATCCTAATATGTCTTTTAAAACTCATGGAGGTTTCCTATTTCTCATCTTAGCTTTGAGATGATTTCATTATCTTCGCAATGGCTCCCTTCAACATGTTAAAACCATTAAGAACCTCTAAATGATTTTGGTAAAGTTAGTGGTCTTTTCTTAATGAAGGAAAATGCTTTTATTCCTTCAACTCCTAAGATTAACCAAATATCCGAATTACTAATTTTAAGCAAAATCAACTCCCTCTTAATTGCCTTCTCCGCTTTTAAAGGCCAAAAAAGATCACACCTTTTGATGATCTAATTTAGAAAATTTCTAACAAACTCGGTTTGGGAATTTCATTTACTCTCTTCGGTGGTAGGCTTACCTTGATCAAGAGCACTCTAAATTCCATGCCTATATACCTTCTTCAAATCATTGTGCCTACCAACTCTACCAATAGAATTGAGCGTCTCTTAAACAAATTTTTTGGGAAACCAATACCTCCTCTAAAAGAATGCACATCCATCTTGGTCTAAAGTTGTGGTACTCTTGAAGAGGGAGGTCTAGGATGTAAATCCATCAAAGAAGTTATCAATGCCTTTTCCTACAAACTTTGGTGGAATTTTAGGAGCAAAAATAGTCTTTGGGCGAATTTCATGACTTCTAAATATTGCCAGGGTAAACATCCTTTCATTTGTCCCTTTAAATCGGGTGATTCTCCTGTGTGGAGAACACTTTGTTCTTCAAATGGATCTGAGAATCCTTAATTTTGGGCATAAACTCAATTCCTTCTTTTGGCAAGACAATTGGGTGGTTGTGGATCCATTGATGACTTACTCACTCACTCCACTTTTATTAGAGTTAATTCATTGGCAAAACCACAAGTGGAACACTAGTAAGATTCTTGATTCTATTCCTTCCACTTTCTTAAATATGATTACTAATATTCCCTCTAACAATCATGATCAGATTATCTTTAAGCTATCTCATAATGGGGATTTCAACCTTAAAATGTGTGGCTTCACACTAAAGACACTCAGGATTCTTCTATTGTGTTCTCCAAAATTTGGAATAACAATATCCCTCTTCTTACTCTGTTCTCACTTGGCATATCCTAAAAAACTTTATTCTGTTGTGTGGGTAAAGGGTTTTATTTACCCTCTAAATGTCAATGTTGTTCTCATATTGAGAATGTTAACCATGTTTTGTTAATGGGGCTATTGCCTCTAAAATTTGGATTTGGTATGACGATCTATTCAACACTTGTCAATTTTAATTATTCTTTTACTTTATATCAACTTCTTGAAGTTTACTTTGACAATGCAATTAAAGGTCATATTAAAATCATAATCCATTACTCTTATTTGGTTCATATGGATGGACGAAATGAATAAACATCGTGGGATTCATATGAATCACATGAGGATTATTGCTAGAACTAAAACAAAATTTGTGACTTATTTAAAGCCAATTTAATTCATCATAAACATTTTAAAATTTAAATCAGAGCCAATAAATGGGCCTCAACCTTCCGACCGACCTTACTATCAAAATGATAGAATGGTTTTGGAAAAACCTCTTGATCATATTATTAAAATTAATCTTGATGTCTCTCATAATGGCTCAGTTGTGGAGGCATTTTAGGATTCTAAGGGTATAGTCCTATGTGCATTTTCTTATCCCCTTATTTCCACCTTGTTTATCTTGAGCTTATGGCGGGTCCACAAAAGCTCTAGAAATTTGTCTTCAAAGCGGCTCAATATTTGGATAGAGGTGGGCTCTTCTCTTGATTGACCTTTTGACTTCTACATATGAGCAACGCTTGTTTGTACTACCTCCTCAAGCAAACTAGGGCTCTTCTCTCTCTCAAGAATTTTATCATCACTCATGTTTGGCGTGAAGGTGCTTTCTTGATTACCTTGCAAATCAGTGCGAGATTAGGCAGTATCATCTTCTTTGATCAATTTACATTACCCAAATACTTGCATGGTCTGGTTAACTTGGACAATTCTGGGCTTCCTTACCTGAAAATCTAATTCTCCTCTTCACCTCCCTTTTTTCTAATTTCATGTTTCCTTGTGTTCTTTATGGATACTCCTCATAGATATCATTGTTGTCTTGTGCTCTTTGCCATGACTTGCTGCCTTTACCCCTTCTCCTTTAGTTGGAAGAATTCTATTATTGGCATTTTATAATATTATGGGGAGATGTTGAACTATATGCACATCAATATCTTGAATTAATTGAGCCTTGTGTTACATTCTTGGTTTTATACAATCCCTCTTGGGACTTTAATTTCATTGATACATTCATTTCTAAACAGAGAATTAACCATTCTTTGGAGGAAGTTATCTATTTTGATGGGCTTAGATTTTAGTACTAACTTCTTTATCGGTTTTCTCTCGACAATATGGAGCATTGCTACTACCTATGTTGCTTCTAGACAGGATTAGTGTGCATTATCTTTGGTTGCAATTTTATTTTGATGATTATAGTATTTCTTTGGTGATGCTTACATTCCTTGGGCTCTTTCCTCCTTAAAGGCCTAATTCATAAAGGTTTCAACACTTATCTTTGAAAGGATTTTTGGTTGGTTGTTGCCGGACTTTCTTGTGTCCTTGCTTATATAATGCCTAACCTCAGCATGCTTTCTTGCAAGGGAAGAAATTGTAATACCCTGGTCTCTTTTAATGGTTATTTTGGTCTGAAATCCTTGTACTGGAATGGATTGGGCTTAATTATTTTTTGGGTTTTGGAGGTTTGCTACCATGGTTGTTTGTTGATTTGTTTGTTGATTTGGCTTTTTAATCCCTTTGGGTTTGAGCTACTGCAAATTTTTTTTGCTGCTGCTTCTCCCAGTTTTCCTCCTGCTATTTTTGCCATCTTGCCTGGTACTATTTTAGCAAGTTCTGGTTTTGTACCTTTATTGTCTTAAAATTCCTGCTTGGTAATGATGTCTTCTTCTATCCCTAGAATGGATTTCCTTGTAGCTCCTTTTGGTTCTTCGTGTTTACCCTCCTCTTTGTTTCAATTTACGCTTTGTTGTTAACATTTGGGTTGATGTTGGACTTTTACAATTGTTTTCACCCTTCATGCTTTGAGGAGATCATGAAAATCCTAAAGACCATTCTACTCTTCTGCTTATATGTAACCAATGGTCTATCCTATATGCCTACTAATTATGACTGTCAATATCCTTGGCAATATTGGTTTAATGTGACAAAAGCAACCTCTTGATTTTGCTCTTAATTGAGCACCTATTGGTTGCAATTTTCTTTATTTCTTTGATTGGGATATCCCATCTCTACACTAATATCTCTTTGTAGAAATGGAATTGTGTTATTTTTTTCAATACTAGTCTTCTTTGTTTAGTCTTGCTTCCCATGATCCTGGTTTGGAGTTTTCAAGGGATTATCATTGTGCATCTCGAGATTGTGGGCACTACTTACTTAAAATTGTCCATCTTATTTTTGGCTGATTGCTAACACGGGATGTTCCTTGCTATTGTTCTCCCATCCTATGCTATGATTGGAACATGTACAACTTGAAGCACATTTATTTGTTATGCTTGGAATTAATCAATGATTTATCTTATATGCATAATTGGGTTATGAAACCCAAACTTATTGTCATTACCCTTAGCATTGGGTTATGGTGAATAAGCATCTTGACGATCGATTTCTCGAATGTCACTTCTTGGATAGGCTTATGGTGGGGAACTATTCATTATCTATCCTTTCCTTTACGATATATGTTTATGGGTGGAATCTTGTGACTTGTTGGTTTTGCCTTGTTGGTTGGTCGATGGATCAATACCCCCTGGGCTATGGATTATTTTGCAAACAAGTCTATTGTATTCTTGATTGCTTGGTAGATTTTGCTTTAAACCAACTTACTGGTTTATTTTATGTCTATCATTGGAATTCATTGATCTACCTTTTCTGCTACTGTTTACTTCATCCTTTTTCTCCCAAACTTGTATTTATTATTTTGATTATCTTGGATGAGTGGCATCATGCTTCTTGGTTTGCTATTTTGGTTGTCTCTTGTCTTGGAGATTTACCTTTTTATTTTACCTTGTCACCTCAGTTGGCTCTTTCTTTGTTGGTTATAGATTTTCAGGGTCTCATGCGACATTCTAACATTGATGTCCCGATGGTGAGGGTTTTTATTGATTTTCGATTCTTGCCTTGGGATAATTTGTTTTTATACTTTATTTATTTGTTTATCTATTATTGCCATGTTTACTCGATTGAGGAGTTTTATGGGCTATCTTCCTATCTTGGATGTTGTTGTCTTAAGCTTGTTGCTATTTTATTTTAATGTTGAGACTCATTTCAATTCACTTGTTGATTTTTTTTTATTCAATTTTGTATTATTTGTTTGGTAGGGTTGGCTTTTCGATTGCGTCAATTTATCTCTATTTTTCCGATCATCACCGCTACCTCATTTCGGTTGTGCGTCTTATGAGCGGTTATTCGAAAGTATTATGGCCATTTAGTCCCTTCCTATCTTGGATGTTGTTGCCTTTGTCTTGTTCTGGATTGATTGTTGATCGATTATCGAATGGAGGACGAATCTATTGAGTTGCTCTAACTATTTTTTTTGGGTGCTTATTTTGGCTGTGTTGAGCTATGTTATCTTCCTTTATTATTGCTTTCTCCAGGACATTAATAAGGGGATTGTTTCCTGGGTTATTTTCTGCACTGAAAGATTCATTTACATATCATGTGATTGGGATGGTGTTAATTATAAGCTCATTGAGTTATTTAACAGGTTTTCAGCAAGTTGTCTCCTCTGTAATTTTCTTATGGAGGGATTATATGTTGAACTAATTTCTTTTCTGAATATGGCTATTCATGAGATTCTAGTTAAGATGGCTCACTCACTTATGTTTATGTATTCTCATGTCAAGATGACTATATTGATGATATTTTTCTTGAATGAGACTCCTTATCCTTCAGCTCTTAACAATTACCTATATATTTTAGATATGATTTTGCTTAGGTTTGTAGGTCATAAAGCTCACAAGAGTATCAACAACTGGGTGCTACCTTCTCATAGGTTTGTTGGCTATGATGTGATGATCTCACTCCCTATTGGTTGGTAGTAGTGTGATGTAACCCTTAAGTTTGGATGCTCATACTTGCATCTACCCCAACAGATGATTGAGCTGAGCCTTCTCTATCACAATTCCTTACTAACATACTCATATTATGTTATTTTCCTCTAACTTTTGTTTGTATTACCTTAAGCTCTAATCTCCCTCTTATTATAACTTTGTGATTCTCTCTCCTTCTTTTCTTGAGTGCTCCAGTTATCATGCATTCCCACATCCTCGAGCATTGGCTTTAATCTTACTTTAGCTTATTATGTTAATTATCTTGTATCTTTTGATTGTTTTATGCTTTCTTTTACTCTTGGATGTACTTAGATAGGGGTTACTCCTTAGGCTAATTGTAGCTCTCTTTGAGGATATCTTGGAGTTTATCCCCCTTTTGTGGCAATAAAATACCCCTACATGGGCTTCCCTAAAATAAAAAAAAAACACTAAACCCTAAACCCTAAATCTAAACTAAACCCTAAACCCTAAACCCCTAAACCTAAAAAACCTAAAACCAAATAAACCTAAAATAAAAATAAATAAATAAAATCTAAACTTAAATAATAATAAAAAAAAATAATAAAAACTTAAACTAAACTTAAACCTAAACTAAAACTAAAATAAAAATAAAAAAAATATAAAATAAAATAAAGAAAACTAAAGTAAAATAAACCTAATAAAAAACCTTAATAAATATAAACTAAACTTTAAATAAATAAAGTAAACCTAAAATAAAATAAAATAAAAAACTAAATAAAACCTAAACCTAAAATATAAATAAATGAAAACCAAAATAAATAAAAAACCTAAACTAAAGAAAAAAAACTAAACTAAAATAAATAAAATTAAATTAAATAAAAAATAAACTAAACTAAAATAAATAAACCAAACCTAAACCTCAACCTAAAAATAAAATAAAATAAAATTTAAAATAAACCCAACTAAACTAAAATATAACCTCAAATTAAACCTAAATAAAATAAAACCTAAACCTACAAAATGAAATAACAAAGCTAAACCTAAAAATAAATAATAAAACTAAACCTAAAACAAAATAAAAAATAAACTCAACTAAAATAAAATAAAACCTAAACCTAAAATTAACTAAAATAAAACCTAAACTTATAATAAACCTAAAATAAATAAACTAAACTAAATAAAATAAAATAAAAAATAAAATAAAGAATAAAATAAACTAAAATAAAAAAAGTAAACTAAAACCTCTGGTTGACTTTTTTTTTTTTAAAAAACCTAAACCTTAATCTTAAACCATAAATCCTGCTATTAAACCTGACTAAACCCACCTAAACACAAATCCTAAATAACCCCAAACTGACCCATTGTGACTCTGACTTTTGACTCTCTCCACAAACTAAACCCTCTCTTATCCCTCCACACCCCACCACCACTGACCTCCTTAAACCTCTTCTCTCTCACTTCCTGACCCCTTCTATCCTTCTTATCACTCCACCAGGCCCAAAACCACAGATCCTCTAAACTAAATAAACCTATAAAATAAATATCCTTAAATAAACTAAAAACCTAAACTAAAACCTAAACCTTTTAAAATAAATGGTAAACTAATAAAATACTAAAATACAATATCATCTCTAAACTAAAATAAGATCAACGAATTAAACTTAAATTAAATTACTAAATAAAATAAAATAAACTCCTATAAACCTATAAACTAAATAACCTAAACCTGATCTCACCCTTTTTGCATGGTTTTAAATGTATGCCCACCCTACTCCCTAACCTACCATCTGACCTCTTCCCCAGACCTAGGCCCAAACCCTAAATCTTTCTTAAACCCTGACCTAATCACACCACTGAGCCTGAGGCTAAATCTTACCCTAAAATCCAATACTCAAAAACTGAACTGGCTTACTGATTCACAGGCCTACCACAAAACCCTATAATCTTAAACTCTAACTACACTAATTGACCTAAATCACAGGCCCCTAAACCTACTGTACCTGAACTGAATACTTGAGCCAAACTAAAAACCACTAATCAGCCTAAAAAGCCATGAGCCCCAACCCTCCACTCTACTCCACTAACCACTTAACAAATCTTTGACCTAACCCACAAAACTAAAGGAAATACTAAACTGAGCCACTAAACCTCTAACATAAAACCTAACACCTGATCTTAAATCCTCCTGACCTAAACCCTAAACTGACCAACCAACTAAAAAACCTAAAAATATAAACCTTAATAAATAAAACCTAAATATAAAATAAATAAAACTTAAACCTAAAAATAATATATATATATAAAATGTAAACTAAAACTTAAACCTAAAAATAAAATTAAAATAAAATAATAAATAAAACTAAAATTAAATAAAAAAAAATACCTAAACTACTAAAAATATAATAAAAATAAAACAAAATATTAATAAAAAATAAACTTAAAATAAAATTAAATAAAATTAAATAAAACCTAAACAATATAAACTTAAAAGCCTAAAATAAATAAGAAATAATACCTAAACCCTAAACTAAAGAAAACAAACCTAAACTAAATAAAATAAAACTAAAATAAAAACCTAAAAATAAAACTAAACTAAAATAAATAAAAAATAAATAATAAACTAAACATAAATAAAAATAAAATAAACTAAAAATAATAAACAATAAAACTAAATACCTGCCTGGTTTTAATTTTTTTAAAAAAAAACCCTAAAACCAAATCAAATAAACCTAAATCTACCATAAACTAACTAAAAACCTACTGCAATCTAAACCTAAACTCACTCTAAACCCTGACTCTAAACCCTAAACCTAAACCCTCATACCAACATTAAACCCTAAACCTAAAACTATCACTGAGCTATAAACCCTAATATAAAGCTAAACACCAAACCAAAATAATAAATCCTAAATTCTAAACCCTAAACCCTTTGAGTCCTAAACCTAAACACAGGCCCTAAACTAAACCATCACTTAAACCTAAACTAAATAAAAAAATAAAATAAAACAAACTAAATGTAAATACTAAAACCTAAACTAAAACCTAAACTATATAAAATGGTGCACTAAAAAGACTAAGATAAAATAAACCTTTCACAAATAAAATAAACCTGAATAAGCAATTAAATTAAAACTAAATGTAATAATAAAATAAACCTAAAATAAAATAAAATAAAACCTACACTACCTACCTGTTTGCTTGGTTTAATAAATACTAAACCTAAATCCTAAACCCTAAACCCTAAACCCTTCTAAATCCTCCCATCTAAACTACCCAACTAACTAAACCTAACAACTCCTAGGCCCTCTAACCTAAAGCCTACACACCTAAACCCTAAATCCATATGTAAATCATAAACCTAAACCCTAAAACACCCTGACACCTAAACCTAATCTGACCCAAATCTAAACCCTACCACTAAATAAACCTAAAAACTAATTAACTACCCTGCTACAAAAAAACTCACAAACTTAAACCTCTCTAAACCCTAAACTATTTGTGTTTTGATTTAGGGTTTAAACCCTAATCCTTCTTTTTTATTCACTCACACTCTCAGCCGCGGTGCTCTCTAGCGATTCCATGTTCCCTTTCATTTTCCTTGTGGCTTGGCCGATCTTCGATCCTTCTCGATCATAATTTTTAATTATTTGTCTCTGATTGGCTGCTAATGTGAGTTTCCCTTTGCTCTTTCAATGGCGGAGGAGCCACTTTCCGCGCAACCAAGCTTTTCAAACTTGGAGGCGTCGGGCTTTGATTTATAAGGTATTATGGATCGCATCATCCAGATTCTTGCGCTTTTAAGTCCTTCAAGGATGCATTTTCTGGTAAGAACTCTTCCCCTAATGCTACGGTCAATTTGATCTCAACCTCTTTTCATGGGATGCTTGTTGTTAAGTGTTCGGATCTTGATGTGGAATAGTTGGCGAAGCCTTTTGAATTATCTTTAGTTGGTAAATTTTCCTTACGTCGGCCAACTCTCCATAACATTCAATCATTTTTTTATAGCCTAATGCTCTCTAGCATTTTCACTTTCAGTTTGATTGATCCTAGGCATATTCTTATTCAACTCTCTAATGACTTAGATTACTCAAGAGTTTTTGCTCGTCGCACCTACTTTGTGTATAATTATCAAATGAGGCTTTTGAAATGGTCTCCTCTTTTTGATGTAAAAAAGGAATCTCCAATTGTTCCATTATGGCTAGCTCTTCCTACTATGAGAATACACTACGTTACACATCAAGTTCTCTTTGCGGTTGGTGCTCTCTTTGGTCGACCTCTTCAAATTGATCAGGCCACTGCTGCGAGATCATGGCCTTCAGTTGCTCATATTTTGGTTGAGATTGATATTACCAAAAAGTAAAGAAGTATGGATCGACTCTAAGAAATTTGATTATAATCAAAAAGTGGAATTTGAAAATTTTTCTATTTTTTGAACACATTGTAAGATTCATGGTCATGATCATTCTGACTGCTTTGTGTTGCATCCTCATCTTAAAAATAATAAATTGTCGGATCCTCTCTAGCAAATGAAAAAATCAATAAATTTTCTTATGTGCCTAAAGTCACTCAAAATGGAACTCATCTCCCTACCCTTACTTTTTTATTATCTACTGATTTTCCTATTGAAGAGCAATCTGAGCATGTTAAAAATAATTCTTATGAGGTTCATGAGGAGGCTAATGATAACTTACCTAACATTACTTCTAATTGTAATAATTTGGCTCCTCAAGACAATACCTTGATGCAGTCTACACTATCCCTCTTGGCTAGTGAACCCAAGGAGACTCATATGAACCCTAGTGGTGATTTGAATGGAAACTTCAGGGTGAATCAAAATCTAAAAACAAATTCTGCAATTGTTCATCTGATGAAAGAAAAAAAATCTGAAAAATGGTGATCCTTTGGTCATGGAAAAAAACCTTAAAGTTAATTCTGAAACTGAGCATGAAATCTATACTATTAATGGCTTCACAACCTCTCCTTCTCCTACCCTACAAAGTGATACACATGTTAACCCAATTTCTCAACTTATTTCTGACACTAAAGAAGGGGAAATTATCATTAGGAATGCTTTGACAGATACTTCTCTTATTCTGATATCACAAATCACTCTCTCTCGGATGGAGATACTTTGGGCATAGATAGGCCTTTTCAAACTATTATTTAAAAAAAAAATCCCTTAAAGCTAGAATGTTCACTAATAGCTCCACCAGAACCACTAGATCTTCTCTAACTTCCCATAAATAATTATTTCATGTTGTCTCTTCTTCTTGCTTTTATTTTTTCAGTTATCTCTTTTCCTTTTCTTCTATTTTATTATTATCAATCTTCTTATTTGGAATGTTCAGGGTATTGGGACTCTCATTGTCCGTAATCATATTAAAAGCCTTTGTCATACTCATAACATAGCCTTACTTATTGTTATTGAACCATTCATACACTCTTCTCACCCATGTTGCTAGAGGTGGCTTTCAAAATTTCTTCTATAATATTAGCAATAAAATTTAGTGCTTTTGGAATAATTTAGTCAACATCTCTATCCTTGATGATCTTCAATAATTGGTTAATGTTCAAATCTCATTGGGTGAATTTCTGCTCTTGGTTCCTTTATTTATACATCTTCTAATAGAGCTGATAGGAACATCCTTTGGGATAACTTAACAACCTTTGCCTCCTCTATCAACAAACTCTGGTTGGTTAGTGGTGATTTCAACACTATTCTCACTTCTTCAGAAAGAAGGGGAGGTTGCTCTCCTAACATTCATTCCATGGAAGATTTTTTTAATATGATCCTTAGTTGCAATCTGATTAATATTGGCTTTTCGGGCTCTGACTATATTTGGCATAACTTTAGACTCTTGCAGCAGCTTGATAGGACCCTCTTTAATTCCCTTTGGATCAATTAATGGCCCATTACTTCTATTGAACATTTGAACAGAACTCTGTCTGACCATGCACCGCTTCTAATTTTTGTCAAAAATCCTTCCAATAAACTATCCTCCCCTACTTCTTTTAGGTCCCAAAATATGTGGATCCAACATAGTGATTTCGTAAATGCTATTTCCATTAATTGGATGGCCCCTATTCATCTAGATAATTTTGTTAAAAGAATGATTCACCTTTGGATTAAGCTTAAAAGGCTTAAACAAAACCTAAATTGGTGGAACAAGCATCATTTTAAAAATCTTTTTGCCAATATCAAAAATATGGAGCAATTAGTTTGTTCTCTTGAAGATGTTATTTTGACTGATTCTACTAAGCTTGCGGAGTTGAATGCAGCTAAAGACAACTTGATTAATTATCAGAACATGAAGGAAACCTACTGGCGAAAAAAGGCTGCTAGCAAATATATTACTGATGGTGATAGAAATATAAGGTATTTCCATGTTCTTTTCAAAAAAAAAAGAAAGCCTTAAACTCTATTAAAAAAATTAAAAATGATAACGGCAGTTGGATCACTAACAATAATGATATTAACGATTCTGTCATACAACATTTTAAAAACTTATTAAACAACAACCCTTCCATAGAAGCCTCTCCAACACACGATTCCCTCAATGATTCGATGATGACAACCACTTGCTCGGTTTGTGTCTCTGAAGCAGATAGGTAATATTCTTAATAACATGAACATGATTATTCTCTGGTCGAAGGCTACACTAATTCTTCCAACTTTGCTGGCTATTAAGTCTGACCTTGTTGATGCTATTGTTGATTTTTTGATGGCAACCTTACCTAGATATTTTTCTAGCACTTCTATTGTTCGCATTCCCAAAATTAATAATCTTGAATCTTGGGATGATTTTAGACCTATCAGCCTTTGCACCTTCTTTCATAAACTCATTGCTAAATTAATTGATAATAGAATTAGTCCGCTGCTGCCTAAAATTATTTCCCCCAACCAAACTAGCTTTATTAAAGGTAGAGCTATATCTGATAACATACTTCTAGCCCAAGAGCTGATTCATCACATTGACGTTCCTATCAAAGGTGGCAACATCCTTTTCAAACTGTACATCTCTAAAGCTTTTGACAACCTCTCTTGGGATTTCCTCTTTCAAATTCTTCAGTTGCTTGGGTTTTTTGATAATTTTATCCGCCTCATCAAAAATTGTATTACCAATGTTTGGTTCTCCATTATCATGAATGGTGAGTCCCTTGGTTTTCCCTTGATGCATGGCTTGAGACAAGGTGATCCCCTTTCACCATCTCTTTTATTACTATTGTTGAATATCTTTGAGGAGCACGAATCTTTTCTATAATAACCCTAGCATGTTTTTTAGAACTCAAGGTGGTCTTCTGGTCTCTCATCTTAGTTTTGTTGATGACTTTATAATCTTTTGTAATGCCTCTATTCTTCATATTAAAACTATTAAGAATCTTTTAAATAAAAAAGAAGTGGTCTTTTCTTAACAAAGGCAAAAGTTGTTTCATTCCTTCCCCTAAAATCCCTAGTAATAGGATCAACCAAATCTTGAGGATTACTAATTTCCAGCAACAACAACTTCCTATTAAATATCTTGTTGCTCCTCTTTTTAAAGGTCATAAAAGATCTTATCTTTTTGATGAGTTAATCCAAAAAATCTCTAATAAAATTTCTGCTCAGGCATTTTATTTACTCTCATTTGGTGGTAGGCTCACTTTGATTAAGAGCACCCTTAACTCCATGCCTCTATATCTCATTCAAACCATTGTGCCGACCAATTCTACCATTAATTGGCGTCTCTTAACAAATTTTTTAGGGGTTCTAATAATTCCTCTAAAAGAATGTACTGGACCTCTTGGTATAAACGCTGTGGCACTCTTGTTGAAGGTGGTCTTGGAAGTAAGCCTATCAAGGAAGCTATCACTACTTTTTCCTATAAACTTTGGTGGAATTTTAGGAGTAATAATAATCTTTGGGCTAATTTCATGAGCTTCATCAAGCCTCTCATTTACCCCTTTAAAGCGGGAGACTCTCCTATTTGGAAAAGACTTTGTTCCATCAAATGGGATGTCAAATCATTAATTTCTTGGGGGATTAACTCTAGCACCTCTTTCTTTTGGCAAGATAACTGGACTGGTGGTGGGTCCATTGATAATTTACTTTTTACTCATTCCACCACTGCTATTAAAGTGAACTCTTTCTGGCAGAATAATATGTGGAACAATAGTAAGCTTACTGATTATATTCCTTCCTCTCTTTTGAACAAGCTTACTACTATTCCTATCATACCTAGCAATCATGATCAGATCCTTTTTAAGTTTTCTCAAAATTATGATTTGAACTTTAAAAATGTTTGGATTCATATTAAAGAAGCTCATGATTTTTCCAATGTATTTTTCAAACTTTGGAATAGCACTATTCCTACTTCTTTTTCTGTTCTTACTTGGCATATTTTGAAGAACTTCATCTCTATTGACTCCTTGATGTGGGGGAAAGGTTTTCACTTACCTTCAAAATGCCACTACTGCTTTCACATTGAGAATGTAAATCATGTTTTTGCTAATGGAGCCATTGCTTCCAAACTTTGGATTTGGTATGATGATCTCTTTAACATTGTCAAATTCAATGGCTCCTTAACATTATACCAGCTTCTCGAAGTTTATTTCGATAACACTACTAAAGGTCACATTAAAGTCATAACTGCTACCACTCTTATTTAGTTCATATGGATGGACAAAAGTGATGCAAAACATCATGGGATTCCTATGAACCACATGAGGATAATTGCTAGAATTAAAAACAAAATTCGTGACTTGTTCAATGCCAATTTAATTAACTACAAACAATTCAAAGGTTGTAAATTTGTGGCCATTAAACTGGATTTTAACTTGATGGATCAACCCAACTGTAAAGATGACAAGATTGTTTATTGGGTAAAACCTAATGTTAATACTATTAAAATTAACACTGATGGCTCTATCTCTCAAAATGTTTCTGGCTGTGGTGGCATTTTCAGGAACCCTAATGGTAAAGTCCTATGTGCTTTTGCTTACCCCCTTAATACTTGCTTTGTTCCTTTTGCTGAGCTAATGGCAGTGTACAAAACTCTTGAGATTTGCCTTCAAAAATGTTGGCTCAATATTTGGATTGAGGTAGATGCCCTGCTACTGATTGATCTTTTGACTTCCACAAAAAATGGGTAGTGCATAATTGTACTATCTTTTCAAGCAGACTAGAGCTCTCATTTCTCAACTCTATTTTAAAATCTCTCATGTATGGCGTGAGGGTAATGCATGTGCTGATTACCTTGCCAATCTGGGTGCTAGATTGGATGGTATAAAATTCTTTGATCAACTTACTCTTCCTAAACATTTGCGTGGATTGGTGAATCTGGACAATACTGGACTCCCTTATCTTAGAAATTAATCGAACCTATTGGATTGATCTACTATATTACCTAATTAATTGCATGATCATTTTCTATTTAGTGTTGTTGTTTCTTGGGAATTTGCTGATGCATCATCCTGATATCCCTTGTTGTTGGCTTAATTACCCTAGCTTTAATTGGGGCTTGCTTACGTTGTTTCTCTTGTGTGTTTTGATGTTCATTTGGAATTTCTTGATGCATCACATATTTGGTTATTTGCTAATCTCTATGGCATCTGTTGTTGGTTTAACTCACCCAACCATAAATGGAGCCTTACTACTTCTGCTTCTTCCACTTTTAATGGTAAGGTGTTTCTTGTTTGCTGGAGGGAGATGTATTACTTTATGCTTTATTTTTTGATCAATAGGGATAGACCTCTTGCCATAAATATTTTGATTATCGATCCTACTATTTTTGTTTCTCATTTTATGATTACATTTGTGTTCTTCCTCCTTTCCTATTTCTAGAATTATATTCTGGGGCACTTGTCTCAATGTTTACTTATGCATATGGCCCCTAATTTATCTTATTCTTCTCCTTATTATGGTTGTGGCCCTTCTTATGTTCCATAACCTTACCTCCAAAACAGGAGAGAAATTGCAATATCTTTGCTATTATAACTTCTTTTTGATTGGAATTATTTCGATTTCCATCCGATCATTGTCTTGATGTTGTGGGATTAGTTCTTTGGCGATATTATGTGTCTTGATGGATCTTAAAGATGGCTTTCCTTTGGACCACTTTATAAGCGATGTTGTAACATTGATTTTTACTAGCTTTTCTTATGGTGGTCTGCAATATCTGATGTTTTAATTCTTGTTGGATTTGGGCCTTTTGTCTTCTAGCTACTCTTGGGGTTGGTTTTTTGTATTTTGCTAACCTCATCTCCCAACTGGAGAGAAATTACACCCTATTATTATTATTGTCTCTTTGTAGGTTTGGACTTAATGATTTCCTTTCAGTCTATTTTTTTAGGATGGTAATTCAGCTTCTAACCTGCTCTCCTTTGTCTTGAAGGATTTCATTGATGGCTTACTTTTGAACCCTTTCTGTGGCTATGTAGCCCCAATGTTCTTTTTTGGCTTATCTTATGATTGGTGCAATAATTGTAGTGTTTTTTTATTTGTTGGCTGTTGGATTATCGGGTCCATTATCCAGCAGGCTTCCTTTGTGGCTGGTGGCTATTTGTTGCCTGTTGTTTTTCTAATTATTTCTGTAAGTTTGGAATTACTTCCTATTTGTTGCCCCACTATTTTTGATGTTTGCAACCAAGCTGCAGCTAATCACCTGATGTTTGAAGTCTACTTAATCTACTACTATTTTTTTCCCTATTGGTTCTGTTAGAATTGTGCAGATCACTATGATTATGCTATTACCTAATTGGATATTAACCTATGCACTGTTTAGTCTGAATGGGTGGATTTTTGGCTAGCTTGTTGGTAGTTACTATCTTGGTTGTTGGCTAAACTGGATTAAATGCTCAACAAGCTGCTTCTGGGTTTTTGGGATCTTATCACCAGCAGGCCTCTTTTGAGGTTTTTGGCTACATGGTGGCTTTTTCTTTTCTACTTATTATTATTGTTTGCAATTGGGCTGCAGCTGATCATCACATGTTTGAGGCCTATCTAAACTGCTGTTATTCATCTTGGTTCAGCTAGACAAGGCCAGACCACTTCATTATCTACCTGGAATTTATCTTATGCATTGTCTATTTTGAATGGGTGGTTTTATGGCCAACTTGCTATTTTTCCTCTCTTGGTTGTTGGCTGAACTGGATCATTAGGTTTTATGCCCAGCAAGCTGCTACTGGGGCTGTCTATCATGCTCAACAGGGTGCTTTTGGTGTTATTTTGTCGATTGATTTTGCTAACCCCATCTTCCCAACCTGTCAGGAGAGAAAATGCTATTTTCTGGTTATTTTTATTATCTCTTTGTAGGATTGGTCATTCTTTATGGTTTCTTTCAGTCTGCTTTTCCTGAGGATTTTGGTTTAGCTACTAGCCTACTCATCTTTACCTTGAAGGATTTCAATGTTGCTTATCTTTTGAACCCATTTTGTTTCTCTTTTGCATCTCTGCTTTTCACTTACTTATCATATGGTGGGTGAAATAATTGTATTGTTGTTTTCATTGTTGGCTGTTGGACTTTCGGGTCCTATGTCCAGCAGGCTATCTTTGTGATTATTGGTTATTTATTGCATGTTGCTTTTCTGAATGTTTTTGCTGATTGCAATCGGGCTGCTGCTGATTACCTGATGTTTGAGATCTACTTAACCTGCTATTATTTTCTTCCTCTTGGTTCTGTTAGATTTGTGCAGATCATTGAGATTATGCTTTTGCCTAATTTGATTTTAACCTATGCATTGTTTACTCTGAATGGGTGGATTTATGGCTAGCTTGCTAGCTATTACTGTCTTGGTTGTAGGCTGAATTGGATTACTGAGTTTTTTGCTCAATAAGCTGATTCTGGGATTGTCTCTCTAATTGTCTTTACTTGGAGTTATTTGTGGTGGGGAGCAGCTTATTATCTGTTCCTTATGGTTCATCTAATCACGTGCATTCCCATCTCCTCTCGATAGACTTCGCAATTCGGTAATTTGGGCTTGGGATATGCTGTCTTGCCTTACACTTGATGGTTACTAACTTCTGTAACAAGGGGGTTGTTAACTTCTGCATTGCTTTCTTTCATTGCACTTCTTTTTCTGGGGTATATCCCTGTGCTGTTTATTGGGCTGTTTGCCAGGACTATTTGTTTAATATTTGTCCCATATGTTTGGGATGGGGTTATTTCCATGCTATTTTATTAGCCTTGTTGGATTTCAGCAGGTCTCTCTATTAGCCTTTTATGCTTCTTACCTCTGCCTGGCCTTTTCTGTTGTTTTCCTGTGGTGGCTCTTCATGTCGGTCTAATTAAACCCATGGACCTACTTAAAAATATGGTAGACCTGATAATGATGGATCACTTTCATTTGTGTTGGGATTCTCATGACATGGTGCCTAATATGATGACATTTACTCTGCATGGGATACCCTTACCCATTCTGCTCTTTGCTGCTTTCTTTTCTATTCAGTATAGGGCTTTGCTTAGGTTTGCAGGTACTAAGGCTCAATAGACTTTCAATAAATGGTTATTATACAGGTTTGTTGGCTATGATGGTTGTGATGATTTCACTCCTTTTTGGTTTGGTAGTAGCTCTTGTGATGTAACCCTTCGTTGAAGTATGGATGCTCATATCCGCCCCAACTTGGTGACTATGCTGAGCCTTCTCTATCACACTTCCTTATTATCTTTTTAGTTTATCTTTCATTTTTCACTTCAGATACTAATCGCTCTAATTTCTTTTTTTTTCTACAATTTTGCAGGTGCAATTCTCTTGTTCTCTTGCAGGTATGCTTTATAGTGTCATGCATTCTCTCATCCTGAAGAGCTTTGGCCCTAATCTTCCATTGACTTATCTTGTTAATCAATTTGTATCTTTTACTTTCCTTACTCTTTTATTTTGCTTTTGGTTATATTTAGGTAGGGGATTTACTCTCTAGGCTGATTATAGCTCTTTGAGTAGTAGTTGTGGAGTTTATCCCTTTTAAGGATCTTGTAACCCTTTTTTTGTGTGGCAATAAAATTCCCCCTATATGGGGTTTCCCAAAAAACTCTAAACCCTAATCCTTAACCCTAACCCTAAACCCTAAACCCTAAACACTAAACCCTAGATGTTAAACTTAAACCCTAAACCCTAAACTCTAACACTAACCCTAAACCCTAAACCCTAAACCCTAAATCCTAAAACCCTAAACCTTAAATCCTAAACCCTAAACCCTAAACCCTAAGCTAACCCTGAACCCTAAACCCTAAATCCTAAAGCTTAAACCCTAAACCCTAAACCCTACACCCTCAAAGTAAACCCTAAACCCTAAACCCTAAGCTAACCTAAACAATGAACCTTAAAACCCTAAACCCTAAATCCTAAAAGGTAAACTGTAAACCATAAATTGTAAACCCTAAACCCTAAACCCTAACTTTAAACCCTAAACCTGACTCCCTAAACCCTAAACCATAAACCCTAAACCCTACACCATAAACTAACCCTAAACCCTAAAACTAACCCTAAACCCCAAACCCTAAACCCTATACCCTAAAACATAAACCCTAAACACAAACTTGAAAAAAAGCTTCTCCTCTAAAGGCTCTCTATGATTTTATGTTCCCTCGGATTGGCTGTTAATTGCGCCTTCTAGGCGCTCAACCCAAAGACTCCTCCAGATGTGACATCCTTGATTAGAGCAATGGCAGGCTCGTCTCTGATCCGCCCTCGACGCCAGACATTTGCTCTCGACTCTGTTTTGGATTCAATTGAACCTGCTAATGCACCTGTTGTTAAATCATTCAAAGATGCTTTATCTAGTAAGATCTCTAGCTTGAATGCTTCGGTTAATCTCATTTCAACATCTTATCGTGGATTGCCGGCAGTAATGTGTTCAGATCAGGATGTTGAGAAACTTGCTAAGGCCTTCGAGTTCGCTTTGGTGGATAAATTCTCCCTTAGACGCCCGACTCTTGATAATATTCGCTCTTTCTTTCATAGTTTAAAATTATCGGTACTTTCTATCTTGATCGATCCTCACATTCTTATTCAACTCTCAAATGATTTAGATCATGGTTTTCGTCGTCGTCTTACTGCATAATTGTCAAATGCTTATTGAAATGGTCGCCTCTTTGATGTCAAAGAGAATCTCCCATTGTCCCTCTTTGGCTTGCTTTTCCTAACATGCGAATACACTATGTCACTCATCAAGTTTTGTTTGGGCCTTTTGGTAGGCCTCTCCAAATAGACCAAGCAACGGCCACTAGATCTAGGCCATCTGTCACTAGTATTCTTGTTGAGATAGACATCACAAAAAAATATCCCAAAGAGGTTTGGATTGACTCCAAAAAATTTGGATATAGTCAAAAAGTCGAATTCAAAAATTTTCCTGTCTTTTGCACTCACTACAAGATTCAGAGCACGATCACCGAATGCTTTGTGCTTCATCCTAATCTCAAAAAAAAAAAAATTACCACAATATGAATACCATTAATGGAACCGGGAAAACCACTACTAGCATATGTGCCTAAAAAATACTCAAAAGAACCTCCTCCCTACACCTCCAACTGATTTGTCTAGTGGAAAACACTCTGACCTTGGTACTAAAATAGCCATTGAGGGGTGTGACGATATCAATGCCAATTTACCTAACCTCACCCCTGCTAGGAACAATCTGGTTGCCCATGATAGTTCTTTGCTTCCTTTAAATCCTACTGAAAATCTGAATGGTAGCCTTATATTGGACACCCAATTAAACAATTTGAATGGGAATCATATATTGGACCAAAACATTGATGACCCTATGGCCTCAAAACATATTGACAAAGATATTTGTATTACGAATGGTGCTAGAACTTCCCCATCTATTTCCGTTCAGAGTGATAATCAAGTGAACCCAATTTCTCACACTCTATCCGATCTGGAAGAAGGTGAAATCCCTCTTCTAAAACATTGATGATTCTTCTACTATTAGGAACCCAAAATCAATCACTTTCTGATGGAGATAATTTGGATTCTGATAGACCCTTTCAAATTGTTAAACACAAAAAAACCCTACAAAGCAAAATTTTCTAATAATAACCTCACTAGAACCACTCGCTCTTCTTCCACCCCACACAAGTAATGTGTCATCATTTCTCTCCTCTCTTTCCTTTCTTTTTTCCTTTTCCCTTTTGGTTGTCCCCTTATGATTAATTTTCTTATTTGGAATATCCGGGGTTGTGGGTCTCTTCTGTCATTATTAGGAGTCTTTGTGTTCATTATCAAGTTACTTGTTCTTATTGAACCTTTCATTAATTCTTCTAAGATTGCTTTTGTCTAGATCCCTTGGTTTTCATAATTTCTTCTTCAATCTTAATAATAAAATTTGGTGCTTTTGGCACAACTCCATCACCATTTCCATCATTGATGATCTTGACCAATTGGTTAATGTCAAAATCTCCTTAGGTGACTTATCGGCTTTTGGCTCTTTTATCTATGCTTCTTGTAATAGTAGGAACATCCTTTGGAATCACTTACACACCTTCGCCCTAACCTTCCCGGTTGGTTGGAGGTGATTTCAATACTATCATAGCTAGTTGGAAAGAAGGGGATGATGTTCTCCCCTTCATTCCATGGAGGACTTCTCAAATGATCCTTGATTGCAATCGACATTGGTTTCTAACCTTTTTCAAAACTCTTCATTCCAAAACTAGTCTTGTTGTTTCTGGTCTTGCTTCCCATGCTCAGCAGGTATGGAGTTTTTCAAGGGATTATCATTGTGCATCTTAGCTTTACCAAATTGTCCATCTTCTTGTTTTTCGGATTCGATTATAACACATGGGATGTTGTTGCTTTTCCTTGTTGTTGTTCTCCCATCCTATGATTGGAACATGTACAACTTGAAGCACATTTCTTTGTTATGCTTGGAATTAATCAATGATTTCTCTTATATGCATATTGGGTTAAACCCATTTTGTCATTACCTTGGCGAGGGTTATGGTTAATAAGCATCGACTAACGATTTCTCACGAATGTCACTTTGGATAGGCTTATGGTGGGAGCCATTCATTATATATCCTTTCCCTTGTTATATGTTTATGGGTGGAATCTTGGGCGACTTGTTTGGTTTTAACCTTGTTGGTTGGTGATCATCAATACCCACCTTCCCTTACAGGGCTTTGGATTATTTTGTCCAAAGTCTATTAAAGTTGATTGCTTGGTTGATTTTGCTTTGAACCACCCTGGTTTATTTTATGCCTATCATTGGAATTCATTGATCTACCTTTTTATTGTTTACTTCATCCTTTTACTCACTTGTATCTATTGTTTTTGATTATCGGATGAGTGGCATCATGGCAAAACTGGTTTTTCTATTTTGGTTGTCTCTTGTCTTGGAGATTTACCTTTTGTTTTACCTTGTCACCTCGGTTGGCTCTTTCTTTGTTGGTTGTAGAATTTGGTCTTATACGAAAATTTGTTCCATTCTTTAAGCGATGGTGAGGGTTTTTGGTGATTCTCGATTCTTTGCCTTGGGATAATTTGCTTTTATGCTTTATTGTTTATCTATTATTGCCATGTTTATTCGATTGAGAGTTTATGGCCAATTTATTGTATCTTCTATCTTGGATGTTGCCATCTTTTTCTTAATATGTTGAGACTCATTTCAATTCATTTGTTGATTTTTTATGGCGGGTTCCAATGTTGTATTAGTTGTTTTGTTGGACATTAATTAGTTCGCAATTTATCTCCTATTTTTTTGACCGCATCACCGTTACCTCGCCGACCGGTTGGTGCGTTATGAGCGCTTTATTATGAAAGAATGGTATTATGGCCGCTTTAGTCCCTTTCTATCTTGGATGTTGTTGCCTTTTGCCTTGTTCTGGATTGATTGTTGATCTAGATTATCGAATGGTGGCCCCAATGTCGCTATTGGAGCCTTCTAACTGCTTTTTCCGGTGCTTATTTTAGTTGGTTGCGCTCATTCCTGTTGAGCTATGCTATCTTCCTTTACTATTGCTTTCTCCAGGACATTAATAAGGGGATTGTTTTCTGGGTTATTTTCTGCACTAAAAGATTCATTTACATATCATTTGATTGGGATGGTGTTAAGTATAAGCTCGTTGACTTATTTAACAGGTTTTCAGCAAGTTATCTCTTCTGTCTCCTCTATAATTTTCTTATGGAGGGATTATATGTTGAACTAATTTCTTTCTTGAATATGACTATTCATGAGATTCTGGCAAAGATGGCTCACTCACTTATGTTTATGTATTCTCATGTCAAGATGACTTTATTGATGATATTTTTCTTGAATGAGACTTTTTATCCTTCAGCTCTTAGCAATTACCTATATTTTAGATATGATTTTGCTTAGGTTTAAAGCTCACAAGAATATCAATAATTGGGTGCTTCTCACAAGTTTGTTGGCTATGATGGTCGTGATGATCTCACTACCTATTGGTAGTAGCTCATGTGATGTAACCCTTCAGAAGTTTGGATGCTCATACTTGCATCGCCTCAACAGGATGTGATTGAGCTGAGCCTTCTCTATCACAATTCCTTACTAACATACTCATATTATGTTATTTTCCTCTAACTTTTGTCTCAGATTACCTTAACTGCTCTAATCTTCCTCTTATTATAACTTTGCGGTGTGATTCTCTCTCCTTCTTTTGCGTGTTTGCTCCATATTACCAAGCACTCTTACAACCATCGAGCATTGGCCTTAACCTTCCTTAGCCTATTATGTTAATCATCTTGTATCTTTTGATTGCTTTAATGTTTTCTTTTGCTCTTGGATGTACTTAGATGGGGATTTACTCCTAGTCGATCTTTAGTAATTCGAGTTTATCCCCTTTAAGGACCTTGTAACCCTTTTTTGTGGCAATAAAATACCTGATCATGGGGTTTCCCAAAAAAAAAAAAAAAAAAAACATAAACCCTGAACCCTAAACCCTAATCCTATACCCTAAACCCTAAACCCTAAACCCTAAAACCCTAAACCCTAAAAATTTTAAACCCTAAAGCCTAAACCTTAAACCCTAAACCCAAACCCTAAACCATAAAACCCTTAAACCATAAAGCTTAAACACTAAACACTAAACCCTAAACCCTAAACCCTAAATCCTAAAACCTTATGCCCAAAAACCCTAAATCGTAAACCCTAAACCCTGAACAATAACTAAAAACCTAAACCTAAACTAAATAAAATTTAAAAATAAAATAAATAAATAAAACCCAAACCTAAATAAAATAAAAAAAGCTAAACCAAAAACTAAATATAAACCTAAGAAAATAAAATAAAAAATAAAAATAAATTATAATAAAATAAAGAAAAACCTAAACTAAACCACACAATAAAATAAACCAAAGAATAAAAAAAACATCATAAAATAAAGAAAATGTAAAATAAAAATAAAATAAACCTAAAATAAAATAAAATAAAAACTTATAACTAAAATATAAACCTAAAAAATAAATAATAAATAAAACTTAAATCCTAAACTAAAAAAACTAAACTTAAACTAAATAAAATAAAATAAACTAAAATAAATAAACCTATAAATAAACTAAACTAAAATAAATAAAACCAAAAGTAAACTAAACCAAAACCTAAAACTAAACCCTAAATAAAATAAAAAAATTAAAAATAAACCTAAACCTAAACTAAAAATACAACCTAAAAATAAACCTAAAATAAAAACCTAAAACCTAAACCTACAAAAATAAAATTAAAACCTAAACCTAAACCTAAAAATAAAAAATAAAACTTAAACCTAAAAAATAAAATAAAAATAAAACTCAACTAAAAAATAAACCTAAACCTAAATCTAAACCTAAAAAATAAACCAAAATAAAAAACTTAAAGTAAAATAAATAAACCTAAAATAAATAAACTAACCTAAATAAAAATAAAAAATAAAATGAACTAAAATAAATAAAAAATAAACTAAATAAACTTAAAACTACTAATTTAGTTAATTTATAAATAAAAAACCCTAAACCCTAAATCCTAAAGCCGAAACCTTAAACCCTATAACTAACCCTAAACCCTAAAAGCTAAACCTACAACCCTAAACCGTAAACCCTAAACCCTAAACCCTAAACCTTAAACCCTCAAAAACCCTAAACCTTAAACCATAAACCGTATACCCTAAACCATAAACCCTAAACCCTAAACCCTAAACCCTAAACCTTAAACTGTAAACCTACAACCCTAAACCCTAAATCTTAAACACTAAACCCTAAAAAAACCCTAAACCCTAATCTAACCCTAAACCCTAAAGCCTAAAAACCCTAATGCCTAAAGCCTAAATACTAAACCCTAAACCCTAAACCCTAACCCTAAACCCTAAACCCTAAAACCCTAAACCCTAAAACCCTAAACTCTAACCACTAATTCCTAAAAACCTAAAAAAGCTAAACCTAAAAGTAAAATAAATAAATAAATAACCTAAACCTAAATAAGATAAAATAAACCTAAGAGTAAAAAACTTAACTAAAATAAAAAGTAAATGTGAAATAAAAATAAAATAAACTAAAAATAATCCTAAAATAAAATAAAATAAAAATAAAACAAAAACCTAAACCCTAAACATAAAAGTACTAATTTACTTATTTTTTTTTCAAAAACCTAAATCCTAAACGTATAACCCTAAGCCCCAAACCCTAAAAATCCCTAAACTTTAAAAACCCTTAAACCCTAAGCAAACCCTAAATACTAATGCTTTAACCCTAAACCCTAAACCCAACACCCTAAACCCTAAACCCTAACCCTAACCATAAACCCTAAACCCTAAACCCTAACACCCTAAATCTTAAACCCTAAACTAACCATAAACCCTAAACACTAAACCCTAAACTAATCCTAAACCCTAAACCCTAAAAAACTCTTAACCCTAAACCCTAAATCGTATACCCTAAACCATAAAACCTAAACCCTAAACAATAAAACCTCTAAACCCTAAACCCTAAGCTAACCCAAAACACTAAACCTTGAATCCTAAACCCATAAAACTTTAAACTTTAAAGCCTAAACACAAAACCCTAAACCCTAAACCCTGAAAACCAAAAAAACTAAACCTAAATAGAATAAAACATATAAATAAAATAAATAAAAAAACCTAAACCTAAATAAAATAAAATAAACCTAAGAATAAAAAACTTAAATAAAATAAAAACTAAAAATCCTAAACCCTAAAAAATAAAATAAACCTTAAATAAACCTAAAATAAAATAAAAATAAAAGTAAATAAAAACTTTATTACAAAACCTAAATCTATCGGTTGACCCAATTTAAAGAAAAAACCATAAACACTAAACCCTAAACACAAAACCCTAAATCCTAAACCCTAAACCCAAATACTAATCGTCAAACTTAAACCCTAAACCTATAACCCTATACCATAAAGCCTAAAAAACCCTAAACACAAAACCCTAAAACCTAAACCTAAACTATAACTTTAACCTAAATAAGTAATCTAAACCTAAAAATTTTATCCATAAAAACCTAAACTAAACTTAAAACTAAAAAACTCCTAACTAAACCTAAACCTAAATCAAACCTTAAACTTAAACTAAAAACTTAAACCTTAAAACCCTAAATAATCTAATAAACCCTAAACCTAATGTTAAACCTAACCCTAAACTCCTAAATAAATTCTAAACCTTAAACCTAAGAAACCTAAACCTAAATCAACCTTAAAACCTAAATATCCCTAAACTTAAACCTAAACTTAAACACTAACTTAAACCTAAACTATAAACTCAAATTAAACTTAAAATCTAAACTAAACCCTAAAACTAAACTCTAAACTCAACCTAAACCTAAAAACCTTAAACCCTAAAGTCTAAACTTTAAACCCTAAACCTAAAACCATAAACTAACCTTAAACCCTAAGTTAACCCTAAACCCTAAAACCCCTAAATCCTAAAGCCTAAACACTAAACCACAAACCCTAATCCCTAAACCCTAACCCTAAACCTTAAATCCAAAAATCCTAAACCCTAAAACCTTAAACCGTAACCCCAAACCTTAACCCCTAAACCCTAAAAACTTCAAGACCTAAAGTTAAACTAAATAAAACCTAAAAGTAAAATAAATAAAAATGCCTAAACCTAAATAAAATAAATAAATAAAATAAAATAAAAACCTAAACCTAAAAATAAAATAAAATAAAAATAAAAATAAACTAAAATAAAATAAAGAAAAACCTAAGGTAAACTAAACGAATAAAATAAACTAAAGAATAAAAATTCTTAAAAAAAATAAAAACTAAACATAAAATAAAATAAAAATAAACCTAAAATATAATTAAAAAAATTAAATAAAAACTTAAACTTGAAATATAAACCTAAAATTAAAACCTAAAAATAAATAAAAAATAAAACCTAAACCCTAAACTAAGAAAAATTAAACCTAAACTAAATAAAATAAAATATACTAAAAATAAACCTAAACCTAAACTAAAAAACAAAACCTAAAAATAAACCTAAAATAAAAACCTAAACTTAAACCTACAAAAATAAAATAAAAACCTAAACCTAATCCTAAAAAAAAAAAGTAAAACCTAAACCTAAAAAATAAATTAAAAATAAAACTCAACTAAAAAAACTTAAACATAAATCTACACCTAAAATATAAACTAAAATTAAAAACCTAAACTAAATTACATAAACTTAGAATAAATAAACTAACTTAAATAAAAATAAAAATAAACATAAATAAAAATAAAAAATAAAATTAACTAAAATAAATAAAAAATAAACTAAATAAATTAAATAAACTTAAACCAACCAATTTACTTAATTTAAAAATAAAAAATCCTAAATCCTAAATCCTAAACCCTAAATCCTAAACCCAAAATCTTAAACCCCAAAACTAACCCTAAACCCTAAACCCTATACCCGAAACCTTAAACTCTAAAAAACCTAAACATTAAACCCTAAAATGTATGCCCTAAACCATAAACCCTAAACCCTAAGCCCTAAACACTAAATCCTAAAAAATCCTAAACCTTAAATCCTAAACCCTAAAGCCAAATACTAAACCCTACACCTTAAACCCTAAACCTTAACCTTAAACCCTAAATCGTAAAACCCTAAACCCTAAACTCTAAATCCTAAAGACCTAAAAAGATAAACCTAAATAAAATAAAACCTAAAAATAAAATAAATAAAAAAATTTAAACCTAAATAAAATAAAATAAACCTAAGAATAAATAACATAAATAAAATAAAAACAACACATAAAATAAAAATAAAATAAACCTAAAATAAAAAAAGTAATAACTAAATAAAAAACTAAACCCTAAACCTAAACGTACCAGTTTACATAATTAAAAAAAACTTAAACCCTAAACCCGAAAACTAACCGTAAACCCTAGATCCTAAACCTACAACCCTAAACCTAAATTAAAACCTGCTAACCTAAACACAAATAAACCTAATTTAAACACTAAACCCTAAACCAAAAAAAACCTAAACCCTAAATTAATCCCTAAACCCTAACCTAACTAAATCCTAAACTCTAAACCTTAAACTAAACACTAAACTAACCTTAAACTTAAACCCTAAACTAACTTAAACCCTAAACACTAAACCTAAAATTCAACTTTAAACCTAAAGTTTAAACCTTAAACCTAAACCTAAAGATCCTAAACTCCTAAACTCCTACTAACAACTAAACTATAAACTTATACTTAAACCCTAAACTTATACCTAAACTCTAAAACTAAACCCTAAACCTAAATCAACCTAAACCTAAATGTTAAAAACCTAAAACTCCTAAACCCTAAAGACTAAACCCTAAACCTAAACCTAAAACCCTAACCCTAAAACCTAAACACTAAACACTAAACCTAACCCTAAACCCTAAATTAAAACCCTAAACCTAAAGTCTAATAAATCATAAACACTAAACCTAAACCTAAAACCTAAAGATCCTCTCCTCTCGGTGCTCGATTGATCTTTCATTTTTCTTTTCGCTTTGATTTTGATCATTCTCGATCATTTTTTTTTGATAATTTATCTCTCTGATTTCTAATGAGTTTCCTTGCTCTTCACTGCAAAGGAGCCACTTCTAGCAGAAGCTTATCCATATTGGAGGCATCGACTAGGACATCAAATTTACATGGAATTATTGATCCAAAATCAACCGCTACTTTGCCTACAGTTAAGTCCTTTAAGGATGCATTATCTGGTAAGAACATTTCCCCTAATGCTTCGATGAATTTGATATCGACCTCATTTCATGGGATGCCTGCTGTTATGTGCTCGGATCTCGACGTTGAAAAGTTGGCAAAGCCTTTTGGATTATCTTTAGTTGGAAATTTTTCTTACGTCGGCCAACTCTCGATAACATCTGATCATTTTTTTCATAGCCTTAAACTTTCGTGTTTTCACTATCGATTGATTGATCCTAGGCATATTTTAATTCAGCTCTCTAATGACTTAGATTATTCAAGAGTTTTGCCGCGCCTTACTTTGTGTTTAATTGTCAAATGTGACTGAAATGGTCTCCTTTTGATATAAAAGAGAATCCCAATTGTTCTTATATGGCTAGCTCTTCCTAATATGAGAATACATTATGTTATACATCAAGTTCTCTTCGGCTCTCTTTGATCGACCTCTTCAAATTGATGCCACCACGGAGATCACCTTCGCTGCTCATATTTTGGTTAAGATTGATATTACTAAAAAGCATTCTAAAGAAGTTTGGATCATCTCTGAGAAGTTCAGTTATAATCAAAAAGTGGAATTTGAGAACTTTCTTATTTTTTGCACACATTGTAAGATTCATGGCCATGATCATTCAGAATATTTTGTGTTGCATCCTCAACTAAAAAAGAATAAATTATCGGATCCTAATCCTACTCTATCAAATGAAAAAAATCAATAAATTTTCTTATGTGCCTAAAGTCACTCAAAATGGGAATCATCCCCTACCCCTACTCTATTTCAATCAACTGATTTGCCTATTGGAGAGCAATCTGAGCATGTTAAAAATAATGCTTATGAGGTTTGTGAGGAGGCTAATGATAACTTAATTAACATTGCTTCTGATTGTAATAATTTGGCTCCTCATGATAATACCTTGACTCAGTCTAACCTACCCCTTTTGGCTAGTGAACCCGAGGAGACTCATATGAACCCTAGTGGTGGTTTGAATGAGAACTGCATGTTGGATCAAAATCTGAAAATAAATTCTGGAGTTGATCCTTTGAAGAAATAACATAATCTAAAAATTGTTGATCCTTTGATGATGGAACAAAATCTAAAAAGTAATTCTAAAATTGAGCATGTAATCTGTGCTATTAATGGCCTCACAACTTCTCCTTCTCCTACCCTTCAGAGTGATACGCATGCTAACCCACTTTCTCAGCTTAATTCTAACATTGAACAAGGTGAAATTGCCATTATAAATGCTTTGACTGATATAGTTCCTATTCTGAATATCATAAATTAGTCTCTCTCGGATGGTGATACTTTGGACAATGATAGATCTTTTCAAACTATTTTTAAAAAAAATCTCTTAAAGCTAGAATGTTCACTAATAGCTCCACTAGAACTACTAGATCTTCTCTAACTTTCCATAAATAACTATTTTTAGTTTTCTTTTCTTCTACTTTTTTATTTCTTTAGTCATCTCTTTTCCTTTCTTTCTTATTTTATTATGATCAATTTTCTAATTTGGAATGTTCGGGGTATTAGGACTCTCATTGACTGCAATCGCATTAGAAGTCTTTATCGTATTCATAACATATCCTTACTTGTTGTTATTGAACCATTCATACACTTTTCTAAGATCAACCATGTTGACAGAATGCTTGGCTTTCAAAATTTCTTTTATAATATTAGCAATAAAATTTGGTGTTTTTAGAATAATTTAGTCAACATCTCTATCCTTGATGATCTTCAATAATTGGTTAATGTCCACATCTCATTGGGTGAATTTTCTGCTTTAGGTTTTTTTATTTATGCTTCTTATGATAGAGATAGTAGGAACATTCTTTGGGATAACATAAGAACATTTTTCTCCTCGGTCAACAAACCCTGGTTGGTTGGGGGTGATTTTAACACTATTCCCTCTACCTCGAAAAGAAGGGGAGGTTGCTCTTCTAACATTCATTCCATGGAAGATTTCTTTAATATGATTCTTGATTGCATTCTGATTGATATTGGCTTTTCGGGCACTCACTATACATAGCATAACTCTAGACTTTGGCAACAGCTTGATAGAACTCTTTTTAATTCTCTTTGGATCAATCAGTGACCTCTTACTTCTGTTGAACATTTGAGCAGAACTTTGTCTGATCATGCTCCACTTTTGATTTTTGTCCAAAATTCCTCCAATAGATTATCCTCCCCAACTTCTTTCAGATTCCAAAACATGTGGAATCCAACACATTGATTTCATAAATATTGTATCCACTAACTGGATGGCTCCTCTTCATTCGAATAATTCGATTAAGGGAATGATTCACCTCTGGCTTAATCTTAAAAGGCTTAAACAAAACCTAAATTGGTGGAATAAGCATCATTTTGAAAATCTTTTTGCCAATATCAAAAATATGGAACAATTAGTTTGTTCTCTTGAAGATATTATTTTGACTGATTCTACTAAACTTAAGGAGTTGAATGAAGCTAAAGATAACTTGGTTAAATATCAGAATATGGAGGAAACATACTAGCAACAAAAGGCTACTAGCAAACATATTGCTAATGGTGATAGAAATACCAAGTATTTCCATGCTCTTTTCAAAAAAAAAGAAAGCTTTAAACTCTATTAAAAAAAATTAAAAATGATAACGACAGCTGGATCACTGATAATAATGATATTAAAGATTTTGTCATACATCATTTTAAAAACTTATTAAACAAAAACCCTATCCTAGAAGCTCTCTCCAACTCTCACCTGATTCCCTCAACTATTACTAATGATGACAACCATTTGCTTAATTTGCCCCAAGTCGAGATTGGTAGTATTCTAAATAGCAACATCATTCTGCCCAAGGCTACACGACTCAATTTTTTCAGCATTGTTGGCCTATTATTAATTCAAACCTTGTCGATACTGTCATTAATTTTTTTGATGGCAATCCTTTACCTAGATATTTTTCTAGCACTTCCATTGTTCTCATTCCAAAAATTAATAATCCTAAATCTTGGGGCAATTTCAGACCTATCAGCTTTTGCACCTTCTTTCATAAACTCATTGCTAAATTAATTGCCAATAGAATTAGTCTGCAGCTGCCTAAAATTATTTCCCCCAACCAAACTGGTTTTGTTAAAGGTGAGCTATATCTGACAATATTCTTCTAGCCCAAGAGCTGATTCATGACATTGATACTTCTGCCATAGGTGGTAACATTCTTTTCAAATTAGACATCTCTAAAGCTTTTAACAACCTCTCTTGGAATTTACTCTTCCAAATTCTTCTTTGTTTAGTTTCTCTGACTATTTTATCTGCCTCATTAAAAATTGTATTATCAATGTCTGGTTCTCCTTTATCATGAATGGTGAGTCCCTAGGTTTTTTTCCTTCTATGCGTGGTTTGAGATAAGGAGATCCCTTATCTCCCTCTCTTTTTATTATTGATGTTGAATATCTTTCGAGGAGCCTTAATGATCTTTTCAACAATAATCCTAACATATTTTTTATAAATCAAGGTGGTCTTCCTGTCTCTCATCTTAGTTTTGCTGAGGACTTCATAATCTTTTGTAATGCCTCTACTCATCACATTAAAACTATTAAGAATCTTTTAAATAAATTTGGTAATGAAAGTGGTCTCTTCCTTAACGAAGGTAAAAGTTGTTTCATTCCTTCCTCTAAAATCCCTAGTAATAGGATCAACCAAATCTTGAGAATTACTAATTTTCAGCAATAACTTCCTATTAAATATCTCAGTGATCTGCTCTTTAAAGGTCAAAAAAATATCACATTCTTTGATGAGTTAATTCAAAAAATTTCTAATAAAATTTCTATTTGGGAATTTCATTTACTCTCATTTGGTGGTAGGCTCACTTTGATTAAGAGCACCCTTAACTCTATGCCTTTATATCTCATTCAAACCATTATGCCGACCAATTCTACCATTAATAGAATTGAGCGCCACCTTAACAAATTCTTCTGGGTTTCTAACAATTCTACTAAAAGAATGCATTGGACCTCTTGGTATAAAAGCTGTGGCACTCTTGTTGAAGGTGTGCTTGGCTATAAGCTAATTAGGGAAGCTATCACTACTTTTTTCTATAAACTTTGGTGGAATTTTAGGAGCAACAATAGTCTTTGGGCTAATTTCATTACTGCCAAATAATGCCAGGGTAAGCACCCTCTCATTTGCCCCTATAAAGTGGGAGATCTCCTATATGGAAAAGACTTTGTTCCATCAAATGGCAAAATCTTAATCTTGGGGATTAACTCTAGAACCTCTTTCTTTTGGCAAGATAACTGGACTGGAGGTGGGTCCAATGATGAATTACTTTCTACCCACTCCACTGCTGCTATTAAAGTGAAATCTTTCTAGCAGAATAATAAGTGGAACAATAGTAAGCTTACTGATTATATTCATTTCTCTCTTTTAGATAAGCTTACTATTATTCCTATCATTCCTAGCAATCATGATCATATCCTTTTTAAGCTTTCCCAAAATGGTGATTTCAACCTTAAAAATGTTTGGATTCATATTAAAGAAGCTCATGATTTCTCTAATGTGTTTTTTAAACTTTGGAATAATACTATTCCTATTTCCTATTATGATCTAACTTGGCATATTTTGAAAAACTTTATCCCTATTGACTACTTGATGTTGGGTAAAGGTTTTTACTTACCTTCAAAATGCTACTGCTTCTTTCACATTGAGAATGTGAATCATGTATTTGTTAACGGAGCCATTGCTTTCAAACTTTGGATTTGGTATGATGATCTCTTTAATATTATCAAATTCAATGGCTCCTTAACTCTATACCAACTTGTTGAAGTTTATTTTGAAAACACTATGAAAGGCCACATTAAAGTCATAACTGCTGTTACTCTTATTTGGATCATATGGATGGACAGAAATGATGAAAAACATCGTGGGATTCCTATGAACCACGTGAGGATAATTGCTAGAATTAAAATAAAATCTGTGACTTGTTTAATGCCAATTTAATTAACTACAATCAATTCAAAGGCTGCAAATTTGTGGCCAATAAACTGGGTTTTAACTTGCCGGATCAACCCAACAGTAAACATGATAAGATTGTTTATTTGATAAAATCTCATGCTAATACTATTAAAATTAACACTGATGGCTCTGTCTCTCAAAATGCTTCTGGCTGTGGTGGATTTTCAGAAACCGTAATGGTAAAGTCCTATGTGCTTTTGCTTACCCCCTTAATACTTGCTCTGTTTCTTTTGCTGAGCTAATGGTAGTTTACAAAGCTATTGAGATTTGCCTTCAAAAAGGTTGGCTTAATATTTGGATTGGGGTGGATGCCCTATTACTGATTGATCTTTTGACTTCCACCAAAATGAGCAATACAAAATTGTACTACCTTCTCAAGCATACTAGAGCTCTCCTTTCTCAACTCTATTTTAAAATCACTCATGTATGGCATGAAGGTAATGCATGTGTTAATTACCTTGCTAATCTGGGTGCTAGATTAGATGGCATAAAATTCTTTGATCAACTTACACTTCCTAAACATTTGCATGGTTTGGTTAATTTGGACAATACTGGATTCCCTTACCTTAGAAATTAATCCATCCTATTGGTTTGGCCTGTTATATTACCTATTTAACTGCATTATCAACTTCTATTAAGTGTTGTTGTTTCTCTAGATTTTGATGATGCATCTTCCTAATACCCCTTTCTGGTTAATTGATGATCTTTGTGGCATCTGTTGTTGGATTAATTGCCCTAACCTTTTTTGGGGTCTTATTGCTTCTGTTGTTTCCACTATTAATGGTAAGGTGTTTCCTGTCTGCTGGAGGGAGATGTATTACCTTATGCTTTACTTTCTGCTTTACTTTCGATCAATGGAGACTCTTGCCATCAATATTTTGTTAAGGGGTCCTATTGTATCTATTTTCCATTATATGATTTAGGATGTGTTCTGTCTCTTTTCCTTTTTCTGGAAATCTATTCTGGGGCTCATGACTTTGTTGTATCAATGTTTAATTACTATATTTTTGTATAGCTTCATGACATTCCCTAATTTATCTATTTTTTCTCCCTTTAGTATGAATGCGGACGCTCTTATGCTCCCTAACCTCACATCCACAACCTGTAAGGAGAGAAATTGCATAGCTTATAACTTCTTCTTTGCGTGATTGGAATTACTTGATTTCCTTCCGATTTTACCGATGTTTTGGGCTTAGCTTCTGGTCTGCTTTTTTGTGTCTTGAAGGATTTCAAAGATGGCTTTCCTTTAAACCACCTTTGACTCTATGCTGTACCACTATTTTTTACTGGATTATCTTATGGTGGGTGCAATAAATGTTTTATTGTTTTAATTGTTGGCTATTGGATTTTTGGGTCATATGTCCTGCAGGCTGCTTTTGGGGCTATTTTTCTAATTGTTTTTGCTAACCTCACCTTACCAACCTGTAAGGAGAGAAACTGCCATACCCTTATTATTATTTTTGTCTCTTTACAGGATTGGACTTACTTAATTATGACTTTCCAGTCTACTTTTACTGAGGATGTTAGTTTAGCTGCAGGCCTGCTCTCCTTTGTCTTGAAGGATTTCAAAGATGGCTCCCTTTTGAACCCCTTTTGTGTATGTTGTACCACTATTTTTTATTGTTTTATCTTATGGTGGGTGCAATAATTGTATTACTATTTTAATTATTGGTTGTTGGATTTTTGGATCTTATGTCCAGCAGGCTACTTCTGAGGTTGTTGGCTATTTGTTGGCTTTTATTTTTCTGATTGCTTTTGCTGTTTGCAACCGGGCTGCAGCTGATCACCACATGTTTGTGGTCTATCTAAACTGCTATTTTTTTTCCATCTTGATTTAGTTAGACTTGTCCAGATCACTGTGATTATGCCATTACCTACTTGGAAATTAACTTATGCGCTGTCTATTCTGAATGGGTGGTTTTATGGCCAGCTTGCTGTTATTTGCTGTCTTGGTTGTTGGTTGAACTGGATTATTGGATTTTATGCCAAGAAAGTTGCTACCGGGGTTGTCTCTCATGTCCAGCAGGCTACTTTTGGGGCTATTTTTCTGATTGCTTCTGCTAACCTCACTTTCCCAACCTATAAGGAGAGAAACTGCAATACCCTTATTATTATTATTGTCTCTTTACAGGATTGGACTTAATGATTTCTTCCTAGACTGCTTTTACTGAGGATGTTGGTTTAGCTGCAAGCCTGCTCTTCTTTGTTTTGAAGGATTTTAATGATGGCTCTCTTTTGAACCCCTTTTGTATCTATGTTGTACCTCTCTTTTTTACTGGCTTATCTTATGGTGGGTGCAATAATTGTATTGCTATTTTAACTGTTGGCTGTTGGATTTTTGGGTCTTATGTCCAGCAGGCTACCTTTGAGGTTGTTGGATGTTTGTTGGCAGTTGTTTTTCTAGCTGTTTCCAATCGGGCTGCATCTGGTCACCTGATGTTTGAGGTCTATTTAATCTACTGCTGGTTTTTCATCTTGTTTCAGTTAGAATTGTGCAGATCACTGTGATAATGCTATTACCTACTTGGATATTATCTTATGCACTGTCTATTCTGAATGGATGGTTTTATGGCCAGCTTGTAGTTATTTGTTGTCTTAGTTGTTGGTTGAACTAGATTATCGAGTTTTATGCCCAGCAAGCTACTACTGGGGTTGTCTCTCTGATTGTCCTTATTTGCAATTGTTTGTCGTGGCGAGTAGCTTATTACCTGTGGCTTCTGGTCCATCTAAACTGTTGCTGCATTCCCATCTTAGCTCTATTAGACTTCCGCATTTCCTGTTTGGGTTTGGGTTATGCTATCTTGCTTTACACTTGCGGGTTATAAACTTCTGCAATGATTATTAACAAGGGGGTTGTTAACATCTGCATTGCTTCTAATATGCTTATTCTGACTGGGTACCTTTTTCTGGGCTATATTTCTGGGTTGTATACTAGGACTGTAAGTTTCATATATGTCACATATGTTTAGGATGGAGTTAATTACATGCTATTTGATTTGCCTTGCTGGATTTTAGCAGGCTTTTCAACTGATTGTATATTACTTCTTTCCTTTACCTGGCCTTTTCTGCTATTTTCCTGTGGTGGGTTTTCATGTTGGCCTAATTAAACTCTTAGCTCTGGTAAAAAATAAGGTGGATCTGGCAAAGATGGTTCATTTTTATATGTGTAGGGATTCTCATGCCATGGTGACTATATTGATGATATTTAATCTACATGGGATCCCCTTTCCCATTCTGCTCTTTGCTGTATCATTTTCTATTATGTTTATGGCTTTGTTTAGGTTTGTAAGTACTAAGGCTCAAAAGACATTCAACAAATGGTTGTTATCTTCCCACAGGTTTGTTAGCTATGATGGTTGTAAGGATTTCACTCCTTTTTGGTTTGGTAGTAGCTCTTGTGATGTAACCCTTCATAAGTTTGATGCTCATATTTGCATCGCCAATTTGGTGTGACTAAGCCTAAGCCTGAGCCTTCTCTCACACACTTCTTTATAATCTTTCTTAGTTTATGCTATTTTCAATTTTCATTTTGTCTGTGTTACTTTAACTGCTCTAATTTCTATCTTTCTACAATTTTGGTGCATTTCTTGTTCTCTTGCGTTTTCTCCTAGTGTCATGCATTCTCTCATCCTGAAGAGCTTTGGCCCAGATCTATTCATTGGCTTATCTATGTTAATCGATTTGTATCTTTTGCTTTCCTTTACTCTTTAATTTTCCTTTTGGTTGTACTTAGATAGGGGATTTACTCTCTAGGCTGATTGTAGTTCTTCAAGAGTTGTGAGTTTATCCTTAAGGACCTTCTAATCTTTTGTGGCAATAAAATTATCTATATGGGTTTCCCAAAACCAAAACCCTAAACTAACCCTAAACTATAAACGCTAAACCTAAAAAATCTTAAATTAAACCCTAAATAAACCTAAATCCTAAACCATCAACTAACCTAATAAAAGTTAACTCTAAACCTAAACTTAAACCTAAAACTCTAAACTAAAGTTTAAACACTAAACCTAAACTAAACCTAAACCTAACCTAACCTAAATTAAAACCTAAACCCTAAAACTAAACCCTAAACCCTAAAACCTACTTAACACTAAATTGTAAACCCTAAAATCCTAAACCCTAAACCTAATCTCTAAAACCTACACACTAAACCCTATGCCCTAAACCCTAAATCCTAAACCCTTAACCCCAAACCCTTAACCCTAAACCCTAAACTCTCAACAAACCCTAAACCCTTAACTAACCCTATACCCTAAACCCTAAGAAGTTGAAAACCTAAACATAAACTAAATAAAACTGAAAAATTAAAAAAAAAAATTAAAAAACCTAAACCAAGATAAAATAAAAATATAAAATAAAATAAAAACCTAAATTAAAACCTAAACTAAAACATAAAAAGAGAATAAAATAAAAAATAAAAACTAAACCAAAATAAAATAAATAAAAACCTAAACTAAATGAAATAATAAAAAACTAAACAAAATAAAAACTAAATCTAAAATGAAAATAACATAAGCCTAAAATAAAATAAAATAGAAACTAAATAAAAACCTAAACCTAAAAAATAAACTTAAAAATAAAACCTAAAAATATATAAATAATAAAACCTAAACATTAGACTAAAATAAGACCTAAACCTAAAATAAAAATAAAATAAACTTAAACCTTAACTAAAATAAATAAAACCTAAATCTAAACCTAAAATAAGCTAAACCTAAACATGAACCTAAACCCCAAATAATATAAAATAAACTAAAAGTAAACCTTAACCTAAACAAAAAAAATAAAACCTAAAAATAAACTTAAAATAAAAATGTAAAACCTAAACCTAAAAAAATAAAATAAACACCTAAACTTAAACCTATAAATAAAAAATAAAACTTAAACCTAAAAAATAATATAAAATAAAAATAAACCAAAACCTAAACCTAAGCTTAAAAAATAAAATAAAATAAAAAACTTAAACTAAAATAAAAAACCAAAAATAAATAAACTAAACAACAACAACAACAACAACAACAAGCCATTATCCCACTAAGTGGGGTCAGCTACATGAATCCTTTGTTGCCATTGTGTCCTATTATGTGTTAAATTTTCATTCAATTCAAGTATACTAAGGTCATTTTATATACATGTTAACCATGTCTTTTTTGGTCTACCTCTACCTTTCTTAACATAAAGAAAATCTATTGCATCTACTCTCTTAACCGGGTCATTGGGCGGGCAACGCTTTATATGGCCAAACCATCTAAGGCCACTCTATCTAATTTTTTCTGCCATTGGAGCTACTCCAACTTTTTCCCGAACATACATATTTCGCATTTTATCTCTAAGAGTAAAGCCACTCATCCACCTAAGCATCCCCATCTCTACAACAGTTAACTTAGTCTCATGCTTCTGTTTTGTTGGCCAACATCCTGCAGCATAAATCATTGAGGTCTTACCACCATCTTATAAAATTTTCCCTTAAGTTTAAGTAGTACTCTTCCGTCAATAAAGCCGATGCATTACTCCACTTCAACCATCCAACTTGAATTCTACTAAAACATCTCCATCTATTTCACCATCATTTTGAACAATATAACCTAAATATCAATCGCCACTTTTTTAATGACTTGTTCACCTAATGTCACAACACCACCACTATAACTTCTACAACTAAATTTACACTCCAAAAATAAACTAAACTAAATAAAAAAATAAAAATGAACCTAAAAAAATAAAATAAATAAAAAATAAACTAAATAATTTAAATAAACCTAAGCCTACCACTTTACTTAATTTAAAGAAATAATAAAATAATAAAAATAATAAAAATAATAAAAAAAACCTTAATCCTCAACCCTAAATCCAAAAACTAACCCTAAACCCTTAACCCTAAACTTTAAACCTTAAAACTTTAATCACTAAACCCTAAACACTAAACCCTAAGCTCTAAACCCTAAAACTCTAAACTCTAAACCCCAACCCCTGACTCTAAACCCTAAACCCCAAAAATCTAAAAACCTAAACCAAAACTAAATAAAACCTAAAAACAAAATAACTGAAAAATAACATAAACCTAAATAAAATAAAATAAAATAAAAACCTAAACCTAAACGTAAAAAGAAAATAACATAAAAACTAAAAATAAACAAAAATAAAATAAATAAAAACCTAAACTAAACTAAATAAAATAAAATAAACCAAAAAATAAAAAACCTAAATATAATAAAAATTAAACGTAAAAAAATAAACCTAAAATAAAATAACATAAAAACTAAATAAAAACCTAAACCCAAAATAAATGAAATAAAACAAACCTAAATCAAAACTAAAATAAACTAAACTAAAATAAATAAAACCTAAACCTAAAACTAAACCCTAACCTAAATAAAATAAACTAAACTAAAAATAGACCTAAACCTAAACTAGAATAATAAAACCTAAAAATTAACCTAAAACCTAAACCTAAAAAAAAAAATAAGAACATAAACCTAAACCTAAAAATAAAAAATAAAACTTAAACTTAAAAAATAAAATAAAAAAAAATAAACTAAAAAATAAAAACATAAACCTAAACCTAAAAAATAAACTAAAATAGAAAACCTAAACTAAAATAAATAAACCTAAAATAAATAAACTAAACTAAATAAAAATATAAAATAAACCTAAATTAAAAGAGAAAAATAAAATAAACTAAAATAAATAAAAAATAAACTAAATAAACCTAAACATACCGGTTTACTTAATTTTTTTTAAAAAAAATCCTAAAACCTAAACCTTAAACCCTTAACCCTAAGTCCTAAACCCTAAACCCTAAAACTAACCCTAAACCTTGAACCCTAAACTAACCCTAAACCTAAACCTTAAACCTAAACCCTAAACCCTAAACCCTAAACCCTAAACCTAACCCTAAAACCTAAACCCTAAACCTTAAACCCCAAACCCTAAAACCCTAAACCCTAAACTCTAAACCCTAAACTAACCCTAAACCATAAACCCTAAATCCTAAACCCTAAACCCTAAACCTTAATCCCTAAGCAAACCCTAAACCCTAAAACCCCTAAATCCTAAATCCTAATCACTAAACCATAAATCCTAAACTATAACCTTAAACCCTAAATTCTAAAACCCTAAACCATAAAACCCTAAACCCTAGATCCTAAAAACCCTAAACACTAGATCCTAAAAACCCTAAACCCTAGTTCCTAAAAATCCTAAACCCTAAACCCTAAACCCTAAACCCTAAAACCATAAATCTTAAACCCTAATCCCTAAAACCTGAACTTTAAACCCTAAACCCTTAACCCCAAACCCTTAACCCTAGACCCTAAACTCTAAAAAGCTAAGAACTTAAACCTAAATTAAATAAAAGTTAAAAATAAAATAATTAAATAAATAAAAATAAAATAATAAAATAAAATAAAATAAAAACCTAAACTCAAACCTAAACTTTAAGCTAAAAATAAATAAATAAATAACTAAACTAAAATAAAATAAATAAAAACCTAAACTAAGCTAAGAAATAAAAAACCTAAATAAAATAAAAACTAAACCTAAAATAAAATTAAAATAAACCTAAAATAAAATAAAGTTAAAAATAAATAAAAACCTAAACCTAAAAAATAAACTTAAAAATAAATAAATAATAAACCCTAAACAAAAAACAACCTAAACCTGAAATAAAAATAAAATAAACCTATACATAAACTATAATAAACTAAACTAAAATAAAAAAACTTAAACTTAAACCTAAAATAAACTAAACCTAAACGCTAAATAAAATAAAATAAACTAAAAATAAACCTAAACATAAAAAAATAAACTAAAATAAAAAACCTAAACTAAAATGAAAAAACCTAAAATAACTAAACTAAATTTCAACAACAATAACAACAACAAGCCATTATCCCACTAAGTATGGTCAGCTACATGAATCCTTCATCTCCATTGTGTCCTATTATGTGCCAAATGCTCATTCAAGTCAAGTATACTAAAGTCATTTTTTATACATCTTAACCATGCCTTTTCAGGTTAACTTCTACCTTTCTTAACATAAGGCAAATCCAATGCATCTACTCTCCAAACTGGGTCTCTGGATGGCTGATGCTTTATGTGGTCACACCATCTAAAGCCACTCCCTCTAATTTTATCTACCACTAGAGCTACTCAAAATTTTTCCCGAACATACACATTCTGCATTTTATCTCTAAGGGTAAAGTCACTCATCCACCTAAGCATCCTTATCTCTGCAACACTTAACTTAGTCTCATGCTTCCTTTATCCAACATTCGCACATAAATCATTCAGATCTCACCATCATCTTATAAAATTTTCACTTAAGTTTAAGCGGTACTTTTCTATCACACAATAGGCCAGATGCATTCCTTTCAACCATCCAACTTGAATTCTACGAATAACATGTCCATCTATTCACCATCATTTTGAACAATAGAGCCTAAAAGTTTGAATCGCTCACTCTTTTTAATGACTTGTTCACCTAATGTCACAACATTATCACTATAACTTCTACAACTAAAATTACACTCCATAAATAAACTAAACTAAATAAACATAAAAATAAATCTAAACAAAAATAAAAAATAAAATAAACTAAAATAGATAAAAAATAAACTAAATAAACCAAAACTGACCAGTTTGCTTAATTTTAAAAAAAAACTAAACCTAAAACTAACCGTGAACTCTAAACTCTGAACCCTAAATCCTGAACCCTAAACATACAACCCTAAACACTAAACCATAAACCCTCAACCTTAAAACCCTAAACCCTAAATAGTAAACCCTGAGCCCTAAACCCTAAAACCCTAAACCCTAATCCCTATAACCTGAACCCTAAACCTTAAACCCTAAAACCTACAACCATAAACCCTAAACCCTAAACCCCAAACCTTAAACACTAAACCATAAACCCTAAAGAAAACCATAAACCCTAAAAACCTAAAAAGCCTAAACCTAAACTAAATAAAACCTAAAAATAACATAAATAAATAAACATAAAGCTAAATAAAATAATAAAATAAAATAAAATAGAAACATAAACTAAAACCTAAACCTAAACGTAAAAATAAAATAAAATAAAAAATAAAAACTAAACTAAAATAACATAAAATAAACCTAAAAATAAAAAACCCAAATAAAATAAAATTAAACATAAAATAAAAATAAAATAAACCTAAACTCTGAACCCTAAATCTTAAACCCTAAAAACCTAAAAACATAAACCTAAAGTAAATAAAACCCAAAAATAAATAAAAACCTAAACCTAAATAAAATAAAAAATAAAATAAAATAAAAACTTAAACTAAAATCAAAACCTAAACCTAAAAATATAATAAAATAAAAATTAATAAAATAAATAGAAACCTAGACTAAACTAAAAAATAAAATAAAGCTAAGAATAAAAAAGCTATCTTGAATAAAAACTAAATGTAAAATAAAATAAAAATAAACCTAAAATAAAATACAATAAAAACTAAATAAAAACCTTAACCTAAAAAATAAACCCAAAACCTAAAAGTTTAAGTGGAACTTTTCTATCACATAATAGGCCAGATGCATTCCTCCACTTCAACCATATAACTTGAATTCTACTAATAATATCTCCATCTATTTCACCATCATTTTGAACAATGAGCCTAAATATAATCGCCACTCTTATTAATGACTTGATCACCTAAAGTCACAACACTACCACTAAAATTTCTACAACTAAAATTACACTCCATATAAGCTTTAGATTAATAAAACCTAGACTCTAAAGTTGACCTCCATAATTCAAGTTTCGTTGGACTCCCTCTAGTCTTATAACAAGAAGAATGTCATAAAAAAAAGCATACAATACATCTTCTTGTAAATGCCTAAGAACATCCATAACTAAAGTAAAAAAGATAAGAGCTTAATGTTGATCCTTGATGTAATCCAATAAATAGGAAAATAGTTTGTCAATCCTCCTTGTGTTTGGACACAAGTGATAGCTCTAGTATACATATCTTTAATGACTTGAATATAACCAATATTAACTTCTTTTTGTTCTAGAACTCTCCAAAGAACATCTCTTGAGACTTTATCATAAGCTTTCTAAATCAATAAATATCATATGTAGATCCTTTTATTTTCTCTATGCTTCTCCATCAAACCTCTTAACAAATGTATAGCATCCATAGTAGATCTACGGCATGAAACCAAAACAGAGAAACTCGTATCACATCAAACCTATGCTAAATTACTTTCCCATAATTTTAATGTATGGCACATTAACTTAATTCCTCTATAAATTGCACAATCTTGTGCATCACCTTTTCTTAAATATAAACCAACAAACTCTTTCTCCACTCATCCATCTTTTAGTCTTTAAAATAACATTAAAAAAGATTTGTAAAAGAAATTCCTTGATCTTCTAAACATTTTCACACTTCTATTGGAATATTATCCATCCTATCGCTTTTCCACATTTCATTTTCTTTAAAGCTTCACTAACTTCGATTTACTAATCATGATAAAATGAAATTCTCTATTTGTTTAGGTATTAAGGTTACTAAAATCAATCATCTTTCAGATCCTTCATTGAAAAGTTTATTAAAATACCTCATCCACCTATTTTCAATATCTTTTCTAAGAAAAGCACTTTATTATTTTCATCCTAATACTCACTTGAACTATGTCTTTACTTCTCTTATCTCTTTGGTTGGCTAACTTATACATACAACTTTCACCTTCTTTAGTATCTAATCTATTGTATAAATCACTAAAAGCTAAATTTTTTGCATCATATATTGCTTTCTTAGAATCTCTACACCATTTTATATCTTTCCCAAGTTTTACATCTAAACCAAGTTTTATAACAATGCTTCTTATTTCTTATCTTTTCTTGCACACTCTGACTCCACCACCAACTATTCTTATTAAAAGAAGCTTTTCCTTTTGATTCGCTAAGCACATCTTTAGCCACTTGTTTAATAGCACTTGATCCCACATAACGTTAGCTTCCTATGAACATCCCAAACTTTAATTTCTTGTAGCTTGCTCTTAAAATATTTTTATTTGTGTTCTAAGTGTCCCCATCTAATCCTAGGACAATAATTAAGTTTATTCTCTTACAACCTTTCATCTTAAAATCTAAAACTAATACCGATGTTGTACTTAAAATTTCACTTGGAATGACCTTACAATCTAAATCTAAACGATCTATTTTTCTTATCAAAAAAATAATCAATCTGTGTTTTACTAGATCCATTTTATAAGTAATAATATGTTCATCTCTCTTAAATAAAGTATTAGCAACTACAAAATCATAAGCTAAGGCAAAATCTAATATAGACCTTCTTCATTAGTCACCCAAATCCATAACCACCATGAATACTTTTAAAATCTTCTACCACTCTACCAACATGTCCATTTAAATCTCAATAAATACTTTTTTTCAAGAGGTATCTTTTGTATTAATCCTCTAATTCATTCCAAAATTTTTCTTTTGAGCTTACCTCCAAACCTACTTGAGGAGCATAACACTTATAACATTGATAATCTTAGTATCAACAATAATCTTAAAGCTATAATTCTTCTCCACATCTATTAATACTTATAACATTATCCTTGAAACTTTATCTATAATCTCCTACACCATTTCTAGTTCAACTTTACTAATACCAAAGTTTAAAACCTATACTATCTATCTCCTTAGCCTTCTCCCCAACCCATTTTGTTTCTTGAACACATAAAATATTTATCTTTCTATGAACCGTAATATCCATTAATTCCATTAATTTACCTATAAGAGTACCTATATTTCAAGATCCTAACCTAAATCTAGTTTCATGGACTAACTTCTGCCTATCCGCCCATAATGTGGGAACCCTTGCTTATTTAACATAACCCATGCACCCTAGCATATTTTTTCAATTCCATAAAATCTAACTAATAAAATAATGATTTAAAGGATTCATGTCATGATTATTTACAAATTTTATACTACCTAAAACCCTCCACTTTTGCATACTAAATGGTAGTGTTAAAATAATAAAATAATATAATATAAAAACCTAAAATAAAACCTAAACCTAAACCTAAAAGGAAAATAAAATAAAAACTAAAAACTAAAAAATTAAAAACCTAAATATAATAAACACTAAAATGAAAATAAAAATAAAATAAACCTAAAATTAAATAAAATAAATAATAAATAATAACCTAAACATAAAACTTAAAAATAAATAAAGAATAAAACCTAAACCCTAAACTTAAAAAAAAACATAAACCTAATATAAAAATTAAATAAACTTAAACCTAACTAAAATAAACTAAAGTAAAATAAATAAAACTTAAACCTAAACCCAAAATAAACTAAACCTAAACCTAAACCTAAACCTAAACACTAAAAAAATAAAATAAACTAAAAATAAACCTAAAACTAAATTAAAAAAATAAAACCTAAAAATAAACCTGAAATAAAAACCTAAAACCTAAACCTAAAAAAATAAAATAAAAACCTAAACCTAAACCTAAAAATAAAAAAAAATAAAACCTAAACAAAAAAATAATAATAAAAGTAAAACTAAACTAAGAAATAAACCTAAACCTAAACCTAAACTTAAACAAAATAAACTAAATAAACCTTAACCTACCAGTTAACTTTATTTAAAAATTAATAATAATAATATTAAATAAAACTAAATTAAAAAACCCTAACCCTAAACCCTAAACCATAAACCCTAAACCCTAAACCCTGAACCCTAAACCTATAAACCTAAATTCAAAACCCAAAAAATTAAAACCCTAAACCCTAAATAATAAATTAACCCTAAACCCTAAGCTAACCCTAAACCCTAAACCCTAAAACCTACAACCCTAAACTCTTCACCCTAAACCCCAAACCATAAACACTAAACCTTAATCCCTAAAAACCTAAAAACCTAAAATAGAACTAACTAAAATTGAAAAATAAAATAAATCAAAAAACCTAAACCTAAATAAATTTAACAAAAAAACAAAAAATGAAGACCCAAAAAAAACCTAAACTTAAACTTAAACCTAAGCCTAAACCTAGATATACAAATATAATGAAATAAAAAATAAAAATAAAACTAAAATAAAATAAATAAAAACCTAAAGTAAACTAAAAAATAAAATAAACCAAAAATAGATAACCTAAATAAAATAAAAACTAAACCTAAGATAAAAATAAAGTAAGCCTAAAATAAAATAAAATAAAAACCTAAACCTAATAAATAAACCTAAAATAAATAAAAAATAAAACCTAAACCCTAAAATAAAAAAAAATGTAAACCTAAATTAAATAAAATAAAATAAACCTAAATGTAAACAAACATAAATTAAACTAAAATAATAAAACAAAACCTAAACCTAAAATAAACTAAACATAAATGCTAAACAAAATAAAATAAAAATAAACATAAACCTAAACTAAAAAATAAACCTAAAATAAAAACCTAAAAGTTGAACATATAAAATAAAATAAAAACCTAAACCTAAGCCTAAAAAGAAAAAAAAACAAACCTAAACCTAAAAATAAAGTTAAAAGAAAATTAAACTAAAAAAAAACATAAACATAAACCTAAACCTAAAAAATAAGCTAAAATAAAAAACCTAAACTAAAATAAAGAAACTTAAAATAAATAAACTAAACTAAATAAAGACAAAAATAAACCAAAATAAAAAGAAAAAAATAAAATTAATAAAAATTAATAAAAAATAAACTAAATAAACCTAAACCTACCGGTTTACTTAAATTAAAAAAAAACAAAAAAACCTTAAACCCCAAACCATAAACACTAAACCTTAAATCCTAAACCCTAAACCCTAAAACTAACCCTAAACCCTAGACCCTAAACCCGAAACCTACAACCCTAAATGGTAACCTTTGGGATTTGGGCCAACAAGTCCATAGTGTACTTGTAGTAGTGATGGAGCTTTGGCTTTAATAACCTTATAGGACCCAATGATTTGGTTTATAACTAGCTTAGAATCACTGAAGATGTTGATGTTCTAGATGCTTAGAGTAATGGCTAATTGCAGACCGACAATTAGAGGCTCATACTTAGCTTCATTGTTGGTGCAAGGATTAGACAGATGATATGAGAATCTCATCACATCCCAGTTTAGAGTTAAGAGAACTATTCCTACCCCTGCCTTTCCTAGAATAGTAGATTATAGTTCTTCTCCTCTTTGAGAGGAAGCCGCACCATCAAGGTACATCTCCCAACAGTGAATGCTAGTATCCCCTAAGTTCATGATTTATTCATCGAGGAAATCATCACTTAAGCGGAGAGTCAGCTGGAAGTGGGTGTGTTGCTAAGAAATTCGCTAGCACTTGTCCTTTCACTACACAGAGGAGTATGAAGGTAATGTCAAACTGTGAAATGATCATGGATCGTTGTGCCAACCATCTGGATAGCATCGGCTATGTCATGAGATATTGTATTAGATTAATCATAGAGATTAAGTTCACCTTATAAGGAAGCATGTAGTGTTGTATCTTTTTTAATACAAAGAATATAGCTAAGCAATGCTTTTTAATGAGTGGATAATTAGCCTTAGGATTAGATGATGGTTGAGGTAGTAGAGTGTGTTTTCCTTCCCTTCATCATTGGCTTTGGCCAACAAAGCACCAAGGGAGTCATCTAATGTAGAGTTTAAAGTATGAGCGGCTTCCCTGAGATAGGGGTTGTTAGAACTGGTGGCAACATCAGGTAACACTTAATGTCTTCAAAGGCATGCTCACACTTGTCTTCCCACCTGAACTTGCCATCCTTTTTGATAAGCTGGATATCCCAACTGCCCTTAGAATGATCTGAATTGAGTTAAACTTTTATTGGTGGCATTTCAAATATTGCCTTGATCTTCTCCAAAATGATTCCAATTCCCTAGTGTGGGACAACAAACCTAAGGAATTTCTCTAAAGCTACTCTGAATGTACACTTCAGGGGGGTTAATTTTGAGGTTAAATTGTCTTAACTATTTGAAAAATACTCTCAAGTCAAAGAGATGGTCTTTCCTTTCTCTACTTTTGACCATGAGATCATCGACATAGCACTCGACTTGATGATGCATGAGTTCATCAAAGATTCGAGTCATAGCCCATTGGTATATAGCACCGTCATTTTTAAGTCTAAAAGGCATGACCTTATAGCAATAGATTCTGATCGGGGTTCTAAAAGCAATATTTATTTCATCTTTTGGGGCCATCTTTATTTGATAATATCTAGATGAGCCATCCATGAAAGAGAAGACTGCATGAGATGAGGAAATGTCCACTATCAGCTCTGAGATTGGAAGTGGAAATTCATCTTTTGAACATGCCTTATTTAAATCCCTAAAATCGATGCATATGTGAATTTGGCCATTCTTTTTTTTTAACTGGGATGATGCTGGCTAATAAGGTAGAGTATTTTTCTTCTCGGATGAAACCAACATCAATCAATTTCTTGAATTCATAAATGACCTGTTGTTCTATGTCTAATCACATGCATCTAGGAGCTTGCTTGATAGGGTTAGCAGTAAGCTCCATTACTTGTTTATGGACAACTATGTTAGGAGCCAATCCAGGCATCTCTTCAAAAAACCATGCAAAGTAGTCCTTAAACTAAATCAATAGCCTAACAAAGTCATTGGTTTCAATTTCATTCAATAAATAACTAATGTCTATTGGGCATGGATCTTCTTCAGTTCCTAAGTTGATTTCCTTAAGCTTATCAATGGTTGACTTGATCTCTTCTTCGAACTCTAGCACTACATTTTTGACTTCAAAATCATCAAGATCATCTGAAGCCTCTAAGCATAACTCCTTATATGAGTTAATGTGATTTGAAAAGAACCTATCAAATTCCAAATGATTGGTAATTACTAAGCAGTAATCATCATCATCGACTGGACCCACTATACAGAATCCTCATCTCAGTCTTGATTGAGAGCTTTTATATTTGTTCTTCCATATTCTCTTGAAGTAGTCTGACCTGCGCTTTGATGAAATATGTGGGATTAACCTTTTCTTTACTAAATTATGAACACAAGACAAGTGCCAATTAAAAGGTAATTCTATTAAATCTTTATATGAATAATCCTCAACTTCTACATCAACTTCTTGACTTGAGGATGATGCTCCTAGAAAGAACCTCTAAGTCTTCACACCTATGGATCACTTAGGGGCTTCCTTAACTACCAAACCCTTAACTTTTTGAGAGGAAAGTGTGGTTAGAGCTAAGGTTCCTAACTGATGCCTAACTATTTTACATATAGACTTGGATACACTTATGCTTTAGTTTGGAGCCTGATCTTCATCATTACCTAGCTCAAGTGTCACATATAAGGAAATCTACTATTGAGAAGAGCTTGTTGATGTGCTAACCATATAAGACTCATCCTATAAACTAGATTCTAAGTTTATATGGATAGTAGGTGTACTCCCGATAGCTGGGACATATCTTCTATTGGGTGGCCAATAAGGAGGTTTTCCACCCCTGGACGCCTCAACTGCCTCTTCCTCTCGCAGAGGTCAGTGCCCTACCGATATGTTTGAATGGAATAATAAACTGTGGGTGAAATATAATGTCAGGCTCCACTTCCTCCTCCAAGTATATTTCCACCCCCTTTTATTTTCTTTTTCATTTTTTATTTTCTTTTTTATTTATTTATTTATTTCTTTTTTCTTTTTCTTTTGATATTTCTTTTATTTTTAAACTTTAGCCAAGTTCACAAGAATAGACTTGTTGATTTTGAGGGAGGTAGTAAGCCGCATCCTCATATATCAGTGAACTATAAATAGCTTGAGATCTCCTTTGACACTGATGATCCCACCTCATGAACTTCATACGATGCAAAGAGGATGGAATTATGTTAATCTCTAGATGTGGTCTCCCAAGCAAAGCATGGAAGATGTATCCAAGTCTATAATGTGAAACTTTGCTTCGGTCCACCAATCATCTATCTCCAATGGCAACACTCTGGAGCCTAGCTTTGACGACTTTGGAGTGCGGATTCAATCTTTCCATCTTAGACTAAGGAGTCTTCTAGACACTAAGACTTCAGTCATAAGACACTTCTAACAATTAGGTAAACATTTAACCTAAGCCTAAAGGCTTAGAAGGGTTAACCATGGGATTAGGTTATGCCTTAGGGATTAGGATAATCCACCTACCCTATAACCCAAACCCAATCCATGTTCACCTTCTCAAACCAAACCTCAAGTTCAATTCAAACATCAAATTCAAATCTAAATCCAAACACAAATTCTGAAACCAAATGATTGAAGCCCATGATCAAATCCAAACTTGAAATCCTTCATAAGCCATATGACCTATCCCATGGACTTAGCCAAATCTTAATCCAAAATTAATTGATTTTCTCATAATTAATTTATATCTTTAATCATCTTCCTAAATATAAATCAAATCTATATTCAAATGATCACAACTAAATAGAATTAAATGAACACCCTTCCTAAGCCATATGACCAATCTCATGGACTTAGCCAAATCTTAATCCAAATCAAGTCAAACTCAATTAATTTTCTCACAAATCAATCATATTTTCAATCATCTTCACAAACGTAAATGAAATATACATTTAAGTCATCAAAACTAAATCAAGCCAAATCAAAATCCAAACCTAAACCACATGACCCAACTTCGTGGACTTAGCCAAATTTCTTCATTCAAAACCCCAAATTCAATTGTTTTTCTCATGAATTAATCATACTTTCAATCATATTCACAAATATAAATGAATTATATAATTAGCAAGCCAAACCAAAATCAACCCAAGTCAAACCCAACTTAACCCTTTTGACTTGAAATGTTCAAATCATCAGAAACCCATTTCAAAGGCCAGATTGTGAATTTATATATCAATCCCAAATCCATTCACATATAAACTCAACTAAATCAAAACTCAACTTCAAAGCTCGCCAATTGGTCAAACAGTTGAAAGTGACAATTTGGACTTATGGGCAAGTTCTAATCCCTACTAAATTGGATTGAATAGAGGCAAAACAAAACCTCCCATCATGGTTTGTTGTCACCCTAGGTTGATCAATTTATTACAAATTGGGTCAAACCAGTCAACTTGGTCATTTGAGTCAAGTCAGCCATTAAACTGAACCCAAAAATTGCAGCTAAAGATTCCTTTGAAACCAATGATGATTCATGCCAAATCAAAATCAATATTTGAATATGACTTTTAGTTAGGTCAAACCAAGCCTAATTGGCCCTCTTGACCTAAGGCCCAAGATTCACCTAAAAAAAAGACTAAATTGGGTCAAATCAAAATATAAAATTGGTTTACAATGAAACCAAAATTCATTCAAAATTGATTATTGAACTTGTGTTGAAGTCATGATTGGGTTGAGACCTGTTGACATTGACATGATCATTCAAGTTGGTTATTTCAGTCAAACCAAATAAGTCAAATTCATTAAAGCCTACAATCATTTTTCAATTGAATTCAGCTAAATTAGAAAGCTTTTCAAGCCAATTTGGCCAATTTGGTCAATTGGTAAACTAACATTTGATAGTAATTCAAATGAGCAGAAATCAAATATATAAGCCAACTAAACCAAACCAATTAAACAAAGCATCCCAAATAATCATTGAAAGTATGGTTTGATCCTTATTTGACCAATTGGTCAACTTTTGCCCAAACCCAAACCCATTTGACCTAAATGAGTGAAGCCAAAATTATAACCAAATCGACTCAAATTGACTTGAGTTTGTTTGACCCACTTTTGGCTCATTTCAATCACTTGAGTCAGTATGCTAAATGATCATTACCCTTGAGAATCACATGACACAAATCATGTATAGCGGTCAGTTGGGTCCTTAGCCATGTGGTACTCTAATGTTCCACGCATTTTGGATCTTTAACTTCCTAAGGGGAGTTGGTTGGGCCATGACAGGAGGTAAAATCACCTCACTCTCCTCATTGGAGCATTTGAAACCCATAAGACACCCATAATTCCTCCTTGGTAGCCGCTCCACACCTTTGAACAACCAAAGGCTAACTCACCTCCTTCACATGCCCATGACTCCCACGAGATGGTTAGGCGACCACTGAAGACAAACTCGATCCCAGTCGATCCAAGATGAATGGGGTATACATCCCCTGTTTCACTCAAACACACACAAAAATTCCACATCCCTAGCTACCCAAGACACAAGCCATTCCCTAAGCTCCCAAGCTTGTTCCTCGATTGAAAATGCCATTCCCATCCGTCTGAAAATACACTCCATTTCCAACCTAACTTACCCATTTCTCAATCAAACTCAAATTAACTTTGCGCACCTTTTCCTAGGCCTCATCAGCAAGAGCAATTATCTCTAAGCTTCTTGAGCACCGGAGGTGGGACTTGATCAAAGTCAAGCTCCAAATCATGGTTCATGGCCTTTAGTGAGGAACTTTGAGGTGATCCAATTGCTCAACAAGGATTCGTCTTCACTAGATGAAGCTTCCTCAATCATTTGAGCCATCGATCTTGATATCCAGTGAGGTATGCTTCCAAAATTGATTCTTAGGCAAAAAAGGGTTGGAGCTTTTTAAAGAAAACTTGCATCTCATGTGATCTTGACCATTGGATCCCATCTAATTGATGTTGTGAAGGTGTGAGATCCTTTTGGAGTTGATCTGATATCGAGTAAGCTTGGATCAAGTGATAATGGTGGATGGACTCCATTCTCCCTCACTCATGTGATGTTAGATTACCCACCATCCCTTCTGTGTAATCGAAATGGATGATCATGATTAGATCCACTATATTGATCTGATTTAATCCTATTAAGTTGTGGAATTAATCGTAGCCATCCGATCTTAGATCAAATAGCGGATGAGAAAGCGCATCCATACCTCTCGCCATGAGCGAGTGGATAAGTTTAAGTAAATCTCATCGCGTGGAAAGAAAGCGTTAGTGCCATGTGTGATTATGCTTTAATTAGGCAATTTATCATTTTTAATGGTTGAAACTTCTAAAATCATAAAAATTATAGAAATAAAAAATGCAAATAAATACTCATTTTAAAGGTATTTCATAGGAGAATTAATTAAAATGATCTTAACTAATTTTGAATAGTAATTAAGGTTTAATTACAAAATTAATTATTAATTACTTAATTACTTGAGCAATTAATCCTAAAATTTGTGGGTTAATTTAATGGGATGACCTTTGCCTCCCATGATTTTCTTGGGATTTATTGCTCACTTAATTAGCAAAATTGATTAAGTAAAGCTTAACTACTCTTTTAAGTTAATTGATGATTAATTAATCCATGAATAGTAACAAATTGGTTAATTAACCCTAAACCCTCAACCCTCAACCCTAAAATACATAACCATAAACCCTAAACCTAAACCAACACAAACCCTAAACCTAAAAAACCCTAAACCTAAAAAACCTAAAAACCAAAACCTAAATTAAATAAAACTTAAAAATAAAATAAATAAATAAACCTAAACATAAATAAAATAAAAAATAAGTAAAATAAAAACCTAAAGTTAAAAATAAAAGAAACTAAATAAATAAAACATAAACTAAATAATAAAAATAAAAACCTAAACTAAACTAAAAATAAAAAATAAACTTAAAAATAAAAAACCTAAATAAAATAAACCCAAACTTAAAATAAAAAAAATAAACCTAAAATAAAATAAAATAAAAACTAAATAAAACTAAACCTAAAATAAACCTAAAATAAAAATTAAAATAAACCCTAACTAAAAAAACCTAAATAAAATGATGAATAAAATAAACTAAACCTAAATAAATAAAAAATAAAACCCTAAAAATAAAATAAAATCAAAATAAACTAAATCAAAAATAAATAAAACTTAAAACAAAACAATAAAAACTAAAATCTAAACCTAAAATAAAATAAAATAAATCTAAATCTAAAATTAAAATAAAATTTAAACTTAAAAAATAAATCAAAATAAAACTAAACTAAAAATAAACATAAATCTAAACTTAACTAAAATAAAAATAAAACCTAAATAAAATACCTAATAAATAAACTAAATTGAATAAAATAAATAAATAAAAAATAAAAAATCATAAAATAAATAATGCTAAATAATCCTAAACCTGTGTTTGCTTAATTTAAACCCTAAACCTAGCCTAAACCCTAAATCTAAGATAAACCCTAAACCACTAATCTTGATCCATCCTTCTTGGCCCTACTCCACAACTTATAAAATAAAATTAAAAAAAAAAACTGACCCTAGGCCTAGGCCTAGGCCACAAACCCTGGGCCACAACCCTGACTGGGCCACTGAGGCCACTGATCCTGGGCCCTGGGCCCTGGGCCTGACTCACAGGCCCTGAGCCACTGACCTGGAGCCTGGGCCTGGTACTAAAAACCCTGGCCCCGCCCACTGGGCTGGGCCACAGGCCACTGGGCCCTGAGCACTGGGCCTGCCTGCCCAGCCAGGCCTGGGCTCCAGGCAGAGCACTGGGCCCTGGGCTACCTGGGCCACAGAAGGCAAAATAAAAATAAATAATAAATAAATATAAAATAAAAGATGATAACTGAGCTAAAACTTAAAGATAAACCTAATAAATAAAATAAATAAATAAAAACTACCTAAATTAAAATAAATAATAAATAAACTCATAACAATTAAAATAAAATAAATAAAAAATAATAAACTTGAATAAAATAAAACTAAATGTAAAATAAAAAATAAATTAAAATAAAATAAAACTAAATAAAAAACTTAAAAAATAAACCTAAAATAAACCTAAACCCTAAACTAAAAACTAAACTAATAAATAAAATAAATAAACCTAAAATAAACTAAAATATAAATAAAACCTAAAACCTTAAACTAAACATAAATCCTAAAAAATTAAATAAACTAAAATAAATCATACTAAATAAAATAAAACATATAAATAAAACTAAAATGAAAACTTAAAACCTAAACAAAATAAATAAAATAAAACCCAAACTAAAATAAAATGAAACTTAAACCTAAAATACAAAAATAAACACTAAACTAAACATAAATAAAAATAAATAAATTAAACTAAAAAAATAAACTAAATAAAATAAATAAACTAAATATAAAAAATAATAAATATAAATATAAAATAAACACTAAATAAACTAAATAAACCCTAAACCATAAACTAACATTAAAACCCAAACCCTAAACTAACACTAAAATCTACAACCCTAAAACCCTAAACCCTAAACCTAAACCACAAACCTAAAGCATAAACCACAAAACCTAAATCCTAAATCCAAACCCTAAACCTAAACCCTAAATCTAACCCAAACCATAAACTTAAATAAAGTAACTAAATAAATTAAAAATAAATAAACCACAAACATGATAAACTAAACTTAAACCCTAAGAATGGGTAGAACCTTGATGGGCACGCCAAAAGTCATTTGGAAATGGAAGTGAGGTGGTGGTTATCAGTGGTGGTGGGGATCTAGAGGTGATGGTGGATATGGAGGTGGTGGTGAGGTGGTGGTGTGGTGGGGGTGGAGAGGTTAGTATTGGTGGCGACATAGGGAGAGATCAGATATGATGGTGGATCCCACTGAGGGTGGTTGATGGGGCTAGTGAAACTAAAGAATCCAAACCGATCTACTGCTTGGAACTATGTCTTTATAATAGGAATTCTAGTTATCTATGGTATTTGATTTGCTCTATGTGTGCTCAATTTTGATCTATGTTGTCACTTGTGTCTTAGAAAAATTGGTGTGTTACATGGTTGATGAAATTGAAAAGAAGAAATGTTGAATCTCAATTTATTCTCTATTAAAAAAAATCTCTCAAATCTTAAACCCTAAACCCTAAACCCTAAACATTAAACCCTAAACCTACAACCCTAAACTCTAAACTATAAAAAACTTTAAACCCTAAACCCTAAAACCTAAACCCTAAACCCTAACCCTAAACACCAAACCCTAAACCCCAAACCCTAAACCTAAACCTAAAGTAATTAAATAAATTAAAACATAAAGTTATAACCTTAAACCTAATAAACCTAAACCCTAAGAATAGGCAAAACCTTCATGACATGAACATCACCATCAACTAGGCTCAGTCTAGATCTCATGGAGGATGCGAAGGTGGAGGTGGAGGTTATCGCAGTGGCGGTGGGGGATCTACAGGTGTTGCTGGAAATGGAGGTGGTGGTTAGAGTTATGGTGGTTATGGAGGTGGGAGGAGCAATGGAGGTTACAGCTATGGTGGTGGTGGAGGGAGAGATCGGAGATATGATGGTGGATCCTATTACTCGAGAGGTCGGGGTGGTTATGAATGGAGAAAGCGAAGAACATGATCCAGTGGTGCTTATGGAACTATGTCTTTATAGTAGAAGGTTATAGTTATATAGGGTTCATTGATTTATCTATGCCCATTTTATGTCATCACTTGTGTCTTAGAAAACTTGGTGTGTTACTTGGTTGATGAAATCAAAAAGAAGAAATGTTGAATCTGAATTTGTTCCCTGTTAAAAAAAATCTTAAGCCCTAAACCCTAAAACCCTAAATCCAAAACCTTAAACCCAAAACCCTAAACCCTAAACCCTAAAAACATAAAAACTTAAACCAAAAAAAATAAAATAAAAATAAAAATCAACTAAAAAATAGACCTAAACCTAAACCTAATATAAAAAATAAACAAAAATAAAAAACCTAAATTAAAATAAATAAACTAAACTAAATAAAAATAAAAAATAAACCTAAATAAAAATATAAAATAAACCTAAATAAAAATATAAAATAAACTTAAATAAAAATATAAAATAAAATAGACTAAAATAAATAAAATAAACCATGTATAAATAAAAACCTATGGGTTTTACTTAATTTAAAAAACTTAAACCTAAATCTAAACCACAAACCATAAACTAAACCTAAAAACTAACCACAAACCCTACCACAAACCTGACACTAAACCTACAACCTAAACCTAAACCTAAACCCACAAACCCTAAACCCTAAACCCTGGCCTAAAACAGATCTAAATCACTGAACCCTGCATCTTGCACCCTAAACCTAAATCCACAAACCCCAAACCTAAACTAAATAGACCCAAATAAACCACAAACCCTAAACCCACAACCTCTAACTCTAAACCTAAACCCCACAAACTCTAAAAAAAAAACCACACAACACTAAACCCTAAACCCTAAAACATAAACCCAAAACCATAAACCCTAAACCCACAAACCTAAACCCCAAGCTCCCAACCACAACATAAACCTAAACTAATAGTAAATAAATAAATTAAAAAAAACATCCTAAACCCTAAAATCTAGTAAACCTAAACCTAAACCTAAAACCTAAGAATAGGTAGAACCTTGATGACAGGAACATCACATCACCAGGCTAGTCAGGGGTGGAGGAAGAGGGAGGAGGTGGTTATTGTAGTGGTGGTGGGGATCTGGAAGTCTTGGTGGATATGGAGGTGGTGGTGGTTATCTTGGTGGTTATGGAGGTGGGAGAAGCGATGGAGGTTACATCCATGGTGGTGGTGGAGGAGAGATCGATGACATGATGGTGCATCCACTCGAGAGGTCGAGCGATTCGATGGGGCTGGAGAAACTAAGAATGGCCGATCGATCAATGCTCTTATGGAACGTGTCTTTATTCGAGAGTTCTACTTATCAGGGTTTTATTTGCTCAATCGTGCTCATTTTTATCTATGTCACTTGTATCTTAGAAAATTTGGGTGTTACTTGGGTGATGAAATTGAAAGAAGAAATGTTGAATGAATTTGTTCTCTATTAAGAAAAAATACCAAAACTCTAAAAAACTAAAACTTGAACCCAAAACCTAAAATCTAAGCCCTAAACCCTAAATCCTAAACACTAAAAATAAAAAAATAAAATAAAAACACAACCATAAACCCTGAACTCTAAAACTACCACTAAACCCACCACCTACACAACCTACCCTAAACCTACAAAACCTAAACCCAAAACACTAAACCCAACATCCTAAACCCTAAACCCTAAACCTAAACCCAAAGACTAAACCCCTAAACCCAAAAAATCCTAAACCCCCAAACCTAAACCCCCAAACACCAATCCCCAAACTAGTAACCAAATAAATTAAAAATTAAACTTAAACCCTAAAACCTAATAAACTTAAACCTAAACCCTAAGAATGGGCAGAACCTTGATGGCAGGAACATCACTATAAACCAGGCTCAATCTAGACCTAGTAGTGGAGGAAAGGGTGGAGGCAACGGTTATCGTAGTGCTGGTAGAGGATTTGGAGGTGCTAGTGGATATGGAGGTGGTGGTCAGAGCAGTGGTGGTTATGGATGGGAGGTGGCGAGGTTATAGCTGGTGGTGGTGGAGGGAGATCGAGGACATGATGTTGGATCTGCTACTCGAGGCGGGTTATTCGATGGGAATTATTGAAACGGCCGATCCATCTGCTTATGGGCTGTCTTTATAAGATGATTCTAGTTATCTAGGGTGTTTGATTTGCTGTATAAGTGCTCATTTTTTATCTATGTTGTCTCTTATGTATTAGAAAACTTGGTATGTTACTTGGTTGATGAAATGGAAAAGAAGAAATATTGAATTAGAATTTATTCTCTATTAAAAAAATAATAAAAAACTTAAATCCTAAACTAAAACTTGAACCCTAAACTTAAAACCTAAACCTTAAACCCTAAACCCTAAAAATAAAAAATAAAAAATTAAAAAAAAAACTAAACCCTAAACCTTAAAAAACTCAAAACCCTAAACCCTAAACCCTATAAGCATAAATAATAAAACCCTAAACCCCAAACCCTTAATTTAAACCTAAAGTAACTAAATAAATTAAATAATAAACCTAACCTAAATGAGCAACTTGGCATGAACATCACCATCAACCAGGCTCAGTCTAAATATCGTGGTGGAGGCAAAGGTGGAAGCAGCGATGATTGCAGTGGTGGTGGGGATCTAGAGGTGGTGGTCGGAGCAGTGGTGATTATGGAGGCAGGAGGAAAGATGGAGGTTACAGCCACGGTGGTGGCGGAGAGAGATCGGAGATATGATGGTGGATCCAGCTAGACGAGAGGCAAGGGTGGTTCGATAGAAGAATGGCCAATCTAATCTCGCTTATGGAACTATCTTTAGAAGAGGGTTCTAGCTATCAAAGGTTTTTGATTTGCTCTATGCGTGCTCATTTTTGAACTATGTCATCATTTGTGACTTAGAAAACTTAGTGTGTTACTTGGTTTATGATATCAAAAAGAAGAAATATTGAATATGATTTTGTTCTCTGTTAAAATAAAAAGAGAAACCTTAAACCCTAAACCATAAACTAAAACCTGAACCTGAAACATAAAACATAAACCCTAAACCCTAAACCTTATAATAAAAAAAGTTAAAAACCCTAACTATACCTAAAACCAGCACCCTAAACCCCAAACCTAAACCCTACACTAAATTCTAAAATCTTAAACCTAAACCAAACTCTAAATAAACTTAAATAAAATAAAAACAAAATAAAAATGAATAAAATAAACCTAAAATAAAATAAAATAAAACTAAATAACCTAAAAAATAAATAAAACCTAAACCCTAAACTAAAAAACCTAAACCTGGGAATAAAAATAAAATAAATAAAATAAAATAAACCTAAAATAAACTAAAATAAATAAACCTAAACTAAACTAAAATAAACTAAATAAACCTTAAAAAATAAAATAAAATAAACTAAAAAGAAAACCTAAAATAAACCTTAAATAAAACCAAAAACCTACACCTAAAATAAAAGAACCTAAACCTAAAAATACATAAAATGGCTAAAATAAAATAAAAAACACAATTAAAAGAAAACCTAAACCTAAAAGATAAACTAAAATAAAAAACTTAAACTAAAATAAATAATCCTAAAATAAATAAATTAAACTAAATAAAAATAAATAAATCTAAATAAAAAATAAAAAATAGAATAAACTCAAATATATAAAAAATAAACTAACTAAACATAAACCTACGGTTTACATGATTAAAAAAAAACTACCCTAAATCCTAAATCCTAAACCCTAAATTTTAAAACATAACTAAACCCCTAAACCTCTAACCCTAAAACAACCCTAAACCTAAACCTAAACCTAAACACTAAACACTAAATCCACTGCATCCCAAACCCTAACCTGACCTAAAAATCCCTCAACCCAACCAAAACAAACCCTGAATGGGAACATGATGGCAGAACATCATCATCAACTAGGCTCTGTCTTCTAGCCGTGGAGGTGAAGGTGTAGGCGGCGATTATCACAGTGATGGTGGGGGATAGGGAGGTGCTGGTGGACATGGAGGTGGTGGTCGGAGCATTAGTGGTTATCAAGGCAGGAGAAGCGACAAAGGTTATAGCCGTGGTGGTGGTGGATGGAAGGTTCAAGAATATGATGGAGGATCCCACTACTCGAGAGGTGGGGGTGGTTCTAATGGAACTAGAGAAATTGAAGAATGGTTGATCCGATCTGCTACTTATGGAACTTTCTTTACAATAGAGACGGTTCTAGTTACCTAGTGTTTTTTATTTGCTCTATGGGTGGTCATTTTTGATCTATGTCATAGCTTTCATCTTAGAAAACTTGGGGTGCTACTTGGTTGATGAAATCAAAAAGAAGAAATGTTGAATCTGAATTTATTCTCTATTAAAATTAAAAAAAACCATAAACCCTAAACCTAAGACCAAAACTTTAAACCCTAAAGCCTAAACCCTAAACCATAAATCCCAAACCCTAAACCTTAAACCCTAAACCCTAAACTAACCCTAAACTCTAAACCCTAAAAGCTAAAAAACTAAACTAAATAAAACCTAAAAATAAATTAAATAAAAAATTGAAACCAAAATAAAATAAAAAATATATAAAATAAAATAAAAAACTAAACCCAAACCTAAACCTAAATTTAAAGAAAAATAAAAAATAAATCTAAACTAAAATAAAATAAATTAAAACCTAAACTAAATAAAATAAAAACCTAAATAAAATAAAACTAAACCAAAATAAAATAAAATAAACCTAAAATAAAATAAAATAAAACTAAATAAAACATAAAAAATAAACCTAAAATAAACCTAAAATAAATAAAATAGACTTAAAATAAAACCTAAAATAAAATAAAATAAATAAAATAAAATATACCTAAACCTAAACTATAAATAAAACTTAAACCTAAAATAAACCTAAACTAATAAAATAAACTAACTAAAATAATACTAAACTATAAAATAAAGTTAAAAAATAAAACCAAAAATATAAACCTAAAACTTAAAACTAAAAAAATTAAAATAAAAAAACTAAACCTAAACCTAAAAATAAAATAAAAATAAAACTCAACTAAAAAATAAAATAAACCTAAAAAACAAAATAAAAACCTAAATAAAATAAAATCTAAACTACATAAAAAATAAACTCAAATAAATAAAATAAACTAAAAAAACTAAACATGGGGTTTAGTTAATTTTTTTAAAAAATAAAGAAACCCTAAATCCTAAACCCTAAACTCTAAACCCTAAACCTACAACTCTAAATCTACAACTTTAAACCCTAAACCCTAAATCTTAAAACCCTAAACCCTAAACCCTAAACCCTATACCCGAAACCCTAAACCCTAAACCCTAAAACCCTAAACCTTAAACCCTAATCCCTAAAACTTACAACCTTAAACCCTAAACTCCAAACCATAAACACTAAACCCTAAACCCTAAACTAACCTTAAACCTTAAGAATGGGCAGAACCTTGACGGCAGGAACATCACCGTCAACTAGGCTCAGTGTAGATCTGGCAGTGGAGGTGAAGGCAGAGGCGACGTTTAGTGTAGTGGTGGTGGGGGATCTGGAGGTGCTAGTGGATATGGCAGTGGTGGTCAAAGTAGTGGTGATTATGGAGGTGGGAAGAGCGATGGATGTTACAGCTATGGTGGTGGCAGAGGGAGAGATCAGGGATATGATGGTGGATCCCGCTACTCGAGAGCTGGGGGTGGTTCTGATGGGAACTGGAGAAATTGAAGAATGGTTGATTCGATATGCTGGTTATGAAATTATGTATTTATAGTAGAGATGGTTCTACATATCTAGAATTTTTTTATTTAATGTGTGGGTGCTAATTTTTTATATATGTCATTGCTTGGGTCTTAGAAAACTTGGGGTGCTACTTGGTACATGAAATCGAATAAAAGAAATGTTGAATCTAAATTTGTTCTATGCTAAAAAAAATCTTAAACCATAAACCCTAAACCAAAACTAAAACTTAAACCCTAAACCTAAAACCTAAATCCTAAACCTTATACTGAAACCCTAAACCCTAAATCGAAATCCTAAACCATATATTAACCATAAACGCTAAACCCTAAAAATCTAAAAGCTTAAACCTAAACTAAATAAAACATAAAAATAAAATTAAAAAAAAACCTAAACTAAAATAAAATAAAAATATATAATAAAATAAAAACATAAACTAAAACCTAAACTAAAAAAATAAAACCTAAACCTCAAACTAAAAAAACAAAACCTAAAATTAAAATAAAATAAACCAAATAAAATAAACCTAAACTTAAACTAAAATAAACTAAATTAAATTAAATAAAACCTAAACCTAAACTTAAATAAACTAAACCTAAACTAAACTAAACTAAATAAAATAAAAATAAAATAAACCTAAACTTAAACTAAAAATAAAATAAATAATCCTAAAATAAAAAAACCTAAACCTAAAATAAATAAAAAACCTAAACCTAAAATTTAAAATAAAATAAACCTAAACCTAAATATAAAATAAAAATAAAACTCAACTAAAATCTAAACCAAAATAAATTAAAATAAAAAACCTAAACTAAAATAAATAAACCTAAATAAAAAAAATAAACTTAAATAAAAGAAAATAAAATAAATTGAAATAAATAAAATAAACTAAATAAACCTAAACTGTCGGTTTACTTAATTTAAAAAAAAGTCCTAAACCCTAAACCCTAAAACAACCTAAACCCTAAACCAGCCTACCCCAAACTAACCCTAAATCCTAAAAAAATCAAAATCCTAAACCCTAAACCACAACAATATAATCCAAACCCTAAACCTTAAAACCTAAACACTAAACCAAACCCAAAAAACTTAAACCCTAAACCCTAAAACCTACAACCCTAAATCCTAAACCCCAAACTCTAAACCCTAAACTCTAAACTAACCCTAAACCCTACAAATTTGCATAACCTTGATGGCAGGAATCACCATTAACTAGGCTTAGTCTAGATCTAGCGATGGAGGAGAAGGTAGACGGGCGATTATCATAGAGGTGGTGGGGGATCTGGAGATGCTTATGGATATAGAGGTTATGGCCAGAGGAGTGTTGGTTATTGAGGTGAGACTAGCGACTGAGATTACAACTGTGGTGGTGGTGGAGGGAGAGATCAGGGATATGATGGCGGACCCTGCTGCTCAAGAGGCTAAGATGATTCTGATGGGAACTGGAGAAATTGATGAACGGTCGATCCGATCTGCTACTTATGAAACTATGTTTTTATAGTAGAGACGATTCAACTTATCTAGGGTTCTTGATTTGCTCTATGGGTGCTCATTTTTTATCTATGTATTTGCTTATGTCTTAGAAAACTTGGCATGCTACTTGATTAATTAAATCAAAAAGAAAATATATTAAATCTAAATTTATTCTCTGTTAAAAAAATAACTTTAAACCCTAAACCCTAAACCCACAAAACTAAACAAAACCAAACTAAATCCTAAACACTACTAAACCTAAAACCCTAAACCCTCAACCCTAAACCCTTATCCCTAAACCCACCCTAAACCTTAAATCATAAACCCTAAATCGTAAACGCTAAATCCTAAAACCCTAAACCCAAAACTCTAAACTCTAAACCCTAAAACCATAAACCCTAAACCCAAAAACCTATAACCATAAACCATAAACCCCAGATCCCACACCCTAAACCCTAAACTAACCCTAAACACTAAACCCTTAACTAACCATAAACTCTAAACTCCTAAACTAACCCTAAACCCTAACCCAAAATGCTTAACCTTAAACCTTTAATAAAGATGTCATTAGGAGTAGATCTAAAGAATGACCTAATCCTAACATAGTTATGGTAGCAATAAAAAAATGTCTACAAGAGACTTTCCCTCGACTATTAGAGATTTGAATACCATAAACCTTAACCATAAATTGTATTATAATACCATATATTATAGTATAATGTAACATCATATATTTGAGCATGCAGTGATGTGTTTTTGGATGTTCTAAGATGTTTTGAAATGTTTTAGTATATTACGGTATTGTGCCCTATAGTCTATAATAATATAAATAATAAAAATATTGATTTAATAAATCAGATGATGAAATTTGTTAAATTTGAAATTAGGTTGTAGTACCAAAGGTGTGCTACCACTATAGTCTAAAATGTAAAATTTTGTGTTCAAAATAAATATGTTATATGTTGTAGCATAGTATAACATCATATATCATAATATATTATTCTCCACATTTTAAATTATTTTAGTATTTTACAATCATGTAGTCAATCCTACACTAGCATTATTTATAAAAATGTTAATTTAGACTTTAAAATGGTGGAATTTGGCCAAATTCATAATAGGTAGAGCATGGCATCATAATATATTGTTTCAATTTAAAATATGTAAGTGATACGACTAAAGTATATAGTTTTTTTATTGTTTTGACTAATTTTATAATTTTGTATCTTAAGCAATCCCTTCTGATGTGATATGCAATATAATATAATATAATATGTTATAGTGTATTATAATATAGGATCCCATAACATAGTGTAGCATCATGCATTATAGCTTACTATTGCGTTTTACTACTCATTGTTTAGCATATTTTAGTTGGATATAGTATGATGTAGTAGAGTTTTCACTGGTATAATTCATAAAAATATTGATTTGTAGGTTGAGATGATGGGATTTGGCCAAATTTAAGGTAAGCTTTAGGGAACATCATTGGGGTGTGCTATATTGTGTCATTTAATTAAAAGAATGGAATTTTGCATCCAAAAAAAATATTCATTTTTCAACCAAACTTTATAAATTTTTTGCTTAAAGTGATTCATTTTAAGGTGTAACGTAAGATAATATATTATATGAAAGCATATTAAAATATAATGTACATAACAACATAACTTTATATATATATATATATATATATATATATATATATATGAATGTGGTGGTGTGTTACTAAATGTTATTGTACATTTTAGTTTGTTTTACTTTTGTTATAATACATTGGGTCAAAACTCACAAAAATGTTAATTTAAAGGTTGAGATGGAAAAATTTTGCTAAATTCATGGCACAGACCAAGAAGCAACACCAAAATTATACTATTTTGTACCATTTCTAATAGAAAAAGAAAACAATTTTACATTCAAAATGAACAATATTCATATTTTGAGAAAATTTTGTTTTTTGTTCTTTTTAAATGATTCAAATGAGGTCAAATGTTAGACATTATATTATATTATAGCAAATTATAATATAACATCATATATTATAATATAATATAGTGTGTTAATTCGCACTATAATATGTTTAGCATGATATTGTATAGTTAGTTTGAGCTTGCACCATCACAAATCATAAAATATTGATTCCAATGTTAAGATGATGTAATTTGAATGAATACATTATTAGGCTTTTCGTTGAAGTATTAAAGGTGTGCATAAGAGAAGAAATAAGATTTGATGAGAATTCCATGTCAAGGACCTAGAGGGAGATCTGCTATGGGATCACACATGCATTGGACATGACATGTGAGGGGTCTATGTCGAGGGCATAGAAGAAGAAAATTTGTTGGGGATTAGGTTTAAATTTGATTTGATTATATGACTTGTGGAAAGAAGATCCGTTGGGGATAAGAATCTATAATCCACTGGGGATTAAGATCGAATTGACTTTAATTTGTTTTGTTTTAATTAATGTGGAGGAATATCAAATAGAGATGTGGGCTCAAGTCTGCCAAGGATCAGGTATATGAACCTTCCACTAGGGAAGCAAGTTTGGGTTATTCACTGGGAATTGAGATTTGAGTTTGATTTCATAAATTTGTTTGGGGCTATATCCACTAGGAATAAGAGTTTGGATGGATTTCTTTGATTTAGACTCTACTGGGCGAGTTGGTTTAATTTGGCTCCACTGGAGAGGTTGGTTTTGAAACTGATTTGTTTACTTGACTTGTTTATATATGATTTGGGGCTCCACTGGGGAGAAGGGTGTGATTTAACTCCATTAGGGAAAATTAGATTGGGTTTAATTTAATCTGAGTTAATGAAGGGACCCTATCAGTGTGCAATGGACCCACCGAGAAGGGGACTATATCAGCCTTGACCTACCTCAGGTTTACAAATCCAAAGGGATAGTTTATTGGCTGTGGGGTAGAGCTAGCCAACATAAGGGGTTGCCTTTCAGTGTGCAATTACTATGCTAGGAAGAAGACATAGAAGACTTACATCTTTCAAAGCTAAGACCAACCACTAGGGTAACCTGTTGGATGTATGACAAATCGAACCTAACCAATGGCGACTACTGAGTAAATGTTGTTGGGGACTTATGTCAACTCAAAAGTAGTCAAGATTAATTTTATATTAATTTCATGTGATTTGGTATGGTTTATTTGGTTTAGTTTGATTTGGAAAGGGCATATCCGTTGGGGATGTGAGCTTGGTCAAATTTGATAGATTTAATTTATGGACCATGTCGGTGTGCGATGGACCCACTGAGAAGGGGCTATATCGGACTTGTCCTATCTTAGATTTATAATTCCAAAAAAATAGTCTACTAGTCATAGGGTAGAGCTAGCCAACCTGAGGGGTTGCCTTTCGGTGTTCAATGGCTGTGCTAGGAAGAAGGCATAATAGACTTACATTTTCTAAAGTAGGGAACAACCACTAGGGTTACTATTGGTAGCACAACAAATCGACCCTGACTTAGGGCAGACTACTGGGTGAATGCTGCTAGGTACTTATATCAATTCAAGAGTAGTCAGGTGATTCTATAAAGACTTTTGCTGACACCTAAAGATAAGATGCCTGCTTGGGAAAAGGTACCGCTAGGGATGTCCTCCTAATCCATAAGTGAATATATATTTTGTTCATATATTTACATGGACCCTATTAGTGTATGAGGGACCACACTAAGAAGGGGCTATGTCTACCTTGACCTATCTAAGATTTACTAGACCAAGGGAGAATCTACACATCCACGGGATGGATTCTCCAACCATAGGGGTGGTTATTAGGAAAGGGGAGTTATCGAATCTTATAGTAATTTGGGTAGTGTCTAAATGGGATCCCAAATGATGTGATCCTAATATAGTGCTCACAGGGGAGGTGTTGCTAGGGCCATTATCTTGAGCCCTAGAAAATAAAGCTTATAGGTGTATGGTGGACAACTCAAAGAGAAAGCAAAGCAGGCTAACATCTACCATTATTGGTGTATCCTAGGGTTCGAGAACCAACCAAACTAAGGTGTATCCATCAACATGAGTGGTGTATCCATCAACATAGTGAGAACCAACCAACATAACGTGCTCGTTAGTGTCTAATGATCAATCTAGAAAAAAACATGTTGGCTTACAACTTTCTAAGCGGAACTAATCATCGGGATAGTCATCATGGCGGGATAGATGTTATCGACCTAGAGAGACTACTTGGGGAGCCAGGAAGGATTAGAATGGACTAGCTCAGAGAGAAGGAGCTACTAGGAGACTTATCCTAAACCTCAAATAAACTCAACCCAGTTAGTGCATGAAGGTGAATCCAAGAAGAAAGAGTAGCATACTCACATCCTCTTAAATGAAGCCAACATGAGGTAGCTTACCGGCCATGTAGTAAGGCCTACCAAACTAACAAGGCGCTCGTCGGTGTGCACTGGCCAAGTAAGGAAGGAAAGTATAGTAGAATTACATCCTCTAAAGTAAGAAGACTACTAGGGTGACACACAGCAGGGTAACATGTTAGCCAAACTTAGAGCAGCTACTAAGTGAGTGCCACTAGTGGCGTTATCTCAACTCAAAGTAGCCTGAGGCAAAAGATATATTTATTTTATATGTTTGTGTGATGTTTGTGTTTGTGTTATGTCAATGAAGGATAGGATACTTCTTGGGTTCCTTACACTTACCTTAAACATAGTATGGAGAATTCACAAACAAAAATACTTTCAACATGGAAGAGATTTAATTCAAAATGGATTTTTTTTCTTCTAATAATTATTTTTAAACATGATTTATAATATTTCTTTAAGTAGAGCCCATTGATTGGAAGCATTGGGCACTCCCCCTTGTGATTAATAAGCTGATAAGATCCTCCTTGGTTGGCCTTCTCTATATCAAAAGGGCCTTCCCAAGTGGGTACAAACTTGCCTCCCATATTATGACGATAATGTCTCTCGAGAACTAAAATAAGCTCTCTACTTGAAAAGCTCTAGGATGGACCAACTTATTATGAGCTTGAAACCTTTTAGCTTTATACAACTCGAGGTTTTAGCATGCCCACAGGTATCTCTCCTCCAAACCTTTGAGCTCTTCTAACCTTGGCATTACGCTTGTTGTGATCTTGCTACCCGGCTATCCTTAGTGATGAGTTGGACTTCTAATGGTAGAATGGATTGACCCATACACTAAAAGAAAAGTATCGAGTTGGAGTTCCATATGTGGTGTAGGCCTATAATGCTTCAACTAGCTCATGCCACTATAAACTGTTGTTGTCGAGTGTCTTCTTTAGAATTTGGATGATCATTTTATTAAAGGATTTTGCTAAGCTGTCCACATTCGGGTAGTTGATGGTAGAATATCTCCAATCTATGTTGTGTCTCAAGCAAAATTATTGATCTCGGTGCTCTTGAATGTAGTACCATTATCAGATATAATTCTTCAAGGCACTTTGAACCTATATATGATATGTTTCCCAAAATCTAGAGCACATGCTGAGCTGTGACCTCTCTAAGTGAAATCTCCTTTGCCCATTTGGAAAAGTAGTCAGTAGCAACTAAGATGAACTAATGACCCTTGGAAGAAGGAGGATCAATTAGACCCACTATGTCAGTACCTCAACACTCAAATGTCCATGAGGCCAATGTAGGATGTAAAATGTTGGGTGGTTGGTGTAGGACCACACCATATATTTGACATTAGTGGCATTGCCTTGTCGTATCCATGCAATCTTTGATCATCGATGACTAGTAGTATCCTAGTCTCTTGATATTAGCTTTCATCTTTGGAATAGATTGGTTGGCTCCACATAATCCTAAGTGTATGTCGATCACGATTTTTTGGGCTTCATGCTTGTCTAAACAACATAACCACATATGATCGAAAGATCGCCAAAATAAGACACCATCCACAAGAGCATAGGAAAGTGCTCTTTGTTTCATCTAATGGGCTTGAGACTTTTCTTGAGGTAGTTTGCCATTATTTTGGTAATCCATGAATGGTTTCCTCCAATCTAACTCCTCATCTTTCTTGGCAATGGAAACTTCTCCTTCAGGAGAGTACATTTTGATGAGTTCAATATCAATAAGAGATAAGACTTATCAATTTTGGACCTTTATTGATATGGACTCATCCTCCAGACATGTTAACTCCCTAGCAAGCTTGGCTAAAACATACGCTATGATGTTCTCTCCTCAAGGAATCTTATAAAAAGTAACCTCTGGGATTTGGGCCAATAACTCAATGGTGTATTTGTGGTAGTGATGGAGCTTGGGCTTTATAAGCTTATAAGACCCAATGATTTGGTTGATAATTAGCTAAGAATCCCCAAAGAAGTTGATGTTCTGGATGGTTAAGAGTAATGGTTAACACCAAACTGGCAATTAGAGCCTCATATTTAGCTTCGTTGATGGTGAAAATATTAGACAGATGGTATGAGAATCCCATCACATCATGGTCCGAGTTAAGAAAAATATTCTTACTGCTGCCTTTCTTGAAATAGTAGATAGTGGTTCTTCTCCTCTATGAGAGGAAGTCACACCATCAAAGTATATCTCCTAGTGATGAATGCTAGCATCCCCTAAGTTCATGATTTATTCATCATAGAGATCATCACTAAGTGGAGAGTCAGCAGGATGTGGGTGTGCTGCTAAGAAATCTACTAGTGCTTGCACAGTGGGGTATGAAGGTAATTTCAAACTATAAGATGATCATGGATCATCGTGCCAATCATCAGGATAACATCAACCATTTCATGAAACACTGTATTGGATTGATCTAAAGATTAAGTTTACCTTATGAGGAAGCACGTAGTCCTATAGCATTTGGGATGCAAAGATTAAAGCTAGGCATTGCTTCTCAATGGGTGGATAATTAGCCTCATCAGGGATTAAACGATGGCTGAGGTGGTTAAGTTTGTTTTCCTTCCCTTCGTTATTTTCTTGGGGCAACAAAGCACCGAGGGAGTCATGTAACATAGTAGTGTAAAGTATGAGCTGCTTACTCGGGGTAAGGGCTACTAGAACTGATGATGTCATCAAGTAATGCTTGTTATCTTCAAAGGCATCCTCATGCTTGTCATCCCACTTGAACTAGGCATCCTTTTTGGCAAATTCTGATAATGGCTGACATCTTTCTAATAAGTTGGATATAAAGCATCTTAGATATGCCAACCACCCTTGAAATGATCTGAGTTAAGTTAGAATTTTATGGGGTGGCATTTTTAATATCGCCTGATCTTCTCCAGATCAATTTGATTCCCTGGTGTCGGACAATAAACCCAAGTAATTTTGCTAAAGCTACTCCAAATGCATATTTTAGGGATTCATTTTGAGGTTAAATTATCTTTATTGTTCAAAAACTACTCTCAAGTCAAAGAGATGGTCTTCCTTTTCTCTACTTTTGACCATGAGATCATCGACATAGCACTTGACTTGATAATGAATTAGTTCTTCAAAGATTCAAGTCATAGTCCGCTGCAATGTAGTACTAACATTTTTAAGACTGAAAGGCATGACCTTATAACAATAGATTATGATCGGAGTTCTAAAAGTAGTGTTTCTTTCATCTTTAGGGGCTATCTTTATTTAGTTATATCCAAATGAGCCATCCATGAAAGAGAAGACTACATTTGATGAGGCAATATCCACCATCAACTCCAGGATTGGTAGTGGAAATACATCTTTTGGACATGCCTTATTTAAATCCATAAAATTGACACATAGGTGAATTTGTCCATTCTTTTTCTTAACTAGGATGACCTTGCCTAACCAGGTAGGGTATTTTTCTTCCTAGATAAAGCCAACATCGATTAGTTTCTTGACTGCATAAATGATCTATTTTTCTACATCTAATCACATGTGTCTAGGAGATTGCTTGATAGGGTTAATAGTAGGCTCTATTACTAGTTTATGGACTGCTACATCAGGAGCCAATCTAAGCATCTCTTTATAACTCCATGCAAAGTAGTCCATAAACTCAATTAATAGCCTACTAAGTAATTGGTTTCAATTTCATTCAACAAAGAACGATGTATGTCAAGTGGATCTTCTTTAGTTCTAACTTGATTTCTTGAGCTCATCAATGGTTGACTTGATCTCTTCTTCAAACCACGTGTGTCTTTGACTTCAAAATCATACAAATCATCGAAGTTTTAAGCATACTCCTTATGAGTTAATGTAATTTGAAAAGAACCTATTCTAAATGATTGGTGATGACTAAATTAATCATCATCATTGGGGACCTTGTAAATCCTAGTCTTAATCTTGATTGAGAGCTATTTCATTTATTCTTCCATATTCTTTCAAAATAGTCTGACTTGTACTTTGAACAAGTATGTGGGATTATCCCTTTCTTTTCTAAATTATGAACACATGGAAAGTACCAATCGAAAGGTAGTTCTTTTAAATCTTTATATAAATCATCTTCAAGTTCAACATCAACTTCTTGACTTGAGGATGATGCTCCCAGAAAGAACTTCTGAGTCTTCACACCTATGGATGACTTAGGGGCTTCCTTAAGTACCAAACCCTCAGCTTTTTGAGTTGAAAGTAGAGTTAGAGCTAAGGTTCCCAATTGATGCCTAACTATTTTACATATATATTTGGATACACTTATGCTTTGCTTTGGAGTCTTCATCTATCTCGGCTCAAGTGTCACCTCCAAGGGAATCTACTACTGAGAACAGTTGGATGATGTGCTAACCATATAAGACTTATCTTCTATTGGGTGGCCAATAAGGAGGTTTTCCACCCATGGGGCTGCCTGTGAATTGCCTCTTCCACTGCCTGGTGTAGGTCAATCATCCTACCCATATGTTCAAATGGAGTAATGAACTGTGGGTTGAATCTAATGTCTGGCTCCACTTCCTCCTCCAAGTATATTTTCGCTCGCTTTTATTTTCTTTTTCTTTTTCTCTTTATTTTTTTTCTTTTTATTTTCTTTTTCTTTTTCTTTTTCTTTTTCTTTCATTTTTTTATTTTCTTTTATTTTTAAACTTTGGCCAAGTTCACGAGAGTATACTTGTTGATTTTGAGAGAAGTAGTAAGCCGCATCCTCATATATGCCGACCTCCTGAACTGTAAACGGCTTGAGATCTCCTTTGACACAATAGATGATCCCACCTCTCACAAACTTCATACACTAAAGTAGAGAGGATGGAACTATGTTGTTCTCATGTATTCATGGTCTCCCAAGCAAAGCATTGAAATTTGTATCCAAGTCTATAATGTGAAACTTAGCTTCCGTCTTCCAATCATCTATCTCCAAAGGCAACACTATGGAGCCTAAGGCCTGTTGACCTTACTTTTGGAGTGCAGATTCAATCTTCCCTTCTTAGACATAGGAGTCTTCTAGACACTAAGACTTTCTTAGTCATAAGACACTTCTAACAATAAGGTAAACACTTAATCTAAACCTAAAGACTTAGAATGGTTAACCATATGATCAAGTTATGCTTTAAGGATTAGGATAATCAACCTACCCTACAACCAAAATCCAATCCATGTTCACCTTCTCAAGCCAAACCTCAAGTTCAATTCAAACATCAAATTCAAATCCAAATCCAAGCCCAAATTCCAAAACTAAATGATTGAAGCTCATGATCAAATTCAAACTTGAAACCCTACCTAAGCCATAAGACCTATCCAATGGACTTAGCCAAAACTTAATCCAAATCAATCCAAAATCAATTGATTTTATCATAATCAATTTATATCTTCAATCATCTTCTTAAATATAAATAAAATTTACATTCAAATGATCAAAATTGAAGGAAACTAAATCAAATTAAATCAAAACCCTTTCTAAGCCATATGACCTTTCCCATGGACTTAGCTAAATCTTAATCCAAATCAAGTTAAACTCAATTGATTTTATCACTAATCAATCATATTTTCAATCATCTTCACAAATTTAAATGAAATATACATTTAAGTAATCAAAACTAAATCAAACCAAATCAAAATCTAAATGTAAGCCACATGACCCAACTCCATGGACTTAGCCTAATTCCTTCATTCCAAAACCCAAATTCAATTGATCTTTTTCATGAATCAATCATACCTTCAATCATATTCATAAATATAAAATAAATCTACAATCATCAAGCCAAACCAAAATAAACCCAAGTCAAACCCAACTTAACCCTTTTGACTTGAAATGTTCAAATTAACCAAAATCCATTTGAACCCAAGCCAATTGCAATTGAATTTATATATCATTATCAAATCCATATATAAACTAAACTAAATAAAACTCAACCCATAATTAATCCAACTAAATCCAATTGGTCCACTTGACCCAAAGTGGCCAATTTGACCTATTTGAGCCATGTTCTAATCCTACCCAAATTAGATTGAACCAAGCCGATCAAAACCTCCCATCATGATTGTTGATCACCCTAGGTTGATCAATTCTCTAAAATTGGGTGAAACCAAGGCAACTTGGTCATTTGACCAAGTCAATACCTTAACCCATATGAACCCAAACTATCCAAAGTTTAACCTAAGCCAAATCCCTTGAAACCAATGATTCATACCAAATCAAAATCAATAATTGTATATGACTTTACCTTCAATTGAGTCAAACCAAACCCAATTGGCCCTCTTGACCCAAGTTGACCCAAATTGACCTAAAAGACCAAATTAGACCAAATCAATATTTAAATCAAATTAATTACAACCAATGGCTAAGTTCATTCCAAATTGATTATTGAACTTGACCAAAGCCATGATTGGACCCAATGGAACCCAATTGACCTTCTTAGCCCAAATTGACCTAAAGGTTCAAGTTAACCTAAATGAAAACAAAATCCAAATTAATTGAAGCCAAAGCCTACAATCATCTTCAATTGGTCAACTAAACCCAAACCAACACGCAAGCTAATTTGGCCAAGTTAGTCAAATTGGTCTACTTAACCCATTTGACCCAAATGAATTCAAATGAGCCAAAATCAAATCTAAGCCAAACTAAACCAAATCAATTGAACCAAAATATCACAAATGATCATATGAACTTGACCCAACACTTAGTTTGACCCAATTTGATCAATTGGTCAGCTTAACCCAACCTAACCCAATTTGACCTAAATGAGTCAAATTTAGCCAAACCTAACCAAATCGACTCCAATTGACTAAAAATTTGGGTTAACCCACTTTTGGCTCATTTCAAATCTACACAAATTAAATCCAATGTCAAATGATCATTCTACCCTTGGGTCAAGGGCATCATATGAGACAAATCACCCATTTAAGTGGTTATTTTCATTTCTTGGCCACTTGGTACTTTCCCAATGGTCCACCTAGGCACCTAGGATACTGTCGAACCTCACCTAATGGGTGGTTAGGTCGGTCTTGAGCCATGGGAGGTTAAATAACCTCATCCTCCCCATTGGAACATTTGAAACACATAGGACACCCATGATTCCTCATTAGTAGCCACGACCACACCTTCAACCAACCAAGTCTATCCAACTCACCTCTTCCCTGCCACCCATGACTCCCTCAGATGCCCAGATGGCCACTAAAAACCAATCCCAACCCCATCATCTGATCAAGATGAAGGGGGGTATACAACCCATCATTTCCACTCGAGCATACATAAAAATCATTCATTAGAGCTCTAGCTACCCAAGATGAGTCGTTATAGCCATTCCCTAAGCTCCCAAGCTCGTTCCTTGATCGAAAAATGCTATTCCCATCCATCTCAGTCAAACTAACTTTGACATTTCTCCATCAAACTCAAATTAACTTTGCACGCACCTTCTCTAGGCCTCGTAGAGCCACATCAAATCATCTCCCAAGCTTCCTGAGCACTGGAGGTGGGACTTCAATCAAATTCAAGCTTGAAATCATCGATTCATCACCTTGCTAGTAAATGTTGAAGAATTGATCTTATTGTCACTCAATAGGGCTTCGTCTCCACTACATGAAGCTTCCTCAACCATTCGAGCCACCAATCTTGAGCTCCAGTGAGGTATGCTTCCAAAATCAATCCGGTGAGCCACCAATCTCATGTGATCTTGACCATTGGATCCCCTCTGATCGATGTTGTGAAGGTGTGGGAACCTTTTAGAGTTGATCCAAGCTCAGGTAGGCTCGGATCAAGTGAGCAATGGCAAATGGACTCCATTCTTCTACACTCGTGTGACGTTAGATCATGCACCATCCGTTCCATGTGATCAGAATGGATAGTCATGATTAGATCCGATAGATCAATCTCATTTAATCCTATTAAGCTATGAAATTTAATATAATTGTTTAATCTTAGATAGGATAGCAAACAAAAAAGTGCATCAACCACCACCACGTAGGCTCTAAATCGAATAAGTTTTAAAAGCACGCCGCATCGCGTCAACGCGCCACATGGTGCCAACAAGATTAGGCATTAATTAGGCTTAATTAATCATTTTTAATGCCTATAACTTCTAAAAATCATAAAAAAAACCATATAAAAGTAAACAAAATGCAAATAAATACTCATTTTAAAGGTATTTCAGAGGCGAATTACTTAAAAATGATCTTAACAAATTTTAAATAGTAATTAAGGTTTATTATAAAATTAATTATCTTAATTACTCCTTAATTACTTGAGCAATTAATCCCAAATTTTGTTGGTAAATTTAATGGGATGACCTCTACCTCCCATGATTTTCTTGGGATTTATTACTCACTTAATAAGGAAAATTGACTAATTAAACCTTAACTACTCTATTAAGTTAATTAATGATTAATTAATCCCATGAATAGTAATAAATTGGTTAATTAAGTTTATTAATCATTTTTCAATACTAAGTGAAATAAAGGATAGGGTTCAGACCCCTTTCCCTAAGTTAATTTCACCCTTTTTAAAAATGAAATTAATTAAGATTTAACTAAGTAATTAAGTCACTTAATCAAATTGAAATCATAATCACATCAGACCTTAATTAATTAAATCATGGGGTAGATCTTTAGTTTTAATAACCTAAAGGAGTTTAATGATATTATGGTTAATATGTGTAGAAAACTATAAGAGTAATTAATTAAGTCCCTATCTAGTGGTATTAATCATGAGCTAATTGCATTAGGCCCCTTTTATTTTCTAGGATCATTGCAAGTTAATTTTCCATGCATAGCATGTCGGCTCATAATTATTTACTTAATTACTTTAAGGTGACATAGGTAAGCGTAATTAATTCATCTAATTATGGGTTTAACTTAATTAACCCATAAAATCAACTTAATTACATTTCTTTAAATTAAATGAAATCATTAATGTGGGAATGGGTTTAAATCAACAAGTGATGATTTCTCTTCTCCTCTTTAAATCAAATCAAATCCAAAACATAATTAATAAAGAAGCTTTGGTTTGCTTGAAATAATCTTATTTGATTTGATTGTCCTTAAGAACTAGTTTGGTTGAATGAATCACATGCTTATATTTGATTGACCTCTTTCCAATCATGTTAAATTTGGTATGTCATTTAAATTCATGCATCAATCTTTTCAAAATCAAATATAATAAAATGGATTACCTTTACGTAAGTTTGCATGTGTTGATTTAATTTAATATATGTGTCACTATTATCACTATTAAACACAAATGTATTTTTCAAAAGCTTATAAGTTAATAATAATATGTGTTATGATGCTAGTTATAAATACATAAGAAAGGCATGTGCTTATAGCTTAAGTGTATAAATGTTGAGTTCACTTTGCTCTATTCATGTGTTGATTTATATAAGATTGAATGGTAATGGGTATATAGTCTAGACATCCTAGGAACACAAGACTTTAGCTAGCCCCAAGGAGGTCATTTGATTACCTCACTTCCCTAGTTTAATAATGGCATGTACCCATTTGATTTCTTTCTTATGTATTTCAAATTTGGATAAAGCTTTCATTCATATATATAAATGATTCAATAAAAAAATACAATTTGTGCATGGTTTTCTTTCCCTCATTTATGAATGCATCCATGTGTGTCCAATAAAAGCAAGTTTATAGTCTAGAAATCCTGGGAATATGAGGCTTTAATTAGCCCCAAGGAGGTCATTTGATTACCTCACTTCTGGTTTTTAACATGTACTTGCTATATTTTTTACATGGATATGTATATGTGATTAGTTAATGAAAATCTCATTTTACATTAACTTTGCATGCATTCATAATTGACTAAGTGGTTGAATTAATTATCCATATGATTTGGAGCTTACTTCTTATGTTCATGTATACGAATTTACATATGTTTGAATGCAAATGTGTATATAGTCTTGACATCCCGAGAATATGAGGCTTTAGCTATCTCCAAGGAGGTCATTTGATTACCCCACATCCCTGGTTTAACAATGGCACATGCCTATTTAATTTCATTCTTATGTCCATTTTGCATAAGAATTTGGATTAAGCTTTAAAATAATATGTTTAAATAATTCAATCAAATAAAATATAAATTCTAAACATACATATACATTCATCATTTAAGTGTGCTAAAATATGTTGCATGTTTAGATACACTTAGTATTAAATCATATACCTGTTACATGTGATGGAAATGAATGATTTAATATTTGTCATTTGATAGTAATTCAATTAAATTAATCTTAAGATGTCTTTCATTTTGAATGGGATAATTTAAAGTTAACCTAAACTTAGGATTAATTAAATCATTTAATAAGCCATTCACTAAAGAGAACTAAATCAAATTAATAAACTTTAGGATGTGACTTAAGGTTGGGATGAAAGAGGGAAATCCTCTTTTCCTCTCTTTATAACACTTAGTTGCGAAGTTTAATCAAATGAAACAAAAGAAAACATAAATTAAAATTCTCAAATAAACTACTTCAAGTGAAATCAATCTTTGATGTTAATTTGAATCCTTCTACACTTAGAAAATACAACACTAATGCCTAACAAGACTTACAACATATGCCTAAATATATACATTATAATTAAGTCACAACTTCTAGCTCTAAGTTAGGACGGTGTATAATGTGATGTATACTTTATTTTATGATGTATTATTTTAGATTGGATATTAGGGTGTATGCTTCATAAACTAGATGATAGGCCAATACTAGCCTAATTATGTTTTATGCTGGGGATTATGCTTAAGGGATGCATAAAAATTAATGTGAATGCTCTTTTTGCAGGTTGCTTAAATCCTTAAGCATGATCCAAGTCGAGGCAGGTGGGCTTAGTTACCCATGTGTAGGGTGTTATGCTAAGTATAAATTATAAATATAACTTCTTGGGATTATTTGTATATTTAGCTAACCTCTATTTTTCATGTGTAGTTAGATTTACTTTTCCCACATAAATGTAATTTTTGTAATAGGAATTAGGATTAGTGTTATGGGGGATTAGGATGAGCAGTGGCCAAAAGGCATTGTCCTAAGGTCCCTGTGATGCCTTTAACATAAGAACCATCCATATCAAAGAAGGAACCAAATTAGAAATTGATATGTAAAGAAAGAATACCCCCATAGCATTTAATACAATTATAATTAATCTTTCATATTCTAGGTTGTATAAGGGTAGAGCTCGACTACCCATCTTTTCTCTCAGGTTGTATGGGCATACCAAACCGACCTTTTATTCTTTTACGATAGTTTATATAATTGTTTGATGTTATGTTTACATTGTGCATTAGGATGACATTCTTTTCATAGTTTCTTAAATGATTGATGCTTTAATGTGTGGCTTGGATACGATTAGGCTCTTAGAATAAAAATAACTTTTCTACCAAACTAATCACTCATAACTAAATTTTAAATAACTCATAACCTCATCATATAGCCTAAGACATAAATAAGATAATTAAAAGATTTAGCAACCTTAACTATATTGTTGTATGTTTCACATCATGCATGCATATTCTTTCTCTCTTGAACATGAAGGATCTCCATCCTTGCACTATAAAAGAATGCTTGACTTGTGAGGGCATCCATTGTGGTTGAGAACACCTTCTAGCTGATTTGACCTATAACCTATTTCATCATGCATTTAGGCATAAGAAATCCTAAATCCTTTGTCAAAATAATGTTTATAAAATGAAATAAAATTTGAAATAATTTTTCATCTATAGTTAAGTCATATGCTCATACCACTCATGCTCTAGTCTCTTAGGGAGTGTGTTTAGGACTTTAGTCTCTATCTAATTAAATAACTACCCTATCTATCTTGTAATTCATATGACTAGACTACATAGTTTTAAAATTATAGGAGGAGTTAGCTGGTGGCCACTCTAGGCGGTTATAAGTCAAGAAGTCAGATAATTTATTCTCTCTTTTGAAGGTAAACCCTTATGTCCACCTATCACTTAGATTTAGGTCATGGTTTAGGTCATACTAAAGCTCCATAGATTTAGGATCTAAGGTAGTGATCTCCTTCAGGCTACGAGCATAAATCCTCACCTCTTAGGCATCCCCACAACCTTGTGCTAGTGGATTATAAGCCCTAGTAATCTAATTAAATTTCAACTCAAAACATATAAATCTCCTCAACTTTAAAATTATAAAGCCCAACCATAAGATAAATTGGAATGCTCACTAGGCTTCCTAGTATCATGAGCATTTCCTACTTATTTTATTTGAATTCCAAAAATAAGTCTTCTCCTTGAACTTTCCCAATTGATTTTCCAAATACAACTAATCCTTTGATAGTCTAACTTTAAAATCATTGGAGATGATATTTGTCTACTTTAATCGAGAGTATTTTTAAGAAATTTTATTTTCTAAGATGTAATTAACTATGGAGGCCTGCCTCCATAGAGAATTTAAGAACCTGGTTTAATATAAATCATACTTTGTTCATCCATATAAAGTAGGGGGAAAATCTCTGGTACACTCGAAGACCCATCATGCCATAGGAGTCTTTATTACATGAATAGGTGTATTGTAGGGTGATGCCTCTATCTTTTGAGATATTACATCATATCTCAATATTGTACCCAATCACCTCAAAAGTACCCCCCACTACATCCAAAATAAACACCACAAGGCCCTCTCGCCTTATTCATTGAATCATCTCAACATCATCGTTTCTTTTTGGAGCTTAGAGTTATCGATCCTCAAGTAGGAAAGGGTTCTTAGACTCATAATGTTGATTTGTACACCTGGGTCAACCAGAACTCTAGATAGCCTGCATTTGCCAACATCCAATACAATGTAAAGAGAAAGTTATGCCTGGTCATCCCTAGGGTAAGTCTTCATCGCTAAATGTAACTCTTAAGATGTCCTTTGAGTGGAATTTCTCCTCTTTAGTAGTGGTCAATTTAGCTAAGCACATCTCTAGATCAAGTAAGGCCTAGATTAGTGATTCCCTCATCTTTTTGGATAAGATAAGGTCATCATATATGCTTAACTTGGTTGGAAACTTTCTAAGGAGAGCTAGGACATTGTAATCAACTCTGGCTTGGTCCTCCATAAGCATATCCATGGGTGGAGCATCCTATGGAGGGGCTATCTGCTAACTAGAATAAATTACTTGCTTACCCTTATCCTCAAGTGCTACACTAGGAGTAGAACTTTGGCATTGCATAGATTGCCTTCCATGACTTCTTGGAATGATGAGTTTATGGAAAGTTCTATCTTCTCATCGGGCATACCTACAACTTCTCCTATGGGATCCTCAGAGTCAGTTGACTCCAAGTCAATCTCAAGAGGTGAACCTAATTGATTTAAAGAAGAATAGTCTAACTCTGAATTATAAAGGAAAGGATCGAAACTACTAAAGTTATTATTTTTATTTAGACTCAGAGAGCTTTCAATTAAAATAAAATTAAGAGCATCATAAGTAGAAAATATATAAGTAGAATCAGCTTTCTTCATTAATTTATTTTTGGGTGAAGGTACATGATAGAAATCAAGTAAAAGTAAGGGATTGATTCTCTTATCCATGAGATACAACATTCTGCGGGTATAAGAGGAGCTAGTAGAAGAGGTGGTAGCTACGGTGGGAGTACTAGACTTTGGCGGTGACCATCTTGGACTATCCAGGAAAGTATGGTGAGTTCTTCAGCGTTGAGTCACCCTCCCCGAATTATCCTTTGCAACTAGCAAGCCTTCTTTAGTGTTGGAGTTTTGAGCTATTTCTGGCACTTGCAAGGAAGGCTTCTTGATCTTAGAAATAATCTTTTTAGAGGTTTAGGATAGGGAGATATACTATCCTTCTTTGGCCTTAAGAGGACCACAAATAACCCTAAGGATTACTCGAACAAAATTGGATGGTTGTGCTAATAAGTATTCCTTAGGGATAACTTGGCTCCCAACTTGTATCTACACTCAAGATAGTCCTTAAAAGTGATACAATCCTCTAAGAAATGGCCTAACATGCGGTGGTAAGGGTAGTAGCTAGGATCATCGCTCTTGCCCATTTCCTCTGGCCTCTTCAGCTCTCGTAATAGAAAGGTAGGTTTCTTTAAGAGATTCTTAAAGATTTTCCTAACTACCTCCCTCTTGAATGAAAATGGCTTATTCAATCTATTGGAAAGAGTAGGTGGAAAGTAGCTACCTGTGATGGATATGAATACCGCTACTGGATAGGCTACTGAGGTGGTGGAAATGGTCGTTGTGGCGACTGCAGTGGCCGGTATGTTGGCCGAGGTGGTGCAAAAGGAGGTGGCAAAGGAGGTTGTTGAGCTCTTAGTCTCTCATACTGAACTCTGGCGCTTCCCTCGTCCTTTCCCACAGCTTTTTCCAAACATCGGCTTGGACCTAAATGATTGGTCAAAAAAAGGCAACTATTTGGCTTCCTCTTGTAGACTAGCTGCCTTGTTGATTAATTTATCAAATATTTTGATGGTAAAGCCCTTAAGCATGAAGGCGATCGAGCCATAGATATTCTTGAGAAGAATCACAATGGAATGCTATTCGGATAGCTATGTTTCATATTTTATGCTCAGGTTGCGCCACCTAAGAATGTAATCAATAAGGGACTCATTGAGTTTATGTTTCTCTACAATGAGGTCACCTACAGTCACCCTATGGTAAGCACCAAAAAACCTCTTGATGAAGAGGTTCTCCAACTCAACAAAAGTCTTCACCGAACCGTTGGGCAGTTTGACGTATCAATCAAATGCAACACTTGACAGACTGATAATGAAAAGGCAGAAGAGGAAAGCATTGCTATCACCGATGTTGCAACAGCCAGCTCTAAAGTGTGCAATGTGTTATCATGGGTTCCCACTGCCATCAATGATCTTGAAGGATAGTGGCACAAAATCATAAATAAAATAAAAACTAAATAACTGACGATGAAGGTCGTCGGGATGGTGACCGGCAAAGATGGTCGTCGAGGATCGGTGGCAGTGACCGATGATGATAGTCGGCGGATGTGACCGGCGACGGAGATTGATGACGGTAAGGATCAGCGGTGGCAGCCGTCGGTCTCTGACCACCCCCGTTGGTTACCAACCACCGCCGTTGGCCGCCGTCGTTAGCTGCCACTGCTGATCCTTGCCGTCGTCAATCTCCATCGTCGGTCACCGTCGTCGACTACCATCGTCGGTCACCGCTGCCGATCCTCGATAGCCATCTTCACCGGTCACCATCCCGACGACCTTCATCATCAGTCACTGACCCTCACTGTTCACCATTACTATATGATTATTATTGCCTGATTTTTGGATTCCCATTGTTAACCCTTCTCATATACAATTTTGTAATCTCATATCGAGAAAACTTGTACTCCAAAACAAATACATAGTGAAAGATTTTTATTGGGCTAGGCCCCGTGGTTTTTCTCTCTTTTCGAGATTTTTCACATAAAAATTCTGGAGTTTTCTTGTTCACTCTTTAAATACCTGTGTGTGTGCTAGATTTCACAACAAGGCTAAGGCGTAAACTTTCACTCTGCCGCACCTGGTTTTCTAGCACGCAACAAAGATGAATGTTGAATAAATGTGGACATCTCCTTAACAAAAAGATTATAATCCATTGACATCTCAGTTGTAGAAAATAAAACTATGGACCATTAATGTAAGAAAGTGAAGACAACTCATGAACAGACAAAAACTGAACTTATTAATAAGCCAATAAGTTAGATGTATCGAATCACAAGTTTGAGCTCAAGCTCAATTGACTACTTGTTTATTAATTGAGTCAAGCATAAATGACTAAACTCAGATGCTCTTTGTGTTACTCGAATAAATGTAAAGAGGTAGAAGAAGTTTGAAACATCAAATGAAAACCTATAATCGCAAGGCCTATTTCCTCGTTAATTTAATTTTGATTTCCCGCCAAGGTTAAGCCTAAATGCTTATCTTGAATCCCAAATTCCCATATTGCTTTTTTTAAAAGAATTTTGCCACTATTCAAAGGATGCATTCTTCAACATTTTCAAAGTCATGCCATCCACAATGAACACCATCACTCTCCAATAACTTATTATTGCCATTAATACCTTCTCCACTGAGCTCCCATCGTGATGCCTTCTCTAGCAGCCAACTACAGCATTGATATTTTCTCCAATTAGCTCTATAGATCAGGCTCAAGCCCACTATATTTCAGAAGTGCCAAACTCGAGCTTGTCACATGAAGTGGAGCTTGGGTTCAATCTAGCATTAACCAAATGAGCCAAGCTTGAGTTAGCCTTCACTAGAGATTTGCTCAACTCATTTACAACCCTACACCCAATTTAAACTAAATCATTTTTTATCAATTACTATCACTGTATGTATAGTATCTATGAGATATTCAACAGAAATACTTATATCAAATCATCATCATTTTGCACTATTTTTTTATATTTATTCAGCTAACTTGGTTATCTTCTTTATAATATATTTAGTCATTATACAACTTCATTATTATTTAGGCCTTGTTTGAACCATGTTCAAAGATAGCTCAAACACCTTTTTATACCATATTTGAACATGTTGTTTTACCATTATTTGAGATGTGTTCAAAAATAAGTTCAAATAGGGGTGTGCATTCGATCAGATTTAATAAATCGATTCTCCAATTGTATTGGAATCCAAAGTTTGAAAAATAGAATTTTTTATTATTTAAAATAAACAAAACTAATCTAATCCAACTTTTTTTTTATTCTGTTTAGAAGAAATTGAAATTGCGAACTAATGATCTCATGAATTTTTTTGAAAATGAAAGATGCACATTCAAAATAACTAATTATATTTTGAAAACTTAAAAATTGACACATTAAATTTTATTTTGCTAATTATATTTTTAACATTTTATTTATGTCACTAAAAAGCTGAAAGAATAATGATGTCCATTCAAAAGCTGAAAATAATGTCATAAAATTTTTATTTAATCGATTTAAGAATATATAAAACTGATCTAAAAATTAAAATTTGAATATTCAAAAATTTTAAATCAAAATCCAAATAACATATATGAAACATAACCAAACAAAAAAAATTCAATTCAATTCTATTTGGATTTTTTGGTTTTAATCAAGAAATGCACACCCCTAAATTCAAAACACATAATTTCAATGTCATTAAGTTTTATAAATGCTTGGAAAGGGGTAAATGATTGAGAGATTTAATATAGGTTATCAAATAATGTGTTTGAGAATTTTGCCAACTATAAAAATTATAAATAGGCTAAATTTTTAATTTAGGGCTGTTTTAAACTTTAATTAGCGAAATGAGCATTAAAAAAATATTTAAAACTAGGCACAGTCGCCCATTCAACGGGGGACTGGCGCCACATGGATTTCATGTCAACGTCAGTCACTCGTTGAATGGGCGACTGGCTTTAGATTAAATTTTTTTAAAAAAAGCTGTGGACTAGCCGCAGTATTTTGGTCGTATCGGAGTCATCCGTTGTCGGAATCTAGCGATCTTAGTATCATTGGAATCATAAAAAAAATTCTCATGACTTTCAGGTTGACCAAAAATGTGATTGTGGCCTCTTGCGTAGCAGTTTTTGTGAATGCTCGCAAAATCTATGGCATCGGCTTGAAAAGTGTGAACAACTGCAGTATTTTAGACGTATCGGAGTCATCCATTGTCAGAATCAAGTGAGCTTGGTATCATTGCAATCAGAACAAAATTCTTCACGATTTTCATGTTGACCAAAAAATACGATTATGGCCTATTGAGCAGCAGCGTCGGCTTGAAAAGTGTGACCATCCGCGATATTTTGGCCACATCGGAGTCGTCCATTATCGGAATTGAGTAACCTTGATTTCATTATAATATGAACAAAATTTCCCACAACTTTCATGTTGACCAAAAAATGTGATTGTGGCCCGTTGCGCAGCAAGTTTTACGAATGCTCGCAAAATCTGCGACGCCGGCATTGAAAGTGTGACCAGCCGCGGTATTTTAGCTACATCGGAGTCATCCGTTGTAAAAATTGAGCGAATTTAGTATCGTTGGAATCAGAACAAAATTTCTCACGACTTTTATTTTGACTAAAAAAAAGCGATTGTGGCCCTTTGCATAGCAGGTTTTGCGAATGCTCACAAAATCTGCAGCACCGGCTTGAAAAGTGTGACCAGCAGCGGTATTTTGGCTGTATCGGAGTCGTCTGTTATCAGAATCGAGTGATCTTGGTATTGTTAGAATCAAAACAAAATTCTCCAGAACTTTTATATTGACCAAAAAATGCAATTATAGCCCATTGCACAGCAGTTTTTGTGAATGCTCGCAAAAAACTGCGACTTCGACTTGAAAAGTGTGACCAGCCACGGTATTTTGGTCGCATTAGAGTCGTCCATTATCGGAATCGAGTGAGCTTAGTATCATTTAAATCAAAACAAAATTCTTCATGACTTTTATGTTGATCAAAAAATGCGATTGTGGCCCGTCGAATAGCAATTTTGCGAATTCTTGCAAAAACTGCGACCGCAAAAACTACGGCGCCGGCTTGAAAAGTGTGACCAGCTGCTGTTTTTTGGCCGTATCGGAGTCGTCCGTTGTCAAAATTGAGCAAGCTTGATATCATTGGAATTAAAACAAATATCTCCATGACTTTTATGTTGACCCAAAAATGCAATTGTGGCCCGTTGCGTAGCAGTTTTTGTGATTATGGATGGATACAAAATAACAACACTAGATGGATTATCTATAATATTTTACCAAAAAATATGGGATATCATCAAATCCAATGTTGTTAATGCAATTCACATCTACTTTTTCACATCATCAATTTTGTGTATATAAATAGAAAATATACTTAAACTTGAGACATATTCCTTTCCATAAACTTAAAGACATTAATAAAAAATAATAGATGTGACAATCTCATTACAAAGCTTGCTAGTTAAAACATTTACTCAGAATGACAAATACTTAGCTCTTGACTACTTCTTCAAACTTCTAAAATTCACATTTGAACACCATCAAAATATCACTTATCTTCCTGGGGCCAAAATGCAATTTACTCAGAATGAAAAATATGTAACATAGAAAATCATTCCAACAATGGAATTCACCTTCTGATATCTGGGGGCGTTAGTTCAATCAGATGATGATCAGACATATATGATGGCCAATCAGTTCGATCTAGAATGACATGAAATTCACCTTCGTACATATTGTGGTATATTTGCAATGTATATAGCAGGATACGTACTGCGCATGACTCAAATGTCGTTGCCCTAACACAACTATAACATGTGAACATGGCATATGAAATAATTGTGGCTGCCTGCATGTACAATTGCAAATGTTATATTCTTGTAGTTCCACCTTAAATGGTATAGAGAACATGCTAGACACCTTAAATTCATTTAAATTAATCCTTGTGGGTTCTGGAAATTTCCTAGCTTCACGCTTATTCTATTGCAACATCACCTTGACACACGGTGCGAATATCGAATCACTCTGCCTAATCAAATCAGAAGCTATCTCAAGGTGTTTGGTGAAAATTGATATAAGATTGTAATAAATAGATGTAATTAGAGCTTGTATTTGCAATCCACATGCCCTCTTCAACACACCATTGAAACACTCTGATGCGTTAGTGGTCATGGTACCATAACGATATCCACCATCACGAGTCAATGACCAGTTAGCTACATCTCTAGCAAGCAACCAATCAGCAGCCTCTGTTTTGATATTCCTGATGTCTATGCATGTAACGTGTGTAGGTGTGAATGTCATTTGTATTACTTGCCACATACATCTTTTGGCATGTAAACTCAGCATTGAAAATACCCATAATTCTACATGCCTTCTTGAAATTCTTTTTAAGATGGCATAAGCAGTGTTGATGCTTAGCCCAGGAAAAAAATTCGCTGCACCCATGTACTAAGCCAGAATGTCGGTAAAAAATAATGCATAAATCAGCCCGAGTACATATAAGCGGAATCAAGTCCTGCAATGTCCTAATAAACCAAACCCATGACTCATTGCATTCTACTTCAACTACTGTAAATGCTAGCTGATATAAGCTATTATTTGCATCAATCCCAACTGTAGTAAGAAGAGTTCCTCTGTACTTTTCTAGCAAAAATGTATCATCAAGACTTAAGACTGGTCTGCAAGATTGTCAACCAATAATTGATGGCCTAAATGACCAGAATATACGTTGAAAATGACCATATTCACTTGATTGAATACGATACACTGTGCTAGGCATAACTACACATATAATAGCCATGAAATGATCCAGTGAACGGTATGACTCTTCCCAACTGCCAAAAATAGCCTGTATGGTCTTTCTCCGTGCCTCTCAAGCTTTAATATAAGAAACCCTAACGTTAAATTTTGATTCCATACAACAACAACAACAACAACAAGCCTTAATCCCACTAGGTGGGGTCGGCTACATGAATCCTTTATCTCCATTGTTTCCTATTATGTGTCAAATTCTCATTTAATTCAAGTATACTAAGATCATTTTTTATACATCTTAACCAAGTCTTTTTAGGTCTACCTCTACCTTTCTTAACATAAGGCAAATCTAATGCATCTACTCTCCTAATCGAGTCATCGAACGGCCGACGCTTTATGTGGCCAAACCATCTAAGGCGACTCTCCCTAATCTTATCTAGCCATGGAGCTACTCCAACTTTTTTCTCGAACATACTCATTTTGCATTCTATCTCTAAGGGTAAAGCCATCATCCACTGAGCATCCTCATCTCGTAACACTTAACTTAGTCTTATGTTTCTCTTTTATTGGCCAACATTCGCACCATAAGTCATTGCAGTCTTACCACCATCTTATAAAATTTTCCCTTAAGTTTAAGTGGAACTTTTCTATCACATAATAGGCCAGATGCATTCCTCCACTTCAACCATCCAACTTGAATTCTACTAATAATATCTCCATCTATTTCACCATCATTTTGAACAATAGAGCCTAAATATCTGAATCGTTCACTCTTATTAATGACTTGATCACCTAAAGTCACAACACTACCACTAAAACTTCTACAACTAAAATTACACTCCATATATTCAATTTTAGATCTGCTTAAATGAAAACCTTTAGACTCTAAAGTTGACCTCCATAACTCAAGTTTTTGTTGGACTCCCTCTCTAGTCTTATCAACAAGAAGAATGTCATTAGCAAAAAGCATACACCAAGGTACATCTTCTTGTAAATGCCTCGTAAGAACATCCAATAATTTTCCTAGGCTTCAAATCCAACTGATATCTAATCACAGGTTGGATGAAGTAGCTGATAAACTGTGAGGTGCAGTGCTTGTGTCCAGTACTCAATATCGAATGAGTACATGTGTGTGGAGCATCTATACTAGATATCCTTCAGGCACTACCCAGCCTCTTGCTCGCATGAGCATGTAGACGCCACATGCACGACCTACTGGGATGATTGTTATGTATGCAAAGCACAGTAAATCTTGCCTTGTTGGAGTCACTTATTACATACTCAAAGTTATTTATGATGGACCAACCATGAATAGTAAATTTAAACTGTCTCTTATCATGGAAACACATCCCCTCAATTAAGTCGGTTGGAGTAAAATTCTCTTCCAGAAAGATAAAATCTTCTGAGAGGCCATCAAAATTTAATTGTTCATCTCATTCCTGTACTGCCTAGCAAGCCTAAATATAATCATTACTACTGAACATGTGTTCCTCAGCTATGTTTGTTTTGTTAGAATAATCTCTTAGCAAATGACTACTCTTAGAGTCTGCACATTAATCTTCTCTAATGTCACATTCACTATCAGCTATGTCAGAACTCTTTGCACTAGACATTATTTTGTAGCCCTCATCTTTAGTCAGGAACGGTGCTACATGATCTCCATGATATTCATCCCTGTTAGCAGAAGTTGAGGCAATATGATGAACACGAGTAGGAGATACAGTAACATCTCTCTCAATAGTGCAGTAAATTATGACGTAGTGTATAAGGATTCATGTAGCCGACCCCACCTAGTGGGATTAAGGCTTGTTGTTGTTGTTGTTGTTGTTGTCATGATTCGATTCTGTAAGCTTACAAAGTCAGTCTGACATGAAACTTGTATAGGACGATTTTTCCTCTAGTGTACGTAGGGAATAAGTCCTCACAAACACTGAGTTGGTCGTCATAATATAATATTAAAAAAACTGTGTCCAAACTCATTTTTGAATCTAAAAATGTGTATTGGAGACAAGAAAGCTGAATATCACACCTATTTAAATCAATCAAATTTATAAGAACTATACGGATCGCATTGCGTATATGTATAATATCACCTAACCCTAACAAAAATGACTCAAATAATCTAAAAAAATTGACCAACATAAAAATTTTCTGCCACTATAAGTACATCTAAAAGATTTTAATTGTGAGTTGTAATTTACATGGAGCAAACAACCCTCAGGGGCACCCAACCCATCATAGCAACAAGAGCAATAACCACAAAAACATGGCTGTCAAAAACCATAATCCGATGAATAATCCTCGACCAAGAATCTCACACATAAATATATTATTAAAAACACATAATAATCAAAATGAGCACATAAACATACATTATTTAAAACAAACATCATTTCAAATATCACACGAAATGAGCACACAAATATTATTTAAAACATTCACATAAATGAGCACATAAACATCATTTCAAATAGCTTCAAAATGACCACATAAACATACAATAAATATAATATTTAAAACACACAAAAATTTATTTAAAATACACATAAAACACACATAAATACATATAATTTATTTAAAACATACACATGAATTTAAATGAACATATGTTTCTCATTTATTTGCAATATTTACTTTTCTCCTAAAATATAAAATCCAACAACACATACCTAAATCCTAAAACTAACTAATCACATGTTAAACTAAGCAATCACTTATTAAAACACACATAATCAACACTTCAATGATTGTTTCTTAAAAAAGAAGTTTGAAAAAATACCTTCAAAATGCTATTGCAAAAACCTAAATCCACTCAAAAATGTCGATAATGTCCATCTAGGCGGGAAGATCGGCACGATGACTACCGCTGATTTGGATGGTCGATGAGGAGGGCGAGGTCAAAGGACAGCGGTGTCTGCACACGGAAAGGAGAGAGATCGAGAATCGGTAGGGGACTGTGGACTCCGAAAATTTGCCATCGACCTCTTCGATGAAAAGAGTATTTTAAATGTCGGTGTAATTTTCAGAAGGCATATGGAATAGTAGATAAGACAATACCCAGAGATTTCATCCTCATTTGGCAAGAACTTTAGATCTGGTTCCAAGTTTCCTATAGGCGCAAGCCCCTATAGTTAATTACCCCTTCCAATAAGTGAGAGAGAACTTTTGATTAAGGCTAGCCATTAGATCATTGAATGTGTAGTGTATAGTAGTAGCATATAGAGTTTTAAGATTTAAGATAGGAAATTTATCATTTCAGCTTAAATCAGATGGTTGGGGGAATGATGATGTGCCCGATCTAGATCCCATGGTTTCGTCATCCCGGGCCATCGTGGTCCCTAGTCTACTTAATCTAAGGAGGTAGTCGACCCAACCTGACCGAAGGATCCTTATCAGCAACACATGGGTTATGCATCCAAGAAATCCTTGTAGACCTCAGGTGGTGTTTATCTAAGGAGACAGACTTAATTCTACCTTAGCTGACAGAGGGGTGTTTGCCCTATCAAGTATACCCTATGATTCACAACTCAAAGGGTAGAGCCAGTGGGGAGCATATGGGCTACGGTCATGATCATAATATAATAGAGTCGGACTGGCCAAGCCACCCGATCAGAGGACTTTGGTCGTAACTGCTTCATCTATGGAGCCTACTGGTCAAGTCACGCAGTCAGAGGACACGGGCCATGTCCTTACTAATAAGAGATTAATTGAAAGTGAACATAGTAGAACACTTGATTTGACATTAGCTCTTTTGTGAGCTAGAGTTTTCTTAGTTTGTCACCTCTGACAAATAGTTGCGGAAGGTGGATAGATTGAGTTTGGTTTAAGTTTTTAGTGATAGAGTTTCATTTGAGTAGTTTTAGATTGATATTTAAAAATTGATTAATTTGAATATGTTTAATAGCTTTAGATCCTATCAACTCTATTTAGCTACTAATAGAGGATTAGATCTACTATCACCCGACAGAATCAGTTTCTCAGATATTTCACTGATTTGAAACTCTTATTATAGGTTTTTAGATTTTGTTAATCCAGACCCGGTCTTAAGACTAAACTAGAAAACAACTTTATATTGATATTTGATTTGATTTAAAAAATTGATTAATTTTAATATGTTTAAGAGCGTTAAATTCTGTCAACTCTATTTAGCTGCTAATAGAGGATTAGATCTACTGTCACCTCACAGAATTAGTTTCTCAAATATTTCACTGATTTGAAACTCTTATTATAGGGTTTTTAGGTTTTGTTAACCCGGACCCAGTCCTAAGACTAAACTGGGAAACAACCCGCGCATCATCCTCATACACTTGAATTTCAGTATTCAGCATAATGTCGAGACACATGCAGGTGTATTTAATAATTCAGATACTTTTATGTTTGAATTAAGAGCTTTAAATCCTATCAACTCTGTTTAACTGTTAACAGAGGATCATATTTACTATCACCTAACAGGATTAGTTTCTCAGATATTTTACTGAGTTGAAATTCTTATAATAGATTTTTAGGTTTTGTCTACTCGGACCCAGTCCTAAGACTAAACCGAAGCGACCCGTGCAGATCCTCAGACACTTGAATTTTAACATTCAGCATAGTGTCGGGGCACATGCGGGTGTATTTAAGAATTTAGATAATTTTATGTTTGAATTAAGAGATTGATTTTGTATTTTCATTTTTTATTCCAATTTAGCTTACGCAGCTTTCTCGGACATTAAAATTTACACTTGAAATCTCTATATCTGAGCACATGCAAAAATTTATAGCTTAGCTAATTTCATCTAATTAGTAAAATCATTGATTTCAAAAATCATAATTAGAATGAAATTTTTTAATTTTTGATTAAAGGAAGTCTTATGATTTTTATAAAATATGATTTAGTATCGCCTTCTGTCTACTTGTACAAAGGGTTGCAGATCCGGTGGTGAAGAAGACATTATAAATTGATATAATATCTTATTAGATTTCTCAGATTAATACTTAATATATTCTAATTTAACCTGCACAGCCTTTTCAGGCATTAAAATTGCACTTGAAATCTCTATGTCAGAGCACATGTAGGAATTTATAGCTTAGCTAATTTTATCTAATTAATGAATTCATTGATTTTGAAAATTATAATTAGAATGAAATTCTTTAATTTTTGTATTGAAGGAAAGCTCCACGATTTTTGTAAAATTTGATTTAGTATCGCCTTCTGTATGCTTGTACAAAGGGTTGCAGATCCAGTGGCGAAGAAGGCGTTAATTGATCTAATATATTATTAGATTTTTCAGATTAATATTTAATATATTCCAATTTATCCTGCGCAGGCTTTTCAGACATTAAAATTTACGCTTGAAATCTATATGTCCGAGCACATGCAGGTTTTTTGTAACTTAGCTAATTTTATCTAATTAATGAAATCATTGATTTTAAAAATCATAATTAGAATAAAATTTTTTAATTTGATCAAAGGAGGCTCTGTGATTTTTTTGTAGATTTTGATTTAATATCGCATTCTGTCTATTTGTACAAAGAGTTGCAGATCCGGTGATGAAGAAGATATTTTGATTTAGATTGTAGTTTAAAACACTACTGGCACTTACTTATTAAGTTTTTGTAATTTTTCCAATTTGATTATGTTTAATCTACATCAGTTTTGATAAGTTATGAGGATTTCAGTGTTTGTTGCTTTAACCCTACTCATGCTTATTAGCTAGCATAATATTCGCCTCCATATTTATATAAGAGTTATTAAACTCAATTTGGATTCATCCTTAGATTTTGAGTTTATTACAAATTTGTTATGAGTTTGGCATTAGTTCCCCCCAAATTTCAATTAAAGCTTGCTTAATTTTGAGAAATTTATAAGAAAAGAGAACTCACTTTACCTCTTCAATTTAAGCCATAAGGAATTATAATTAAAGCTTTTGAGTTTAATATTAGCCTCCCCCAAGTTTGCGAGTTTAATATTAGCCTTCCCTAAATTTCACTTAGATTTTAAATGAATGTTCTATTCTTTCCAAAATTTTCTTTAAAGGCTCCCCTCCTTTTTTGTTTGACGCTTTTAATTTAAAATTAGCTGACGATTTCCCTACTTAGCATTCTTAAATTAGCTCATTTCACCCTCTCTTTTTTTTCTAAGTCAAAAGATTTGACGCAATCTTGGCAACCTCCCGGCATCATCCCCATGTAGAGGGGCTGCATTGGGGGTGTTTTGGCTTACTCGGTACGCCCTGTTGAGTGGTGTCTTGCGACACCACAGTCAATTTTCATCTCGTCGCGCCCTATTGAGCACGACGAGATCTTTAAACCTAAAAGAAGACATACAATGCAATATATATTCATCTCCCCCTTTTTTTTCTAAGTTTAAAAATTAGACAAGATTTCGGCAACATTTCGTCTAAGGGGAGCGACATCTAACAAGTGGTGGCTTAGTCGGTATGCCCTGTTGAGCGTAGCGAGCGGTGTCTTGCAACACCACAGCCTATTTTTCTAAATCTCGTTGCTCCCTGCTTAGCAGAACGAGGTCTTCAAACTTGTAAAGCAACACAAGCATGTATATATATTCACATTCATAAATCCCACATGTTCTGACGCATTTTTTTGGCGCTCTGCAAGGCTAGGCAAAGGAATGGGGTTAGGTAGGCGATTGAGAATGTAAAGTAAGGAGTGCGATGCCAAAAATCGAAGGAAGAATTCGCCTGCTGACGATTTTCTTCCTCGATTTGCGGTGCAACAAAAATGGGATGGCTAAAGTGAGAGGTGCAACACCGAAAGTCGAAGGAAGAATTCACCTGCTGATGATATTCTTCCTCGATTTGCAACGTAAAAATGATGAAAGGGTGCGATCTTGAAAATTGAAGGAAGAATTCCGACGATGTTCTTCCTCGATTTGCGACACAGCGAAAACGGGACGGCTAAAGCGAGGCGTGTGATGCCGAAAATCGAAGGAAGAATTTGCCTACTGATGATGTTCTTCCTCAATTTACGGTATAGCAAAAATGAGACGACTAACGTGAAGGGTGCGACGCCAAAAATTGAAGGAAGAATTCGCATACTAACGATGTTCTTCCTCGATTTGCGGCGCTACAAAAATGGGACAGCTAAAGTGAGGGGTACGATGCTGAAAATTGAAGGAAGAATTCGTCTGCTGACGATATTCTTTCTCGATTTGTGGCGCAACGAAAATGGGATGGCAAAATTGAGGGGTGCGATGCCAGAAATCGAAAGAAGAATTTATCTGCTGACGATGTTCTTCCACTATTTACGGCGCTGCGAAAACGGGACGGCTAAAGTGAGGGGTACGATGCCAAAAATTGAAGGAAGAATTCGCCTGCTGACAATGTTCTTCCTCGATTTGCGATGCAGTGAAAATGGGAGGGCTAAAGCGAGGGGTGTGAAGTAAAAAATTGAATGAAGAATTCGTCTGCTGATGATGTTCTTCTCCAGTTTGCGGTGCAGCAGAAACGACAAAATTTAGATGGGTTATGGGCTTGCGGGAAGGATTGCGCTGAGAAGCCAGCAAGTCGTAATGGAGCGCCACCACGCGTGCCCATATCGACTGAGTCGGGGTCACGCAGCGGAAGCTGCTTTGGGAGACAGATTGAACGGCGAGGAGGCGAGGGATTCAGGAAAGGCAGCGACATGATTCATGGGAATGCGGACCGGCGGTGAGACCGAGGACGACGAGATTCGGTCAAACCTACCGACACCGAGCTGAATGGGCTTCGCGAGCAGCGCGGTTCAACACCGCGGATCGTCGCTGGGACGCACAGAGTGTGTGGGTTGGTGGCTAAGGTGTGGAGGTGGCGTCAGGATGCGGCGGCCGACTGGCCGCTACGGAGCAGTCGATCTGGCCGAGTTCCGCGTTGAGCGGGTCGGTTGGCAGCGGTTCATGGACTATGGAAGCGGTCGAGGTGAGATGCGGGTTTTGCCGAATCACGTCGGCGAGACGGCCAAAAAATAGCAAAAACAGTGGAAACGAGAGGAAAGTTCAGAAAAAAGGGGGGGAGAATTAACTTTTCTTGGACGTGAGAGGGGAATGCAAGAGAGAGAGGTGAGTGAGAGAGAATGAAGAGGGAATAGGGGGAGTGCTTGCTTTTTAGTTTTTTTTCTCTTTTTTTATTTCTTTTTCAAAAAACTGAAAATAGGGGGGAATGGTTGAGCAGGGGTAATTTAAGAATTTTTAATCAATTTTAAATTTATTAAATGATTTTAATATGGATTTCACACTAGTAAATATACATAGTCAATATATATATCAATTTAGGATAATTCTATTGTTATGAACGCGAATTTTCGCATCGATGCCGTTTGGTTCGATGCCAAATTGAATCAATTTATAAATACGCATCGCCGCTGACGCTTCGTTTTTCGCACAGACTTGTCTGAATTGAGTACGAACAGTCTTATTTGATAGATTTCAGCATTTCAAAGCCAATGAAGTGATCAATTTCACGAACGAAGGTCGTTCGGACATCGTCGCAACTTTTCTGACTTTGATATGTGTGCCAACACATTGATAGCTCGAACGCTTAATCAATTGATCATTAAATTTTTACAATATCTATATTTCAATTAATTTCGATGTTCTGAATGCGATGGCGAAGTCCGTTCATCTATCGGAGGTCATTTCGATGCTTTTCAATGATGTCTAGTGCATTTGGGCCTTGATTTGCTCATTGTCACTCCGAAGTCCGTCGAATTCGATTTGTGGGCTTGTCTTGATTTATGATACATATGTGGAGGTCAAGAGGGACAGGTTAAAAAAATGCTTAATGCCCATGTACCACCAGTCGCCCGTTGAACGGGCGACTGTGCCTAGTTTTAATTTTTTTTTAATGCTCGTTTCGCTAATTAAAGTTTAAAACATCCCTAAATTAAAAATTTAGCCTTATAAATATACCTAGAATTTTAACATGAAAGAGATAGGAACTTAGAGAGAACTTTCGGATTTAAAAAATTCTAAAGCCCCACCAACCCATCAACATCCATCCGTTATCGCCCAACTACCATACCACAATTGTTCAATTTTCATCTATCAATCATTAATAGTTAAGCATCGCTCAATATTTTCTAATGAAGCCATATAAGGACAAGCTAGTGTTATATGCTTCATAATTTAATTTATTCTAATCACGGGAAAGCACAAAAATTTATAATATTATTTATAAAATATATTATCTTAATTGAGTGAAGCCTCATGATTTTGTTACCTCTAAAGTTTTTTCATATAAAAATTTTATTACCTCTTGTAAACTCTTACTTTTGTGTGTCGATTGTTGTGCAATAATAAGAACAAAAATTCTCATTCTATAGAAATAAATTTTTAACATGCAATAATATACATACACACGTACATATACACTCACTACACTCATTCCCACCACCTTGATTTTTTTTCTTGGCTCAAATTGGCACCCCTCTCCTCTTTAAGTAAAAGGCTTAGGAGTTACTTTTTAAAGTATTTTGAGAAAAAGTTCAATGTAAATATTTTTAATTTTAGCAATTTAGTTTAAAGTAAAAATAGATGAAAAAATGAAGAATTTGGAATACCTTATTATATTATTTTGTATGCATTTTGAATTTGCTCGAATTGGGTGAGCTCAAACCTCCCTAGCACTATGCCATCTACACCTTGGGTGATGGCAAACATAGTTCCTACACTTTATGGACTCCATTACCAACCTTAATGCTTAACATTTGACTCATCCTTACACTAGTTTCTATAATATTTTATGAATATTAATAAATATTTATTTAATTAAATGTACGATTGCTTAAATTTTATCATCTTCATCTTTCTTGCTTTCACCATTTTGTCCTCTATGGTTTGTAGTCTCTCTTTTCTTTCCCTTTTGATTATCCATCTATTCCTCAAGTCATGCAGGTGACAAGAAGAATCATAACATTGCATTTAAACTCTATGAATCCTTTTAGAATTATTCAACAAGTTGAGAAAAGTCCCAAGCAAGTTAGAAGACAATTTTTGGGCATTTGGAATACCTTTCTAACTATGCAATTTTGAATGAAGAATAAGGACCTTAAGCTAGTGTTGGATGTTAAAAAATCTACTTTAATCCAATTTATGTATTATCCATGTTTAATTCAACATCTCATAATCATAAATTTGACTAGTATTTCATACATTTATGTATAGAATTAACAAAATATTTAATAAGATGAACGATTGAAATTTGGTATGTTATACTAATCAGATTGTAAATTATGCTAAGACAACAAAATGCATATCAGGTGATTGAAAATAATATATACAAAACTAATAGTAAATAATTATAATTGATGGATGCATACCTTTGCATGCCCCCCTCAACATGGAAGTCTAATTGGAGAGTTCCATCATGATACTCCCATATATAAACATTGGTGTACAAAAGTAGTTTGGTGATAATATTTCACATAAAACATAGGGCATATAAATGGTACTAGTTTGAACTTGTTTATAGTAAAATGATAATCAATAATCATATGTTTCATCATGAATGAAATATATAATTCCACATAAAAGAGTTGCATACACATTGCTATTATATATTAATGGGGATTAAGAAAGTGGTATGAAAAGTTTAGAGAGTAGGGAGCAAACACAATGAAGATCAATGGAAATACTATAATATTCAACCTAAATAAATGAATAGGCTATGCTTAATAAATGAATAGGCCATGTAGTTTTTTATTGGCACTTTAATGGACGGGGCATTGACCAAGATGCACATTAGGGCACTTATAGAGGTGAATTCATTTTTCTTATTCACTAATCAAGATTATATAAAATTGAATGATGATTAATGATGAATAAGAAGGTTGTGGTTGATAGTGTTGCATAAAAAAAATGTAGTAAACATTTAGCTACGCATGGTGTGTAAATAAAGATAATTTATTGACCACGAAGACAATGTTTGAGCACATAAGCGTTGAGTACCATAGATTATCAATGAGAGCTCCATGATTATTTTGATATGTGAGCATGATGCTAGAGTGAAGTGTTGATGAGGTGGTGATAAGCATAATCACTAAACATTCATCATATTAGTGCCTCTAAAGATCAAAGATGTGTCAATACTGAGATGATTAAACTAGATGTAGGTGCAAAATAATATTCACGCCAAAAAAACAATGTATCAACCCGAAGTCTTTGATAATATTCAATGGGCAGAAAGAGGGACATAATGTTGTACAATAATGTTAGAGATGCTTATGACGGGAACTTCATCAACATAGATTAAAACATAGATAAATGTAATGCTACAATTGATAAAAAGAAACATGTGTCAATTTAATAGTTGCAGACTCCATAAGCAACCAATAATTATTGTATCTTATAGGGCCATGCAACTTTAAGCCATAAATGATTTTTGAAGTTTATATATGAAAATATAATGGTATGTGTTGATAAAGACTAGAGTTGAGGCTATGAGATGTCATGATTCCCGACGACAATTATTATTGATCAAATTCTTTGATCTAGAAAATGGTGCATTATTATAATATAAGATATGATGAGGGAATTGACTTTAACTCTTAAATAAACCTAAAAATCAAAACAATTTAAGCCTATTTTATGCTTAAAAAATCTAAAATATAAATTTATGTTTGCTCAAACTCTTTTCTCTTTACTTGTATTTCATATGTTTTTATTTTTTCTCTTTCTTCACTCCAGCTTTGACTAAGATGAATTTTGTTAGTCATGCTTCTAACCCCATATGTATTTGTGTAATGTGTTGATTAAATTTTTAAAAAATTATTATGATTATAATCTAGATATAGCTTTTATGTCCTTACTCTATTAGCATAGCATAATGTGGAGCTCATCAATACCCGATTACAATATATTAGTTATGAATTACTATATATTGATGTATATTGATATCTATATATATATCTGTATATTACTGTGCAGTTAATATTACATCAATACACAATAGTTCACATAGGTGCTATGTATTGATTGAGCGTCACGCGATATTATTAGGGCTACAAATGAACCAAGTTGAGTAGAGTATGTGCTTGTTCGAGTTCAACCTCCTTTATCATTATCGAGCTTGAACTCAAGTTGAGCTCGATTCGTGTTTTTAGAATGGTGTTCAAGCTTAAGCTTATTTTAAAAAATCTTGTTCAAGCTCTGCTCGAGTTTGTTCGCGAGCTCGATTCAGAGTGGGCTTATTGAGCCTGTTAGCAAGCAACTTATTTAATAAAATAAACGGGCTTTAACCGAGCTTGTTCATGAGCAACTTATTGATAAATATATACAAGCATTATCAATTAAAGTTTATTAAGCTACAAATAAAATTTTAAATGATACTATCTATGAACAAGTCTTAATCGATAATAATCGAGCTCCTTAACTATTGTCATAAATTTCTAAATGATATTGTTTAACATAAATGAACATCAAGTTGTTCGCTCGTTTCATTTAAGAACCAGAAGAATATAAGTTCAAGCTCAGGTTAATTAATCGAATCGAACGAACATAAATGAGCTCTAATCTAGCCGAGTCACGAGTAGCTTGTTTTTTTTTTTGTTTTTTTTATTATTTTTATTTTTTATTTTTTATTTTTTATTTTATTTTATTTATTTTTTGTTAAACCTTGGCTCATTTGCAGCCTTAGATATTATGCTATTTAAATTTCGAGACATAGCTATATTTGGATTAGCATGTAATAATTTATCTAAATTTTAATGCACGCTCTCTCTTAAAAAAACAAAAAAAATCTTAAAAATGAATAGGAAAAAATTATCTCTAGGGCTACAAACGAACCGAGATGAGCCAAGCATGTTATATGTTCAAGCTTGAGCTCGTTTAATATTGTCGAGTTTGAGCTCAATTTGAGCTTTTAAGAAAATTGTTCAAGCTTGAGCTTCTCTACCATTATCGAGCTTGAGCTCGATTCGAGTTTGTTCATGAGCTTGGTTCAAATTGGATTATCAAGTTTGTTAACGAGCAACTTATTTAATAAAATAAACGAGCTTTAAGCAATTCTTAATTGAGTTTGTTCACGAGCAGTTTGTTGAGAAATATACATGGTGAATTAAAAGTTTTAAGCTAAAATAATAATAATAAATAACAATATTGTTCACAAATAAGCCTTAATAGAGCTGTAATCAAGTCATAATCGAGCTCTTTAACGAACTTGTTCATGAGCTTTAAATGATAATATTCATGAACATAAATGAACCAAATTATAAGCTGCTCAAATTTGTTCATTTAACAATCGAGTATTTTAAAAAATATTCAAGCTCATTTAATTAATTAACCAAATAAACATAAATGAGTTCTAATCTAGCCTAATCACGAATATCTCGTTAAACGCTCGGTTAATTTGCACCGCCTAATTATCCCACACGGACTTTCATTGATCCCATGGAAAAAATCTGCGAACCTAGTACTCACTCCCTATTCCGTCCGCCTCTCTACCCTCAACCTCAACGATAAACAGTTCACTTGTCCTCCGTTGTCTCTCTCCTTACTACCACGTTTTTTTTTTCTCCCATAGCTCTCCCAGATAGCTCCAATGGCCTCGTCCCTCGTCCGAGCCCGCAACTCCATTTCAAAGCTCAGACCTGTTTTGCTCCTTACTCATCTCCTCCCTCAACCTCGACCGCCCCCTCTCGCGCCTCCTTTAGGGCTTGGCTTCTACCCCCTTTATTCCCCTTTTATCAGTTCCCAATTCAGATTTTCAGTGTTTCGCCTCCAGCCCTTCTATTTCTATTGCTTCTCCTCATCATCTTTATCGGAATCCACGCCGCCGGTGCCGAACCAGAACCCTGAGGCTTCTCCTGGTACCCTGAACCCATCTGACGTCTACCGTGAGCTCCGCGCTGAGGACTCCTCCGAGAAGCTCAGCCGCGTTCAATGGGATTCCCTTGTTAAAATCTTTCGCTCCTTTGCCAAATCTCCGTGGGTCTCTGATCAGGCCCTCGCCGCATACATTCCCTCCTCCTCCTTCCCCTCCGCCGCCCGCCGCTTTCGCTACTTCTTTCTCGAACGCTGTCCTTCCCACGTCTTCCAGCAACTTTCTACACTCGGCCCCTCCCCTGAAGCAGACCGCTTCCTCCTTCCCATCTTCATTGACTACTGCCTCGATGAATTCCCCGACGAGCTCCGCAGCTACAAATCCCTTATGGAGTCCGCTGACATGACTGCACCTCACACTTGGTTTCCTTTCGCACGCGCCATGAAGCGCAAGATCGTATACCACTGCGGCCCAACCAACAGCGGCAAGACATATAACGCTCTCCAGAGTTTCATGGAGGCCAAGAAGGGAGTATACTGCAGTCCTCTCCGGCTTCTTGCCGTTGAAGTTTTTGACAAGGTGAATGCTTTAGGAGTTTATTGTAGTTTACATACAGGTCAGGAGAAGAAAAGCGTTCCTTTTTCTAATCACGTGGCTTGTACAATAGAAATGGTCTCTACTGATGAACTCTATGACGTTGCTGTGATCGATGAGATTCAAATGATGGCAGACAAAACGAGAGGGTATGCCTGGACCAGGGCGCTTCTTGGTTTGAAAGCTGATGAGATTCATCTGTGTGGGGATCCCAGCGTCTTGAAGATTGTCAGGAAGATATGTAAAGAAACTGGGGATGAACTCAATGTGCAGCATTATGCCCGCTTTAAGCCATTGGTCGTTGAGGCAAAAACAGTTTTGGGGGACTTGAAGAACGTCCAATCTGGAGATTGCATTGTGGCATTTTCAAGGAGAGAGATTTTTGAGGTGAAGTTGGCGATTGAGAAACTTACAAAGCACAAGTGTTGTGTGATTTATGGTGCATTGCCGCCAGAGACCAGGAGGCAGCAGGCAAACTTGTTTAATGATCAGGATAAAGAGCATGATGTTTTGGTAGCAAGTGATGCGGTTGGCATGGGGTTGAATCTCAATATTAGAAGAGTTGTTTTCTATTCTCTGTCAAAGTATAATGGTGATAAGATGGTGCCAGTCCCTGCTTCACAGGTTAAGCAAATAGCTGGGAGAGCCGGCAGGAGAGGGAGTAGTTATCCAGATGGGTTGGTGACCACTTTCATTTTAGATGATTTGGATTATTTGATTGAGTGCTTGAAGCAGCCATTTGTAGAGGTAACCAAAGTTGGTCTTTTTCCTTTTTTCGAGCAGGTGGAGTTGTTTTCTGCGCAATTTGCGAATATCACTTTCAGCAAATTGCTGGACAAGTTTAGAGATACCTGCCGCCTTGATGGATCTTACTTCTTATGCCAGCATGAGAATGTGAAGAAAGTTGCGAACATGCTGGAGAAGGTGCAGGATTTATCTCTTGAGGAACGCTATAATTTCTGTTTTGCTCCTGTGAATATCAGGGATCCCAAGGCAATGTACCATTTGTTGCGGTTTGCACAGCACTATAGCCAAAACCGTCCTGTTGGCATAGCAATGGGGCTACCAAAGTGTTCTGCCAGGAATGACGCAGAGCTTTTGGATCTTGAGACAAAGCATCAAGTCTTATCTATGTATTTATGGCTTTCACATCACTTCAAGGAGGAGACTTTTCCATATGCGCAGAAGGCTGAGGCAATGGCTGTTAGCATTGCTGATTTACTTGGTCAGTCACTTGCTAATGCTTGCTGGAAGCCTGAATCGAGATCACAAGGGAAAGCCAAGAAAATGAAGGAAGAAGATGGCCAAGAGGAGTCACGTGTAACTACTAAAGGTGTTTATGAGAGGCCTCGATCGCTTGTTAAAGCCTTCACAAAGTGAGTCCTTACCCCACTTCTATGCCTTACTCACTGTTAAATGTGAACTCTTTCTTTTTTGATCTTTAAATTTTCTTAAGCATGGAAAACATGTTTCATTTTCAATCCATTTTTCTTTCCTTGTACATGAATTTTCACATGAAATCCAGTCAATAAGTCGTTGTTTTTCTGCTTATTGCAAGTATCTCTTGTTATCTACGGCATGATTTTATTGAGTGCTGAACTTTTTCTTTTATTCACATGTTTTTCGTAACTTTTGTTTGTATCATCCATTTTGGTGTTGTTGAGCAACCATCTGAATAGAACATTTTCTTAGAGCTTTTTGGGCTTGATTTTTTACACAGCATACAATGATCTTATTTTGCACATCATGTGAGCTCTGTTGTTCTTTGAACAGAAAGTGGTGAACTTTGTACCTATTTTAGTTGGTATAGATTGAATTATTTTATTCCTTTCTTGCACAATGATATCGATGGATTTTGACATGTAGCAATATGGAGATTGTGTTGTAGGACACCTTATTTATTGATTTCCCAATCTATAATCGGAATGTGAAAGTTCTATTTGCATGCTTGTATCAAGGACCACATTTTGAGGTCTTATTTAATAACATGTAGTCTTTTATTTCTATTGTTCCATTTATTTTAATTTATCATTTAGTGAAAGCCCATAAATTGGCTTCTACTGAAAACATTTGGTCAAGTGTGAATTTTTTCTAGTGAGGGGAAAAGATTGAAGTCAATTTAATTGTTAGCACACAAATGGAAATGCATTTGTTGACTGGTGAAGGTTTTGAATATCGTGTTTCAAGAAGGCGAACCTTAATGAAGCTGATGAGATGTTAAATGTAGGTGTCTTTGAATATGCTAAGCTTTTGGGATATATTTATGAGTCAAGTTTGACTATAGTGAAAATTGATATCTCTATGTTAAAGGGAATGCTACTTACCTTCTTGGAGAAACTAACCATCTTGGTTGAAAGCCGCTTGATACTGTCTTGGAGTCTCATATTTGACAATGAAGATAGACTGGATGACTCATCTTAGTATTAGAGGTTAGTCTACAAATTGATTTATTTGACCATTATTAAATTTGATTGCTCATTTATTGTTGGGTTTGTTTGTTAGTATATGCAAAATCGCAAATAAAGGTATTGCAAATTTGTTCTACGTATTCTTAGGTATGTCAAAAAATAAATCTCATAATAAGGGATTTTTATATGCTAAGAACAAACATAGGAGTATCAAAGCCTTTTTGATGCAGATTGTCATAGCTTCGTGGTAGACATAAACTCCACAAAATTATATACTCGTTGGCGGAATTTGGTTTCCTCAAAAAGAAATAAAAAAATACTATGGCTATTTTCAGTGTAGAGGCTGAATACTACATTATGATGCATTCAACATGTGAAATGATGTGGGTTCAAAGTATTTTAGGATAGCTTTGGTTTTCCATCTACTCAACTTATAACACCATATTGGAATAATTACGCCACCATTGAAATTGTCTATAATCATATTTTTAATGAATAAACTATATTAAAGTTGATTGACATTTTATTCGGGTTGCTATCTTCCAAAAAGATTATTATTTATATTCCTAGATTAGAGTTAGTGAGTATTATCACTAAGCTTTGTGGTATCAACCGTTTAATCACATATGTAAGCTAACATATTTACTTGCTCTAGCTTGAGGGGAAGTGATGGCATATAATACATGCAAGGAGAATTTGATAATATTAGAAAATAATCTACTATTTATCTTTATGCGATGAATAATATGTACAAAATTTCCAATCAATAGTATCTTTTGATAAGTGCTTAATACTGTGACATGCTCCCTTTTTATTGTAATCTCAACACTATGTTTGTCGGTCCCAAGTTCAGATGTAGAAAGTGGAGAGTTGTGATAGACAGTTGATAGCCAATGTAAAACTTGTCGAAATAATCATGACATGAATCTTTTAAAATGTTGTTGTATGCCTCCCATAAGCGACGCGGCTATATATGCCCCAATACGAAAAGTGCGAGCGGTTGTATGGCAGCGTTATAAGCAGTTCCCACATTATCATGGCAAAAGTTAGTCTATGAAATTAAAATTAGGTTAGAAATTTCGAATATAGGTACTCTTACAGGTAAATTAATAGAATTAATAAATATTATGATTCATAGGAAGATAAATATTTTATGTATTCAAGAAACTAAATAGGTTGGGGAGAAGGCCAAGGAGATTGATAGTTTAGGTTTTAAACTTTGATATTCAGGTAGAAGTCGAATTAGAAATGTCGTATGTGTGATTATAATTAGTAGTTTGAAGCATAATATTATAAATATTAATATATTTAGAGATAAAATTATAGCTTTAAAGATTATTATTGATACTAAGATTATCAATATTTTAAGTGTTTATGCTCCTCAAGTAGGTTTGGATGAGAAAAAAAAATAATTTTGGAATGAATTAGAGGATTAATATAAAAGATACTAAAAAAATATATTATAGAGATTTAAAGAACACGTAGAGGTAGAAGATTTTAAGATTTACAGAATTTTGAATTGAAGAGAAGAATGTGACTATATTAGATTTTATTTTATTTATGATTAGAATAATACTCATTTAAGAAAAGATGAACATATTATTACTTATAAAATGGAAATAGTAAAATACGATTGATTATTTTCGATAAGAAAAGTAGATCATTTAGATCAGAAAGATCAGAAAGTCAATCCAAACGAAAGTTTAAGACCCAATATCGACCGTTACTTTTAGATTTTAAGATGAAAGATTGAAAGATAAAAAATAAATCAATTATTATCCCAGATTAGATGTTATTTAAAGAGACTAATAAAATATTTTAAGAGAAATACAAGAGTTTAGAACTGGATGTTCATGGAAGTTTAATATTATGTTAAAAGAATAAAACGAAATTAAACAAGCAGAAAAAATAGTCCGAAAATCAAAAAAAAAACTTCTTAATAAAAAATAGTTATGAAATGAACGAAAAGAAAATGTAAGAAATAAGAAGTATTGTTATAAAATTTAGTTTAGATATAAAAACCCAGAGAATTAAGAAAAATATAAAGTGGCCCGTAGAAATTCTAAGAAAGCAATATATGATGCAAAAAATTTAACTTTTAGTGATTTATACAATAGATTGAATATCGAAAAAGGTGAAAGATGTATGTATAATCAAGTGAGGTGTATTAAGGATGAAAATCATATAGTGATTTTCTTATAAAAGGATATCAAAATAAAGGTGGATGAGATTTTGATAAACTTTAATAAAGGATCAAAATACGACGATTTTAACAACCTTAATACTCTAAACAAAAATAGAGAATTTTATTTTTATCGTCATATTAGTAAATTTGAAGTTAGGGAAGCTTTAAAGAAAATGAAATGTGAAAAAACAGTATGACCTGATAATATTATAATAGATGTGTGAAAATATTTAGGAGATCAAGGAATTTCTTGACTTACAAATCTTTTTAATGTTATTTTAAAGATTAAAAAGATGTTAGATGAGTGAAGAAAGAGTTTGTTGGTTTCTATATTTAAGAATAGTGATGCACAAGAGTGTGCAAATTATAGAATTAAGTTAATGTCATACATAAAATTATGGGAGAGAGTAATTGAGCATAAGTGGATGTGATGTGATATAAAGTTTCTCAATCAGGTTTCATACCAGGTAAATCTACTATGGATGTACATTTGTTAAGAGGTTTGATGGAGAAGTATAGAGTAAGGAGGATTTATATATGATATTTGTTGATTTAGAGAAAGCTTATGATAAAATTTCAAGAGATATTCTTTGGAGAGTTTTAAAAAAGAAAGGAGTTAATATTAGTTATATTCAAGTCATTAAGGATATGTATACTAGAGCTGTTACTTGTGTCCAAACACAAGGAGGATTGACAAAATATTTTCATATTTCAGTTGGATTACATCAAGGATCAGTTTTAAGCCCTTATCTTTTTGCTTTAGTTATGGATGTTCTTACTAAGCATTTACCGGAAGATGTACCTTGGTGTATGCTTTTTGTTGATGTCATTCTTCTTGTTGATAAGACTAAAGAGGGAGTCCAAGAGAAATTTGAATTATGGGAGGCCAATCTTAGAGTCTAAAGGTTTTCGTTTAAGTAGATCTAAAATTGAATATATGGAGTGTAATTTAATTGTAGTTTAGAGAAGTAAGGTGACATTGGGTGAACAAGTCATTAAAAAGAGTGACCGATTCAGATATCTAGGCTCTATTGTTCAAAATGATGGTGAAATAGATGGAGATGTTATTAGTAGAATTCAAGTTGGATGGTTGAAGTGGAGGAATGCATCTGGCCTGTTGTGTGATTGAAAAGTATTGCTTAAACTTAAGGGAAAATGTTATAAGATGGTGGTAAGACCTGCAATGATTTATAGTGCAGAATGTTGACAATAAAAGAGAAGCATAAGACTAAGTTAAGTGTTGCAGAGTTGAGGATGCTCAGGTGGATGAGTGGCTTTACTCTTAGAGATAAAATGCGAAATGAGTATGTTCGGAAAAAAGTTGGAGTAGCTCCAGTGGCAAATAAGATTAGAGGGAGTTGCCTTAGATGATTTAGCCACATAAAACATCGACCATCTGATGACCCGGTTAGGAGAGTAGATGTATTAGATTTGCCTTATGTTAATAAAGGTAGAGGTAAACCTAAAAAGAATTGGTTAAGATGTATAAAAAATGACTTTAGTATTCTTGAATTAAATGAGAATTTGACACATAATAGGACACAATGGAGAAGAAGGATTCATATAGCCGACCTCATATAGTGGGATAAAGGCTTGTTGTTGTTGTTGTTGCTTATATGTGCGTATAGTTTTTCTTGTTTTCTTCTGCTTTTACTGCCATCTCCACATGTCACATGCCTGCATCTGTGGTTCAGTTTGAACGTGCATACATCATGTGTTCATCTAATTATATTTTTAAAACACTTGTCTTCATAAGTTCATATGCAAGGGTATTTTGTCTGTCATGTTAACGCTTAGCTAGATTATGCATCCATCCTGCCCTGAACCTTCAGGATTTTCCAGAAAACCTTTAATTCTTTGTTTTTTTTAAATGTAAAACAAATGTTTTCAAGCTGATAGTGTTTGGGTATAATATAATCATCATCTGACATATATGCTGATGAGCACTACAACGAAGGTATATTCAGGTATATGTTTTGTTTGTTAAAGGTCTGAATGATTGATTCATATCCATTTCTATAATCAAACTAACAAGTATGTAGCTAGTGGTTAATGTTGAAGCATGCTAAAATTCTATCTACATTTATATATAGGAAGAGACAGGATCAATCTACTCCAAAATGTTGTCAACAACTTACAGTATGACACCAAACATTCTTAAAATCAGAGTACTCTTCATTTCTATCGGATTCTTTTCTCAGTTGATGAGAATCTGGAGTTATAAGCACTTCAGTATATTTTTGTAGCATGCTGCTTCTTTCTTGGAGAAGATAACAAGTGTCAAACACTTCATTGCTTATGTTCATCCGCTCTCCTCCAGGTTAGTTACGAACTCTGCATCTCAAAACTAGGAGTGATAATTGATTCAGTAAAATGGAGGATGACTGACACACTAGTCCATTTCTTTAAATCTGAACTTTATTACTGTATGAAAATCGAGGAAGTCGTTTTAGGAATGAAGCAAGTAAGATTAACATCTCCTTGTTTCAATAATACTGATGCCGTCTCTTTTTCTTTCTTAGTCGATCATTTTTCAATGTTTAATCTATAATTACTAAAGGGTGCGTAGAATGCAATTTAGAAGATGTTTTAACTTATTGTCATATATGTTGTTTTTACTGTTTAGTTGCATGTAAGAGGATATGGCAAATGAGAAGCAAGCAAAAGTTGGAGTATTTTGGTTGGTTGAGAAGAAATGCGGGATGCATTTTTTTTTTTCTCTAGAGAATGATATTATGATTTTTGGTAGATTGACTTCAATCTCTTATGCTCTGAGTAATGTATGAAAGTTGTTGAGTATTATTAAGTATAAGTTGTCTTTTCTCTTTGTGAAACTATAAAGCCGCACAAATGTGTGTGCATTATTTTATACAATATATTATAGTATAAATTTAGTATATTTACATAAGAGTAATAACTAATTTAACATATAATAACTTGTACCACCCATAGTATGTTATTATGTACAATATATTTAATTAATATATTATTATATTTATACTTATTTATTATATGTATTACTCATTTAAATTACATTTTAAAGAAAGAGAGAGGAGAGATTGACTATTTTCCTTTTAGAAGAATAATGTGAGTTTTACCTTCACATATTTCACCCATCATCACAAATTTGGAATGACTAAAATTTAAATCATTCATAATGTAAAAAAGTAATGTTAGTTCTCTTTAAATTACTTTTAATCTCAAGCATTCAAATTTTTTTGAGTGATGATGTGTAAGGAGAAATAATTTTATCATTCTAAAAGGATCTCTCTCTCTCTCTCTCTCTCTCTCTCTTATATATATATATATATAATATTTTTTTTGTTGTCTCTATCATGGTTTATGAGTCACTTTGCTAGGTTACCTTCTAATTGCCTCATCAAGCCTTGTGCATTGGTGCTTTGCCTATGTGAGATGTGTGTAATTTCTCTTTTCATAAAATCATTCTTGGAGGATTTGTCTAAAAAAATTTTGTTTCGCCTTTGTCCTCCTCAGTGGATTAGATCCGTTTTATTGGTAAAATTGATTTTACATTTTTTTATGAGGATATCCTTGATATTTTTCAACCTTTTTCCTTCACCCTCATTGATAATTTTTTTGGTAGCTACCCTCCCCTCTAGTTTTTAAGAAGTTTCTTTGCTCAATTAGGCCTTTTGAGTGTTTTGAGGATATGCCATTTTGATTTCTCTCATTGTCATTCTGCCTACTAATAATGGTGATCATTACTGGATCTTTGCCCATAGTGTTTATTCCATGTGAGGGACCTTGATGAAAATATTTATATTTGATGTTACTCATGAATCACCCATTACTCTGATGTAGATCTCTCTCCTTAGGATTATATTTTGATTTATTAACCATAAACTTTTATTTTCTATTGAAAAACTTATTGGTAAATCATTTTAGATGGATATGATCACAACTTCTACATCCCGTCTAACTTCTGCCCATATTCTCATTGTGTTAGATGGCTCTTGACGATACTATATGGTTAGGATCTTCAGATAATTTATTTTGATATGAGGTTTAATTTTAAAACTTAACTTATAATTGTACCCATTATCATTATTTTGTTAATACTATTGAAAGTTGCTTTATATTACACCCTAATTCGAACAAAATATTTTTAATTTATTATTGACTCAAGAGAATGTGCTTCCTCACAATAAGGGATGAAATACAAATTAAAACCCAATATCGACCTTTCAAATGATATCTTAGAGCCAATTTTGGGGTATAGATAACTTCAATGAAAATCCTGATAACAAAAAAAAAAAAATCTATTGTTTCCTCTAATGAAACTTTGGATACAAACTTTGATGCCCCTTTAGTTAAGAATAATTCTCTATCCCATTATATCACCTTTTTTATTTTATTTATTTATTTATTTATTTATTTTTTTAATTATATCACCTTTGATGGACTTTAAGTTCTTTATATTAAAGTTTTTTTTTGTGTGAAACTAATATTTCTACAACTTTTGTGTATATGATAATCTTTTTGAGGGTAATATTCTTTTGTTGAATAAGCTTTTTAATTTGTTTAGCCCTCTCATCTCATTTGATTTGTTGTGGGGATATCATTGTTGTTTTCAACTTGGAAGAAAAGAAACTATTTTAAATAATAAAGATGCTATAGATTATTTTGCCGATATGATAAGAAAGTATGGTTTATTGGATACCACTTTTCAATTATCTCCTTTTATTTTGTCTGATGGTTCTAAAAACTGTCAAATTGGATAGAATTTTTTTTGTCCTTGAATTAGATCAATGGTTTTGACTTTTCTGCCATCATGCACTTCAATAAATTGTCTATGATTATTTTTATTCAACATGTATTTGGGGCTTAAACCTTTTATATTTCAAGCATCATAATTTTATTAGTGTTTGTTGATAAGTAGTATGTTCCTATTAGGGTTTTGATTTGATGGCTTTGTGGCTTACGTGGAAGTGGTTAAAGAATGTACCTTATAACTAGATCAAAGATGTATTTAATAATACTTTCATAATTTTGAAAGGAATGAGGATAAGGTTTATAGATTTGAGCAAATCTTCCCATTTTTTGTGAGATTAATGATAAGAATTCTTAACGTGATCAAGCTCAACAATTTTACATTATATTTGGAAGATTCATGGATACAAAATAAAGCTATTAGATGGAGGGTTGAAGGGGAAATGAAATACTAGATACTCACTCTTGTTCTGTCTGCAACCAGAAAATAATCCAAAAAAAAAGGAGAGAAAAATTTGAAACCGCATAGCAACCGCCCTCCATGTTACACTCGTAACAGCTCAAAGCGAGAGCGAGAGTGGGAGCGGGAGCGGTTATAGGTCGAGCATCTATAAGAGGAGGGGTCGGCCAAAGCGGGGATAGGCACGAAACACTCCGATACACAAGAGAGACAGAGGGAGAAACCGAGAAAGCAAAGAATCGAGAGAGTTGATCCCTACTTTGCGTGAAGTCCTAGTTGAGCAATCCTCTCCTCCTTCGTGTGAGAAAGTTGAAGTCAAGCTTTTCCCTAGCTGCCATTGTTATTGATATATCGACTGCATGTGAAACCTAGCCGAAGCTGACCCCTTCCCCCCATCTCGTGTGAGGCCAACGGTAACAAGCCCTAGTCGAAACCGTCCTTATTATTTCAAGAGAGTGAAAAGTCAAAATTCCAGAAATACCCCTCCCTTGTAAGCTTAGGCTAAGAGTGACCAAGGGTATTTTTGTCCAACATCCAAGAAAATGGCTTTTAAAGAGCTTATTTTAGGTAAATTTTGAAACAAAATTTTAATATAATTAATTACTTGCCTCCTCGGGTTAAATCAAAAGACCTCCATTGTCGATCTTGGATCCAGTGCGAGATGAAATTATCCCCTTTCGTCAATAATGGATTCAGAGTATGGGAGAAAATATTGGTGCGCTATTCATAAAACGTAACATCTATAAGTTGTCATTTTGCTGAAATAACAAAATGATAATAATAATTATGAAATTAAATTATTTGAAATTTAAATAAAACACAGGTTTAAAATTCGAAGTCGTTGATCTCAGATCTGATTAGAAAATCTTTATGAAGACCTCCACCGTCGATCTTCGATTCGGTGCGAGATGAAAATCCTCCCTCTGACGATCTTGGATCCGGAGCAAAGAAGAAAAGTGTGCATCACACTAAAATTTTGTGATTATAATATTACTAAGTCGTAGGTTGCCAAAATTAAAAAAAAATAATTTAACTTAAAATATTAAAATTTTACACAACAAATGGAGATCAAAAGAAGTGATCGAACTCTGAATCATGAAATAAAAATAACTGATAATTTTCAATGATTATAATGAAATCTGGGGATTTAAAGTTAAATCATTAAATTATTTGGTGAGTTTGAATATATTGATAAATTAAAGATAATTTTTTAATAAGCATAGGTCCAATATGTGTATACAAAGCAAACACTATCCGCACATTAAACTTTGGCATTCCAATGGATGTAATGCCCAATATATGTCCGTAAAACAGACTTTAATCATATCAAACAAAAGTCTTCCTATGGATGTAAGCACTAAATGTGTTTGTAAGTCAGACTTCAAATATATTAAGCACATGACATTCCAATGGATGTATGTCCTATGCTTATATGCAATGCAGACTCCGATCATCAAATATGGCCTTCATTGGATTTCAGTCCTATGCTTGTCTGCAAGACAGACTTAACTCATTAAAATTGGCATTCCAGTGGATGTAAGTTTTATGTATGTCTGCAATATAGGCTTTAATCACTGAAATCATGACATTTCAAAGGGATGTAAGTCCAACTCATGTGCAAATATTGTACTTATATGGTATTGCAATCGATGTAAGCTCAATCACCCATGCGAACTTCCTTAAATCAATGGCATTCTAAAGAGATGTAAGTCCAGCCATTTGTTTACAATGCAAATCTAACTCAAACTGACATTTCAATGGATGTAAGCCCAGTTACTTGTTCGTCATGCGAACTTTCCTAAATCAATGACATTCTAAAAGGATGTAAGTTCAATCTAACGACATTCTAATAGATGTAAGTCTAATCTATGTTTGCAATGCAAATATGACAAAATCATGGTGTTCCATTGGATGTAAGCCTAGTCACTTCTTAGCAATGCGAACACCAATCCATATGACATTCCAAAGAGATGTAAGTCCGATTAGTGTTTGCAAAGTAAGCACTAATAATTTAATTTGGCATTCCAAAGGGATGAAGTTCAATTCAAACTAGCATTACAACGGATATAAGCCCATTTGTTCGCAATGCGAACTACACATCTACAATCATGGCATTCCAATCGATGTAAACCCAATCATTTGTTCGCCATGCGAACTTTTCTACAATTATGGCATTCCAATAAATTTTAAGCCTAGTTATTTGTTCGCCATGCAAATTCCTTAAAATATAGCATTCTAAAGGGATGTAAGTTCAATCTATAAAGCATTAGCATTTCAATGGATGTAAGCCTAGTAGGTCACTTATTCGCAATGCGAACCCAACCCACATAAGCATTCCAAAAGGATGTAAGTCAAATCTAATAGCTTTCTAATAGATGCAAGTCCAACTAGTGTTTGTAATGCAACATCAAATTAAAGCATACAACATTCCAAAGGGATGTAAGTCCACTCTATGTACGACATTCCAAAGGGTTGTAAGTCCAATCACTAGTTCGTTATACAAACTTTTTCAAATTTATGGCATTTCAATTGATGTTAACCAAGTCATTTGTTCGCAATGCGGACACCAATCCAAACTGACATTTCAATGGATATAAGCCCAATCACTCGCCTGTAATGCAAACACCAATCCAAATATAGCATTTCAAAGGGATACAAATCCAATCCAAATATGTCATTCTAATGAATGAAAGCCTAATCATTTGTTCGCCATGCGAACTTTCCTAAATCATGGCATTTTAATGGGTGTAAGTCCTATGATGTTTGCAATGCAGACTTCAATCATATTCATTAGAATTCCAATGGATGTAAGCACTATGTTTCTCTGTAATGCAGTCTTCAATCAATCAAAACATGATATTTCAATGGATGTAAGCTCTATATTTATCTGCAATGTAGATATTAATCAATCCAAATATGGCATTGTAATGGATGTAAGCCCTATGTATGTTTGCGATGTAGATTTTATGAAATTGGATTATTGGGTAGACTTATAAATTAAGTTTAGCTTAAAGAATTCAATAAACACTTGCACAATAAAACTTATACTACAACTCTAGTTTACTCGGGATATTTGAGACGAAGCAACCCATGACTTCTAATTAGACTCCCGGGACATTATGGCTAATAACCCTCTGATGTTGGTAGATTGAAATAACAACAATCTCGGGATGATGAAACCATGAGATCTTGATCGAGACTACCCTCCTTTTTCTTTTAAATAGTCATCCGCTCCACACCACACCACTAGACACTGATTTATACCAGAGATTTATGTTTATTTTCAACTTTAATCGAGAGTGCTCTCCTACTAAGATAAGAGGGATAATTAATCATGAATGCTTGCATTCATAGGAAGTAGAACTCAGATCTAAATAAATCCTAATATAATGTTAGAGGAAATTTGGTTGAATATAAATCAATTTGCCTCACGAAGAATGAACTCTCTAAACATCCTATAAGATAGAGATTTTCAAAAGTGTTTTTTTTGAGCGATTAGCTAGCGAAATTTTTAGAATTAAAAATATGATACTAATAAGATAAAGATATAATGCAAAATTTATAAGCTTAAAAAAATTTAAAGGGGTGAGGACATGTCAAATCATCTTTCTAACTGGCAATCTGGCAATTTAATGTTGCTATTCTTTAAAAATTTATTTATTTTTTATCTCTCTTTCATTCCATCTATTTTGTATGCTGAGGATAAATTGATATTATCATAGATTATTTTGAGGAAATTGAGTAATTTGTAGTTAGCTCAAAAAAAGGCTCTACTGTGAGTATAAATGACATCTCTACTATATTTTACAACTCTTGTTAGAAGATCATTAAACATGATATGAATAATGTGGTCATTGAACCTTTTGTTGGTTCTTCAATCCCCAAATATTTTTCATTTGCTTCTTTTTTTTTTTTTTAGATCTCTAGAAAAAAGCTACTCGAGTTGTTGGATGGATTATAGATTTATTTTCTTATGCAATATCTTTAATAAAATTTTGTCTAAGATTATGGCCAATAGACTCAACCTTATCTTGGATAAATTATCTCTAGATGTAATTGATAAAATTAACCTCATAATATCCAATGATTTGTTTAGTATGATCTTTAATGATTCTTTTTGTAAGTAAATTATCATCTTTCAAAAGTCTATTAAGGTGATCCCATCTCTTCCATTCTATTCATTTTTATGGTCAAATACCTCTTGAGGGGTTTGAATAATTTTTTTTTGTTGAGAAAATTGCATTAAGGTATAGTGTCGGATGCAAATCCTTTATTTTTCATCTTGCTTTTGTCGATGACACTGTTATTTCGTCACAACTCCTTGAAAAAGATTATGACCTTTCTTAAAGGTTATAAGAGCTATTTTGGGCAACTAATTAGAGTGAAAAGGGCTTTCTTTATTGTTCATAAAAAATTAACAAAGCACCTCTGAAAAAAAATGTTTTTCTAACAATGTCATTAAGTTTAAATAACAATTTTCTATATTTAATTTTTGTGTCCCTCTTTGGCAAATTTTTTTGGTGGTTAAAGGGCATGGTAGTAAAATTATTTTGGCTAACTGAAATTCAATCTTCTATATTAGTTAAAAAACGAGGTTTTGTTATTAGACCTTTTTGGAACCCTATTCACAAATCTCTTTAACTCTGGTGGGAATTTAGGTGCAATGATTCCCTTTGATGGAGTTTCCTTCATAGTAAATATTGTCATAATAAACATCTTCTTGTTTATTAAAAAAAAATAAAAAATACTAGTGACTCCCTTGCCTGGTAGAAGCTAATAGCTATTAAAGAGGAAGCTATGAAATATATTTGTTGGGGATTGGGTAATGATAATATTCGTTTGGTTAATCATTTCCTCTTAAGCAAAAAGTGGAATAGAAGGCTTCTTGATATCTTGCCTATTACTTTTATGGATATGATTAAGATCATTTTCTTTAATCCACAAATTAATGATACTTTTTTTGAGAGGGTAAGGAGATCTCTTTTTATCCTTTAAAATATTTTTGCATATTTCTTTAAGTATGGTTGGAATGATGCTCTTTCTATTTGCATATTTCTTTAAGTTGACATTTTTAGTAGTGAGATAAGAATAGAAGCTTCATGTATTATAGTTTCAAGTAGAACTATGCCTATAAGGAGGCTAATCTAGCTGCTGGCGTGCTTGTTAACTGGGATTTTACTTAACAAAGGTTACACAATCATGAAGGCAGATCTCTTCATGTTATTCTCGAGGGTAGTATTTATTTGGATAAATGGCATTGCCGTCTTTTAAAAGATGAAGTTATTTTGTTTCCTTGTGATCGATGCGGTTATTTTGTTATCAGCTTTCCCTCTGTCATTTAAAAAGAGTCACTAAACGCATGAAACCCCAACCATAATTGAGATCTCATGGGATGACAAAATAACCCAATCGGTATCAACTTTCCCTCTGCCATTTAAAAACTACTTATCTTGATGTATGGGACATGAAACCCTAACCGTAATTGAGATCTCATGGGATGAAAAAATAACCCAATCCGTATCAGCTTTCCCTCTGCCATTTAAAAACTACTTATCTTGATGTATGGGACATGAAACCCTAACCGTAATTGAGATCTCATGGGATGAAAAAATAAATTAGAATGTCCTAAACAAAAGAACTTAAAATTGATATAAAGGACTATAACATGAAGGCAAAAAAATAATAACATAAGATCTAATCTACATGAAACATAATAGAGTTAAATCTTAGACAAACACATTAATGACCATTGTTTAAACTCATTCGGTTTAAGTTACTACAAAGATTGACTTGATCCAGTATTATCACTAACTTGAGATATGGAACATGACATTAACATACTATTTTAAAATTGATTTATAATCTTTCTCTAAATCTAACCTATCAAAATGCAAAAAAAAGGTTTTATAATCTAAAACATGGAACCCATAATTAGCGTAACCAAATCTGAACTGTAGGAAAGCAATTATAATATTCTATTACAAGTTAAAATAAAATAGTGAATCTCTTTCTTAATAACTTGCTGGAGGAGACAAAGATAGAGTATACTATAACAAGGAAGTGGAGGAGAAGAAGACAATAGAGAAAAAAATATTGTGTTAGGAGGAAGATGAGGGCTTGCTGCTGTTGATAGCTCGTGGTGGAGGGAGGAGGAAAACAGGCGAGGATTCAGTTGAGAAGAGGTTGTTTGGTTTCCACATGGTCGATAGAGGTGTGAGATGTAACAATCAGTGAAAATAATAATGTGAACCTGTAGCAACGGTTCGCATAATTGACGCTGTGGTTCTGTAGGCGACGCTAATACGGGAATGAGGGCAGTAGGCAGAAACAAAGAAGGGGAAAATCAGAAAGCGAGAGGGTCGTGTCAGCTAAGCGGAGGAAAAAAGGGAAAACAAGAGAAAGGGAGAGAGGAAGAAGAAGAGGAAGAAGAAGAGAAAGGGAGAGAAGGAGAAAGAGGTAGTATGGGAGGCAAATTTTAAGCGAAAACTCTAGAGATCGATGATGGAGGATCCATGTGCATGTATGATATAAAAAGTTTTATTTGAGAAAATTAAATGAAATTAATTTAGAAATTATAATTATATATAAGAGGATGATTAAATTAAAATTTTTTAAGAATATTTTAAGAAAATTTAATATGAGATCTATAAAGATTAAATTTGATTAATTGTAATTATTATATGTTCTATTAAATTAGTTTATATATATATATTAAATATCAAATTTATGGATTAGAATTAAGAAAGTATATGGTGTCAATGTTAGTGACATGATGAAGAAAGAAATTAAGTTAGGAGGAGATAGATAATATGTAAATGTTATAATAAGATTTTATTTATGATTTTAGGAGGATAAAAAAAATGCATGGAATTTTTTCAAAATGATTTAGTACTCTTGCACTAAAATGAAAAGGCTTGAAAGTGGATGTACTTTAATTGGTACTATATTTAGAGAGTTATAAATAGAATATAAATTAAAATGATTAAAATGTTTGTATCTAAAGAAAATGAAATTGATTTTAAATTTTCATAATTAAATTAGAAATGTTTAATCATTTTTTTTGGTGTATCACATGTTAGAGTATATGCGTAAAAATTAGTATATAGTAGAATTATAATTATTAATTAAATTATTGTATAATTTAACTAGTTGTTTAAATACTTATTATAAGAAAAGATTTTTTAAATTAAATGATTGATAAAAGAGAGTTAGTTTATAAAATAAGAAGCTATAATGAAAATAGTAATCGGAAGGAAAATATTTTATCTTGTACCAAATTACTTTACTAAAATTGTTAATGCAATTGGATGGTATTTTAGAAAGTTTGTAGTTTAGTGACTCTTTATTGTTTAGATAATTATTGTAAAATGTTATGAATATTTTATAGCATAGTTTTACCGTTTGGCCATTCGTTCCTTCTTTGAAAACTCTAAACTCTCGAGTCGGGTTGCTATAAGGGAGAGTAGGACAAGCGTGCGATGCCTTAACTCTCAACCATATTATATCACGAGCAAAGGTAGTCATGAGTCGGAGAATTGCGTGATTCATGTGATCAGAGGTAGGGGTGTAAGTGAGTTAAGTCAAGCTTAAGTAAATCGAGCTCAACTTATTTAATGTATAGTTGGCTCAAATTTGAGTTCGAATTTGTTTCGAGCTCATATAGTAAGCTCGAACTTGGCTCGAGAGAAAAATTCTTGGCTTAAGCTCAGCTTGTGTGCTCAAACTTGATTCAGAAGCTTGAGTTTAACTTGATTAAACCCGATGATTCCAAAAAATTACATAAAATTTGGAGACTTAATTTTATACATCCAATTAAAATTTCTTTGAGAACCTGTATCAGTCAGTTTTGATATTGATATATACGATTAAAATGAGGAAATATGTATGCTCAATCATTGGTATATTTATATTGTAAATATCATATGAGAATAAATGAATAGTTTTGTTGTTCCTTGAGCAGAATTATATATTCAGAGTCAGAGTGCAATATGAACTTCAAGTTAAAATCTATTTGATTAGAGTACTTCTATCAGCATTACTTGTTTTAATTTAATTTATATATATATTGATACAATTTTTAAAATGATATTCATCTTCCCCCAAATCCTTATTCTACATTGAAAGTCTGCTCATCATCGCGATCAGCGTTTTTAAATTAGTTTTTTTTTTTTGTTTAATTTTTATTTCAATCTCACTGTGAAAGTTTTTTTATTTTTATTTTTATATTTTCATTGATTTTGAGATTTAGTTTTAATTTTGACTTTCTCTATTTTTTATTATTAAATTTAAAACGTTATGTAAGAAATTAATCAAAGAAAAAAAAAATGGTAATCATAACAGATGAATTTTTGGTACGGTTTCAATTATAGGACTATAGTAGATTTTTTAAAATTTCTCTAAGTTTTTATGGAATATCATTCAATATATATATTTTTAAAGTTTATTTTATAGCTTTTTGAAAAAGGTCATTATAAAATGCTAAAAACAATTCTAATATATAAACTCCTAAGAAAAAAACTCATTGCATCTGACTAAATTTTATAATAGTTTAAAGTATAATATTTTTTTAAAAATAAAATTTTCTTAGAATTCTTTTCTCTCTCTCTCTCTCTCTCTCTCTCTCTCTCTCTCTCTCTTAATCTTGCTTTTACTCTTGGCCTTATTAAGGGTTTGGTTGGGATAGTTGTAGCTTTTTAAAAAATTAATTGTAAAATTATTGTATAGAAGTTAATTTTTTTGAAAAAGTTACTTTGTATGTTATAAATATTTTTTTTTACAAATTTAAATGGCAATTTTTTGACAGTAATGGTGCTCTCAGAATTCTGATTCTCAAAATAATTTTTTTCACCATAATTTTTTGAAAAAGGAACCAAAAAGTTGGTAATTGAATGAACTTGCTTTGTTTTTTGATTATTTTTTGAAAAAGTAAAGCAACTAGAAAGTTGTCATATTTGAACCTTAAGATATCTTGAGTCTACAAATAAATTTAGGAGATTTATTTATATATCACACAATTTTTATGTATTTATAAATCTAACACTTAAACTTATATATATATATATATATATCACTCCAATCTTCAATATCATAATAAAAATAACATAAATATTCATTTTTTTAAAAATGAAATGTAATTTCTTAAGTATAAGAAAATGTTAGATAAGTAAATTTCTAATTTTAGATATTAGATATATAAATACATAAGAATTATATGATATGTACATAAATCTTCTAATAAATTTAGATCTAATAATATTGATTGTAACACACTTTTGTTGTTCATCGCTAAATTCACATTGTTAGATCCGCATGTGACCTCACACCCTCATCTCACTAGCAAGCATTTCATGAAAATAAATGATTATTGCTCATTAGGATTATTTCTGGCCAAAAAAAATATTTTGAAGTATATGTATATTTTTTAATTCAAATTTATTCGTGAAGTGATGTATAATTTAAGATATATTAAAAATACAAATATAAGCAAGAGATTTGAATACAAAAAATGTGCTTTCTCCTTAAGAATAGTAAATAAATCTCTCATCTCTTGTGATTCATTTTTATAGAATAATGAGGGTTGATTATAAAAGAAAATTATATGTTAATTTCTTATATATTAGTTATAATACAATTTAACAATTATCTGTGTAATTATTATGGAGCTTGCTCATGGTTTAGTGACTAGCGCTACATGATGAGCGGTGAGTTCTTCAGTGTGATTGTTTGTATGAGATATGAAGTATGGAGTCAATTGTTTGATTGAAACAATTCTTTGCATGTAGATGTCTTTTTGTTTTGTTTTGTGTTTTTTTTTTGTTTTTGGGTGAGTGAATCTCTATCCATGTTTTACTACTCGTCGTCAAGGGCGGATCTATCTTGAGTTGAGAGTGGGTATTTGCCCACTCTCAAATTATTTTTTTTTCTCTTAAAAAATATTTTTTTTTATCTTTTGCTCACTTTCAATTTATATTTTATGTGATAAATCCTTCATAAAAATTAATTTAATCTATTACTCTCAAATAATTACATAATTAATTAAAATAAAAATTCATAAGTTTAATAATCTTATTCGCATATATTTTTTCTTAATATTTAGTGATATTATTTTATTAATTATTTATATATATTTTTCAAAATATTAATTTTAAATATTATTTATTTATTTAATTATTATATTATTTAATTATTTAAAATTTTACTCATCTTAAAATAATGAGCTAATTCCGCCGTTGCTCGTGATTAAGTGCTCTTTTTGTTGGTCCGCTTGTTAGGTTCATATGTGCATATTGAACATACACTCAATCAAAAAATATAAAAAATTATATATATATATATATATAGATAATTGTTAGAGATAAGAAGTCAATACATAAGTTAATAAATTTATATAATATAATTTAATAAAAGTGAAGTTAGAGAAAAATATATATTTATGCCAGCTATGAACCCATGATTACGTGAATGAGGCCAAAAAAAATTGAGCGTCTGACTGAATATTGAGATTTACATGTTATACAGCGAAGAACCGAGCTTCTCTCTACGCGTACCGGCATTTGCCTGACGCGCGCTTTATTAGTTTATTTCGATTTACGCATAGGCTTGTGCTTCATTTGGCCAAGCTTTTTAAATTTCTGAAAAGTTATTTTAAAAATATTTTTTGAAAAATTATTTATTTTTTGTTTTTTGAAAAAAAAGGCTAAAATAGAGATTTCAGTGAAATAAAGCTAAAACATAATTTTAAAAAGCACATTATTCAAATGAGTATCAAAATCAAAAATTCATATTTTCAAATGCAAAACGCACTAAAAAAATCCTCCCAAACGAAGCCTTGGTTTTCTGCTTTTGCGATCTAGATGCTAAGAAATTTTTTTTAAAATAAATATTAAATAATAAATAATTATTATTTTAAGTATTTAAAAAAGTTTAAGTTTATGTATAATCATCTCATAAGTGGATGATTAGTCAATCTCATCGTGGCTTGAATCTTAGTCCTTATAGGGTGACTCTATTTATTCAGATAATCGATCGACCGACTTTAGGTAAAGTTTGGAATATCTTCGATAATTCAAGAGCCGCCCCATAAGTGGGCGACTTTCCTGTTATGTTTTTTTTTAAGAAAATAGATGTCTTTTTTATGAGAGTTTGCATGTAATTTGCATATAAACTCAACCAGTTGCTAGCATCAAATTTGAACTAATTTACATGAAGTTGTTGTACTACTAAATAAATTATATAAAAAAAATTTCATTCATATGTTAAGTAAACTCAATTACAAATGCAAATAATATAAAATATAAAAATATCCAATGACAAATACATAATACAAATATATTTTTTTTTGTATACTTTCGCCATGATAGCATCATATCTAATCGCGGCCGAAGTGTAGTCGTAGGTGCGATTCGATCATGCAGATGATGGGAGACATCATGTGGTCCCTGATCTTGATCTGCAACTTCTGACACCATCTCTGGCTGTGAGTCTTCTAAAGATACTCAATCTTATGACGGTGCAACGTTCATATGGTACTGAGATTGAGAGCTCTCCTGAAAAGTGGATGACCCTAGATCAACATAAGTGGATGGATTTATACCCATGTCTTTGCGGTAGTCGAGCTAAATCGGCCATGTGGCGCTCTTTGGGCTGAGTGTTGATGTGGGTTCTCTCATATATTATATCATCATACTTATTTATAGTAACTAGAAGTCCGAGTCACCTGGACGTCCAAAGAAAGGCTGAAAGATGTCCTCTATCGTTAAGATATGTCCCGCCAATATGAAATAAGTTTAAAATGTTACTATGAAAATCTATAGACACAATAGCTAGGTAAATTTGTAGATTGTAGTGTTATCTTAACATATGCTCGCTCAGTAGGTGCTCTAGGATAGTAAGTCGTCGGTGGACCAATAGACGTCTTAAGCAAGTGCAACGATGTCCATGACCTTAACCATAACATGTATTGTTGCAGGGCTTGATGTACGTCAACATAAGTGTCATCTACCATAGCAATGTGATCTCTACGAGCCACCCAGATAGCACCATGTTGCTGATGGTACTGAACTCAATCGGTATCATCTTTCCCTCTGCCATCAACTCTTTTGAAATTGGATCTATCGGAGCGACATCAATGCGTGGTAAGTGACCAAACTGACGAATAACTCTGTCAGGAAGGTGCCACTCCACCCTCTTCCGGTGATCTGGAACACGTGCAGCTAGGCGACCGCCAAGGCAAATATCAGACAGACGATCTCTAATTAGAATATTGTACGTCTCCCAAGTCACCTACATTTTTTAGTGGTTGTTATATAGTAGTATGATAAAATTCAGTTAAAATATATTTAAACATTTACGAGTTGTACCTCGCTCAATAGCAATCCATCAAGCTCATCCCGAAAAATTATGATATTACCAAATGACATATGTCGTACATACCGTTCGTTCTACCTGAGTAAACCAGTTTTCATATGTAAATCAATTACTTGCAACGTAGTATATTAAAACAATTGAAAAATAGTTTAGTTTTCTGACCTGATGCTCAGCCCATCGAGATCTTTAGGGTAGGGGATATGTAATATTGGTCTCCCAACATGAAGTTGCTCCCAAGATCAGATCTAAAGCAACTGAAGACAACCATCCATGTTGGCCCTTATCGGTCTGGTAGACTCATGCAGCTCCTTGTATAAGTGTGCTAACACTATGCCGCCTATCAAGAATGTGCTAAATATATCTAGATCTTCTAATAAAGGTAGGTACTACAAGTGCACCTCTGACCCTGAAGTATCTGGAAGTAAGAAACTCCCTAGACGGAATAACACGTATGCTCATACATGTCTGTTGAAGTCCATATATGTGAGGTCTGTGTAGGACTCCCTGAAAAATATCCAACGTAACCACCTAAGCGGCTGATGCGGCGTGTGCACATCCGTAGAATGGACTGCTGGGTAGATCGGGTCATGATATACAATATCTGCAATGGGATGTCCACCCAGTAGCTCATCGCAGCAATCAGGCCAACTCTATTACGGCTTCCCCTGTCCAACTACGATCGACCCAACGATCGGTGGTCCATCTATGCACGAACCCAAGATCATTACAATGTCTTGCAATGTCACCGTCATCTCACCTACAATGAAATGGAAAGTGTTGGTCTGGGGAGACCAACGCTCAACTAACGCTGTCAATCATGATCAAGTCTAATGGTGCAGGATTTAGTGCAGGATGGACCTTTGAAGGTGCAAGATCTGGTGCATCATCAACCATCTCAGCACACCTCCTCTGTCGACGTCCAGTCGACTTAGAAGGCTCCTCGGCAATCGTACCTATGACAAGAAAAATAAAATAACATACTATTAGAAGTCGGTAATATTAAAATTGTGCAAAATTTTAGAAGAAATAAGAAAATCCATACAATTTATGTAGATTTTATTTTGTGACACTATCCATACTAACCTTATACTAGTAGGGTTGTGTGGACACGATGTAATGACCCGATTTTAAAATTGCACATACTAGTGCTTTATCGTCTATCGTCATTATGTTCTTATAACTTGATCAGCTCTCGATCGCTTTTCCTTCCGAGTATACGCCCTACATTGCCATGATATAATACTTTGACCCATAAGCCAAATGATTTAATCTCTGATGGACTAAAGCTGCTATGGAATGACCACATGGCATCTGATAAATCAGTATTCAGAAACAACTACATGAACTAAACTGCTTCGCTGTGAAATCAACTCTGAAAGATCGACAACTCAACTCATATCGAACACTTGCACTTCATTGCATATCGTGGATAGTGTGGCCTCATGCTCGACCCACCGAAAATCGCTTGTGTTCCGGGAGAGATGGTGAATTCCGCCGCCCAATTCATGATACCGACCCTCTAATAAAATAAACCCACAATGTTATAGTAAATAACAGTGATTAGTGCTTGAATTGGTAGTTTCCGTGCCCGTTTGAGTACCCCGTTAAAACATTCTGATGCATTGTCGTCATAGTACCATAACGCTTGCCGTCATCATGAACCAATGATCACTTGCACACATCATGATCTACTAACCACTAGTATGCTTTAGGTTTAATTTTCTTTATATCTGTCATATGACGGTTGAATTTGTTGATGTCATACGTGTTGTCAGACAAGTATATTTTCTTACACAGAAACTCGACATCCACAATACCCATCTTCGCACTACTTTTTTGAAGTTTTCCCACAGATGTCTTAAGCAATGACGATGTGCAGCCCATAGGAATACATCACGGTATCCACGTACCAACCCCACATGCTTATCTGAGATAATATATAAATCGCTCCTTGCTGAAATAATAGACAACAACTATTGTATGCACATAATGAACTAGAGCCAAGACTCATTGTTCTCAAATTCAACTACAGCGAAAGCAAGCGGAAATAATCCATTGTTGGCATCAATACCAATAGCTGTGAGTAACGTACATCGATACTTTTCTAGTAAGAATGTTCCGTCCATGCTCAGAATAGGGCGACAAAATTCCCAACTTGATATTGATGGTCCAAATGCCCAAAACAATCTCTGAAACCTGCATGTATTTGATGATAAAATTCTATAAACAATTCATGACAGAACATGGCATAATGAATTCATAAATAAGCCGATAGAGCGGTACGAGTCCTCCCAACTGCTAAATATTGCTCTCATAGTCTTACACTGCGCATCCCAAGCCTTCATGTAAGACACTTTAATATTAAATTTCGATTTCATCCTTCCAATGATCTCTCTTGGTTTCAAGTTTATCTGAAATCGCATAACTAGCATTATGAAATAACTAATGAACTTAGAAGTGCACTGACGATGTCCAGAACCACTGATAGTGCTAACGTATGTGTGCGGTGCATCTAAAGTTGATATCTTCCAAGCACCTCCCAACCTTTTGCTCCTGTTATAGTGCATGGACCATTGGCAAGATCTGCTAGGATTACTATATTGTGCACATATTACAGTAAAGTTCTTCTGATTCAAAGTGATGGTAAGAAACTGAACATTACTAAGTATTGACCAACCAATTACTACAAACTGAAGCTCTTTCTTATTTGAGAAACACATACTTTCATATAGCTCAACTGGAACTTCGATGTCATCTGAAAAACTTGAACTATCAGATTAATCATCAAACACAATCTATGCATCCCAATCTTTTGTGGTTTGGCATATGCGGACATAGTCGTTATTACAAATCATAGCATCGTCATTTGAAGAATTCTGAATTGAATGACTCTGAATAAGCTCGTGACCAACATTGGTGTCAAATAAATTGGTATTACCCAAGAAAGAATCCTTCTCAGCATCGCTGTCATCAGATGCATTGCTTGATTCACTATTCATCATTTCATACTCGTCATCAGACAATACTTTAGATGAACTAGATTGCTCATGCAGTCGTGCTTGAACATGCAGCTGAGTTCTGTGTCAACAAAGTCATAATCCTTTTAAAAATTAAAAGATAGTATAACCAAAAAATGAAGATACTAAAACTGTTGTTGAGATAATTGTTAACCTTATTTTTGAGTCGTTGTAGTAGTATTGTGGTACAACAGCTGTTGGCAAAGTGAAATCATGGGCGTAATCAGACGGAATATTATACTACATGAGATCAGTATCAATTTTAGCTGCAGCAGTACATTGTGGCTTGACTTCCACATAAAAAACTAATGTATGACGGGAAACTTCATCAAGTACAATACTGCAGACTTCATCATCAGAAATCATAGAAGCTACGTAACCCGCGTAGATAGGAAAATGATACGTAAGCTCCACTATGAAGTTATCAACGTCATAACGTAGAGATCTAAGCACTTTTTGTTTTAAATCTTCTAAGCTTGCACGACGCGAGAATCACATTAGACGATTTTTGCCACCTACATAACTTAGAATAAACTGATCATCAACAATCAATTGACCATCATAGAAGAGAATTAAAGAAACGAGCTCTTGACTCATACTAATATATGCTCAACAACCCAATTTCTAACGCAACCTAAAAATTAACTCATCACTCATCAAAATAAGTAGTGGTTATGATGTAACATAAATGTGATGATGAAGCCTTGTAAGTAACATTAATGGAGGTCAGCCAAATACTTTAATAATAAATGTGAAAAATGTGCTTATTAAGAATGATAAACATAATATAGAAAACATTGCCATTGTCTACACGCATATTTTAACTTTTGTATGACTTATACATTTGGCTTATCTACATTATTGATGAAGTGCATATAAATTTATTAACCAACACTTTGAATTAGTTAGTAGTTTAATACTAAAATTTCTAGTAATATACTATATTCATCTTTTTTTTTTAAAATAAAAAAAAATTGGCTCACTCATTATCATTGGATGCACATGGGGCAGTTAACTTCACATAATAATATTTTCTTTAGAATGTTATCTAATGAATCTAAATCTTTCGTAGATTATCCACTATCTCCTCCATACATGACTATATAATAGGTTAAGCTAAGTAGACATTAACATTTGAGGCCTACCTTCTTTCCGTTGATGAAGCATTTAAGATAATGAGCATTACATCTAGCAATGGATGTAGTGATAACAATTATGACATAAAAATGTAGATGATGATAATAATATTGAGCTTTTGAGACATGAGGTAAAATAATTATATGCGCTTCCCAATGCAATATTTGTGTATGTTGTTGACTTCAATACTTGTTTATCTTGAAAATATACCTTACGGGACGGGTCGTGCGAGCTGGAACCAAGAGAGTTGGTGGAGCCTGGACCGAAATCTTCGGGTGGAGCCGAGACTTAAAGCATGGGAGTGTGGGAGGCCGGAAGCAAAAGCCGCTAGTCACGACAACGATGCTAATTTATTTAGAAGCCAATACCGATAATCTATCGACCTTTAAAGCCCGAATCGATTATCGACGACGATTTGGCAAAGAGTCCGCTCTCTAAGTCACCTGATGAGTACCAATCCGCCAATTTAAACGATTGTACCTAAACTCAAATTTTTTTTATAAATACTTAAAATAATAAAAATTTATTATTTAATACTTATTTTAAAAATTTCTTGAGACCAAACCGAGTCTCACTTTTGAAGCTCACGTTGTCGTTATCACCGTCGAGCGGCAAGCCTGCGGTGGTGAACTCAAAAGCAAAGTCGCGGGTCTATCATACCGCGATGTGACTTATTTAGAGTCAGCCGATAATCTCGATTGACTTTAAAGTTAGTCGACATTATCGGTGATCGATGGCATAGTCGTCCCATGTTTGGTGACTCTAAGTCACTTCAGCGATGAGGTGGCTGGCCAGTCACCCATTTATTAAACGACTGTACCTAAACTCAAATTTTTTTTTTATAAATACTTAAAATAATAATAATGTATTATTTAATACTTATTTTAAAAATTTTTTTAGAGCAAACCGAGTCTCACTTCTGAAGCTCACGTTGTCGTTATCACCGTCGAGCGAGCAAGCGGGAGAGGGACGCATGGAAGCAACTCCAGGTTACTGAGTTTGGCAGAATGGCCGGCAGCAGACCCACCCGCCCGATGGGCGGTCTCGGAACTTTTTTCTCATATAGGATCTTTGTATCCGCCCTTTTCACGCTCCTCTTCCTCGCCTCCCTCAGCGTCATCCTTTCCTCCTCCTCGCCACCAGTTTCATCCTCCACAAATTCCAGTGATGGAACCGCTGTCTCAGGCGAGGCTTCCGCCTCCGGGATCCGGCGAACTTTCCTGGCCATCAACTCCGATCCCCTCCAAACCCATCTCGACCTCATATATCGACAAGCAGCGGACCATCTCGCGCTTGTCCATGCTTACGCCGCTTACGCCCGTCGCCTAAAGCTTGAAAACTCCCGCCAATTGCGCCTTTTTGAGGATATGGCCGCCGGCTTCTCCAATCTCGCCGCCCGTCTCGACTCCGATTCCCCAGTCGACGAGGACAATATTCGTCCGCTGGAAAAGGAGGCCAAGGACCGGATCAAGCTCGCTCGACAGCTCATCTCCGAGTACAAGGAACCCTTCGACACTCAAATGAAGATACAGAAGCTCCGCGACACTATTTTCGCCGTTGGTGAGCAGCTCCACCGTGCCAAGAAGCTTGGGGCACTTTCGAACCGCATCGCTGCGGGATCCACCCCAAAGAGCCTCCACTGCCTCGCAATGCGCCTTATGGAGGAGCGAATCGCCCACCCTCAGGCCTATCGCCGTCTAAACCCTCCGGATCTATCCGATCCGGATCTCTATCACTACGCCATCTTCTCCGACAACATAATCGCCGTCTCCGTCGTCGTCAATTCGGTTGTCAAGAACGCGGCGGAGCCTCGCCGACATGTGTTCCATGTGGTCACAGATCCGATGTACGCGGTAGCGATGCAAGTGTGGTTTACTCGCCGGCCGCCAGCAAATGGCGCAAAGGTTGAGGTTAGATCGGCGTCGGTGTTTGGGTTTCTGAATGCTAGTTACTCGCCGGTGGTGCGGCAGATTGAGGGCGGCCGACGCGATTTGGTGCTTCTGGATTATTTGAGGTTCTATTTGCCTGAAATGTTTCCCATGCTGAGGAGGGTAATCTATCTTGAGGACGATGTGGTGGTGCAGAAGGATCTGTCGGGGCTATGGAATATGGATCTCGATGGGAAGGTGAACGGAGCAGTGGAGATGTGTTTCGGTGGGTTCAGGAGGTATTCGAGGTATATGAATTTCTCACATCCGGTGGTGAGGGATAGGTTCAGCCGGAGGGCGTGTGCGTGGAATTTTGGCGTGAATGTCTTCGATCTGGATGCCTGGAGGCGAGAAAGGTGCACCGAGCAGTTCCATCGTTACCAGAACCTTGTAAGATTCGTTTACTCTCAGAAATTTGTCTCTTGAGCTTCGTGGAAATTAACTTGATGAATTGGGTCTTACTGTGGTGCATTTTAATACTTTTCTTAGAAACCAATAGTTCATCTATAAGAAATAATTTAGAGATTTAACTCATGTAACATAAAAGTTTTACATGTCAACTTAAGGATCAATTTGTTTATGGAGGATCATGTTTTAATTGGATTGAAATAATAGTTTCAAAGCGGAGTGTGAAATGGGAGGCTTTCTCTGTGCACAAAAGAAAGAAAAAAAAAAAAAAAAAAAAAACAAAAAGTTAACAATTATTGAGTTCATGCCAAAAAAAATAAAGAGATGTCGCTAGTTCTTGCATCCAAAAGCTAAGATATACTTACATCATTTTGATTGTGGAACCAATGGGGAATCAAAGTTTGTATAGATTAATTAGTAGTCAAATCAATTTTGTTTATAGACGAGGGTAGACCACTTGGTATTTCAATAGTAATAACAATTATTTGATGAACTTAATTCAATTCCCTCACATGCCTAACAATCTTATCTTCACATGAGAGCTCTCTTTGGAAATACTCTCTTATATGAAATATTTTCAATATCACTAGCATCATAGAAGTTACTCTTGAACCTTGCTTAATGATGTTGGAAGCCAACCATGACTCATGGGAGCAACAAATTGCTTAAACTGCTCGATCCAAGTTAAACCTACAACTCTGGCATCACTTGTTAAGAGTGTGGAATTAAAAGGGAACTAGAGTTATGCTAGATACACTAGTGTTCAGATTTATTTTTAATATAAGAATTTATGTTTTTGAGTGAGGGCTAATTATTTAGTATTTTAACATAAATATATTTGTCAACTATTTGATTTGGGATTAAACCCAATACTCACCTTGTTCTTTAAATAACTTGATCCTAAAACAGAAACTTATGAAATGGAGGCTTCATTTTAATTATGAGACATTTACGAGGATGAAGATGCCTTAATGTTTTTTTGATTTTGTGATTAACATGATTTTGCTTTTAGAAAAGCAACTTTCAATTTTTCTTGCTCGTTTATATTTTCCATCTGGCATTTGTCTTTGCATAAACTTTGGTCTAGCATTGCATCTGCATAAACTTAAGTTTGATGCCCAAGGAATGAAGTTATAGAAGTAAGCTTGTGTTAGATGATTTTACTATTGTAATCTGCCTTTCGATGGTAATTTTTAGAACTAAATACCTTAACTTTCTTAATAATTATATAATTATTAAAAAATCATTACCCCATAGAAACCATAATTGTCTTGCAAATTGTGAGCATTCCTTTCTATTATAATGGGGCAATAAACTTCTCATACTCATAGGATAAATTCTGAGATCATTCATGAAAGATTTTTTAATCATCTATTTTAATAACATTCTGATCTATAGTTGAACTTAAGAGGAACATATTGAGCATGTGAGAAAAGTGTTCGCCATTCTAATAGAAAATCACCTCTTCTTGAATCTGAAGAAATGCAACTTCAGAAAGAAGATCATACTTTATTCGGGATTTGAAATTTGTTGCCTGGAGATTAAGCTTGATTGCAATATAAGAAGAAATGATCGTTGGAGCTTCATTCGAGTGTGCTGGTATGCACAAAAGTTTATTTGCAACTTCTCTACACTTATGAGACCTTTGCATTTGCTAACAAAGGCCCACTAGAAATTCGCATGGGAGAAGAAGCATGGATACATTTATTTTTCTTAAAAGGTGGATAAACTTGTCATTTGTTTTAAGCTTGCTGAATTTGCATATATCACTTGAAGTCATGGAAGATGCTTTCAGACATGCTGGCAGTATGATTTTAATGTAAGAAGGGAGAACATACCATTCAGAGTTGTTACGAGGCATTGAAAAAAAGTACTTGCCATATGATAAGAAAGTACTCGAGTTTCTCTATTTCTCTAATCTGTGAAGTACTGATGATCTTATCTAGTTGGCTAAGAAATCATGGTTTATATGATACCGCCTAACTCAAATAAAATTTTAGTAGGCATGACACTTGAAGTGAATGAGATATTTATTCTAGTTCAACTTAGTCATTCGACGCAATAAGGGAGTGTAAAATACGATGGTTGATTTGCACTCATGACCTTCAGTGACTGTTGGTAGCAATGTGCTTGGAGCTCTCTTAGCAAGAATATGATAACTTATACAAGCTTGATGAAGAGTTTCGAGAGATTCTGGAAGGGGATTGATACACTATCAAAGAATGACTAATATATAAGGGAACTCACCTCTGTATTCCCAAGGACAATTACCGGGTGAAGTGGATAAGGGAAACACATACTTCTAATATAGTAGGACACTATAAAGTGATGAAGATGCTTCAAACCTGCAAAGATATGCATATTGGTTGAGAATGCTTAGCGGACCATATACTCGGCCTATTATGCCAATTCAACCATGAGAGAGTATCTCTATTAATTTATTGAGAGGACTATTAAGAACTCATAATAATCATAACTATATATTGTGTTTGTGGACAAGTTATTGAAGTTGATATTTCTTGTGGTGTGTAAGTAGAGCATATTGTGTGAAGAAGCAAAGCATTTTTTTAACAATGTTTATGTGAATTTTGATTTATTGAGTTCAATCATCTTAGATATAGACTTTTGATTCCTTTGTAATTTTCGAAAATCACTATGGGCCTGCTACTTTAAAGAGGAGCATGATTTTTCATCCACAAATTGACAATCATATTGAAATAGTGAATAAAATTGTTATGCACTTATTGAGAGGATTCAACTCATGAAACTCACTAACCTAGAATGGAAGTATCCCATACATCTAGTTTGCATTCAACTGGGTGACACTATAGTTCCAAAAGCCAAACTTCAATTGATGCATGTCTAGGATGTTTGTTGCAAAGTCTCTTCAGCTTGGTGTTCTTGACTAAGTCAATGATGAGCATGATAATCGAGAAGAAGGGAGCTATTGATCAAACCAATTTAATATGGTTTGTTCAATATTTTAAAAAAATTGGGGACAATGGATACTAAGTGACTCTACTCGTCTATATGAAAATCTACTCTATGGTGAATGTAGAAAATTTTAAGTTATTAAAGCCTTTTCAATGCTAGATAATAATGTGAAAAAAGTCTTGCTTTTGGTGGCCTAGTTCTTGGCCAAGAGGATTGGTTGAAAGCGGATCAACTTTTTGAGAAGTGAATCATATCAATCCGTTCTAGCACTAAACTGCTTTAAAGAATCACCAAGAATGGGTAGATGGCCTCCAAAATAAAACAATATACATGGAAGAGAGGAGCTAAGTTCTTCCTTGTCTTACACCTTCATTCATGGGAGTGAACCACCTCATTAAGATGGGGATAGATATGATTAAGAGATTAGGAATTCAAAGAAGTGCGCGGACGTTAAGTTTAGAGGGCTTAAAAGTTGAGAATGTCACTTCTAACAGGATTTTTATGTTGCCAAGAGGAACTTTGAGAAAGTTGGTGCATTGTTGAGAGAAATCTACCAAAGGCAAGAAGAATTGACCTAGTAGATATGAACTCCAAAATTTAGAGAATACGTTTAATAGACGAGTGATTCTGTGACCGATGAGCATGTTATTAAATAGTTATAGTGTCAGCTTGATTTTATTAGTCCACAAAATTGTTACTAAAATTAATATTGTTTCGTCATATTTTGTGATCATGATTTTTAAAGTAAATTTGCCATTGTAGTTAGTGCTATAGGTTGAAATCATTTTTTTTATTTTCCAAATATAATCGACATTCCTTATTTATATAAAGCAGTGTTGCACAAGGATTGGGGATATATCAATATATAATGGGGAGTTGAAAACTGGAGAAGAGATAGTTCCTATTTTAGAGAGATTCATGGAATTTGAGAGTTAGAGAGAGTGAATTCAAGCTTCGTGTCATGGACAAATTTTCTCTAAAGCCATATGTGCGGCCTTTGCACACTCCTTTCCTTGCTAAGTTAGCCTAACTCTTGCAACACTCAGTTTAGAATACTAAGAACCCAAGAAAGAGAGCAAGGATAACTTTGAGAGGAAAAACAAGTGTATTCTTAAGCAAAGGAAATTTTATAATACTTCGAATGCTTGGAAACTTAGATGGATTCAAATGAATGGGTGATAGCTTCTATTTATCGTCCTTCACCTTCTTTAGAGAAGTTTCTATATTTTGAGAGAATTATGGAGAAATATGTACTATTTCTAAGTATATACAAGGATTCAAGAGTTTTTTTTGGATTAACCTACAGTGCTCTTGAAACATTCTCATCCAAGACCTTAAAGAGATGTCTGATTTTTGGTAGAGCTTCTCGAAACCTTCTAGGATGTGCATGCTCTCTCTAGTTCGTTCATGAGTTGCATTGGTCCATGGCCAAGGAAATATGGCTAACCTCCTTGTAAGTGGCGGGGTTTGACATCATTTGCCTTCTTGTATTATTATATGGTTCTTTTATTAATAACCTTGAGTGTTCTTATTCTAGAAATTTAAATTATCTATAAAGGTGATGCACAAGAGCGCGCAAATTATAGAGGAATTAAGTTAATGTGCCATACATTAAAATTATGGGAGAGAGTAATTGAGCATAGGTTACGATGTGATACAAAAGTTTCTAATCGTTTGGTTTCATGCCAGGTAGATCTACTATGGATGCTATACATTTGTTAAGAGGTTTGATGGAGAAATATAGAGAAAGTAAGGAGGATTTACATATGATATTTATTGATTTAGAGAAAGCTTATGATAAAGTTTCAAGAGATGTTCTTTGGAGAGTTCTAGAACAGAAAAGAGTTAATATTGGTTATATTCAAGTCATTATGGATATGTATACTAGAGCTATTATGTGTCCAAACACAAGGAGGATTGACAAAATATTTTCCCATTTCAATTGGATTACATCAAGGATCAGCTTTAAGCCCTTATCTTTTTTGCTTTAGTTATGGATGTTCTTACTAGGCATTTACGTGAAGATGTACCTTGGTGTATGCTTTTCGATGACATTCTTCTTGTTGATAAGACTAGAGGGAGTCCAAGAGAAACTTGAATTATGGAGGTCAATATTAGAGTCTAAAGGTTTTCGTTTAAGTAGATCTAAACCGAATGTATGGAGTGTAATTTTAGTTGTAGAAGTTAGTGGTAGTGTTGTGACATTAGGTGAACAAGTCATTAATAAGAGTGAGCGATTGATATTTATTTATTGTTCAAAATGATGGTGAAATAGATGGAGATGTTATTAGTAGAATTCAAGTTGGATGGTTGAAGTGGAGGAATGCATCTCGTTGTCCGATAGAAAAGATCCACTTAAACTTAAGGAAAATTTTATAAGATGGTGGTAAGACCGCAATGACTTATGGTGCGATGTTGGCCAATAAAAGAAAGCATAAGACTAAGTTATGTGTTACGAGATGAGGATGCTCAGTGGATGAGTGGCTTTACTCTTAGAGATAAAATGCAAAATGAGTATGTTGGGAAAAAGTTGGAGTAGCTCAGGTTGCATAAGATTAGAGAGTTGCCTTAGATTGTTTGGCCACATAAAAGTGTCGGCCCAGATGACATTAGGAGAGTAGATGCATTAGATTTCCTTATGTTAAGAAAGGTAGAGGTAGACCTAAAAAGACTTGGTTAAGATGTATAAAAAATGACCTTAATATACTTGAATTAAATGAGAATTTGACACATAATAGGATACAATGGAGACGAAAGATTCATATAGCCGACCCCACTTAGTGGGATAAAGGCTTGTTGTTGTTGTTGTTTGGACCCTTTTGGTTGATAAATATCTTTCTATTTGTCAGAAGAATTTCTTTATGATTTCCTACTTATGGTAATATATCATAATAACAACCATATTGCACAAAACATTAAGCATCATTACTAGTAGATCCCATGCATATGTTTTGTTTCTACTCCATCACTGGAAGGAACAAATTGTTAGTCCATGGATTGCAAAGTTCAGAGCATCTTATGCATCTTACAACAGAATTGATTATCATTTACTGAGTTTAGCTAATCAAGCTTAAAACTTCAATGCTAAAGAGAGTTCATCTCCAAAATGAAATAGTTTTAGAGGACTTCAAATTGGTGAGAAGAGTTTGCTTCCTATGATATGTTAAAAAATTCTCTTTATCCAATTAGTTTTTAAGCAGGGAATAATTTGTTATACTATGCTTGATAAGCTTACCATGATGCTCTAATTAAATAATTAGAATCTCATTAAGAGTTTATCTTTTAACATGGAAAGATTATAGAAGGGTAACTTATGTAACACTTATGATATTGCTTGGGATTCCCTATTGATTCGATACTAATGGATACATAATGATAAAATTTATGAATAAAATTAAAACTCTTAATGGAAATATATAAGAGAACTTGATTAATCAAATGTGGTCATACTATATGGCTTTTTGTGAGCCATATGAGATCAAAGTTGGGCATTGTGCAATTTTTTTGCCAAAAAATTAAGCCTATGGGAGACAATCAATTACTTTAGTATTTTTACATCAATATGATTTGCAATTATTTGATGTGGGGTAAATCCAATACTTTTTCACATGACTTAACAAATTTTTTTCTGCTTATGCGAGAGTTCTCCATATTAGTCATTATTTTCCTTTAAATGAAAGCATTTCAATGTAATTGAGTATAATGTAAGAGCCAACTCAACTGTAGAGGTTGCTAAAATCAATGAAATTCTCGATTTTTGTTTTGGGTATTAAGGTTGCTAAAATCAATCGTACTTTCAGATCCTTCATTGAAAAGTTTATTAAAATACCTCATCCACCTATTTTCAATATCTTTTTCTAAGAAAAGCACTATTATTTTCATCCTTAATACTCCTCACTTGAACTATGTCTTTACTCCTATCTCTTTGGTTTAACTTATACATACATCTTTCACCTTTTGGTATCTAATCTATCAGATAAATCACTAAAAGTTAAATTTTTCAGTTCATATAACTTTCTTAATCTCTACCTTTTATATCTTTCCCAATTCTCGAAGTTTTTTCTAAACCAAGTTTTATAACAATCTTCTTATTTCTTATCTTTTGCACTCACTCCACCAACTATTCTTATTAAAGAGCTTCTTTTGATTCTCCAAGTCATCTTTAGAACTTGTTTAATAGACGATATTTTTTCCCACATAACGTTAGTTTCCTTATGAACATCCCAAACTCGATTTCTTGTAGCTTGCTCTTAAAAATATTTTATTTGTGTTCTTTAAGTGCCCCATCTAATCCTGGGACAATAATTTAGTTTATTTTTCTCTTACAACCTTTCATCTTAAAATCTAAAACTAATGGTCAATGTTGGGTATTTAAAATTTCACTTGGAATGACCTTCAATCTTTACTAATCTAAACGATCTATTTTTCTTATAAAAAAATAATCAATCGTGTTTTACTAGATCCATTTTATAAGTAATAATATGTTCATCTCTTTTCTTAAATAAAGTATAGCAATACAAAATCATAAAGAAAATCTAATATAGTCCTACCTTCTTCATTAGTCCCAAATCCATAACCACCATGAATCTTTTAAAATCTTCTACCACTCTACCAACACGTCATTTAAATCTCCTCCATAAATACTTTTCTTCAAGAGTATCTTTTGTATTCTAATTCATTCCAAAATTTTTCTTTTGAGCTTACCTCCAAACCTACTTGAGGCGTAGACAACATAACATTGATAATCTTAGTATCAACAATAATTTTAAAATATAATTCTATCTCCACATCTATTAATACTTATAACATTATCCTTCAAACTTTTATCTATAATCACATGTCCATTTCTGAGTTCTTACTCTAATACCAAAGTTTAAAACCTAAACTATCAATCTCCTTGGCTTTCTCAACCCATTTAGTTTTTTGAACATATAAAATATTTATCTTTTGAATAATATCTATTAATTCCATTAATTTACCTGTAAGAACCTATATTCCAAGATCCTAACCTAATTCTAGTTTCATGGACTAACTTCTTTGCCGCATCCGTCCATAATGTGGGAACCCTTGCTTATTTAACACTGCCGGTAGTCGTCTCGCACATTTTTCACGTATTCAAATATACATAGCGTCGCTTCCAGGGGACGCCCTAGCATTAATACAATGATTTAAAGGATTCATGTCATGATTATTTCGACAAATTTTATCCTGGCTGTCGACTACCTAACGCAACCCTCCACTTTTTGCATCCGGACTTGGGGATCGGCAATGGTAGTGTTATAAATACTACGGCCGAATGCGCCTTTCTACCATGTTAAGAAAGACATGTATGAGTCTCTAAAATACCTGCATTTAATACAGATTTCCCTGCCACGTTAAGAAAGACATGTAGAAGTACTTAATTTACGATCAATTATTACATTTGTAACACATATAGGACAATATCAGAATAGGAGAGGCAACAAATTTTTTTAGATGAAATCTAACCTAAGCAAGCTAAAGAAGAAACATCAACAACTTCAAATCGTATGATTTTGCTCATGGGTTAATGACATCCAACAATAATGGATTAGATTCTAAAGAAATTTAGATTCTACCTCTCTATTTCCCTACCAAACATTAGAATGAAATTTGTGAAAAAAAATCTGATTTAGTAAAAAAGAAACTCAAAAATCCCACTTTTTTTTTTCAAATCCGACAGAAGAGATGTCAATTTAATAGCAGGATAAGAGCAGGCTATAACAACAAAATGACAGCAAGAAACCCCATAGAATTTTGCCTCCTTTTAGGTTTTAATACCTTAATAAATCCTGGATTCAATAAGCCCAGCTAATTGGCCAATTTGGCATGGATTTCCTAAGCCCACTATCGCCTTTGTCTTTGATTACCAGCTAATCCTGTGAAGGGCTTTGTGGGAAATAAGGCTTAGCAAAGATCAGCTTAAGGAGATGTGGCTATTCAGCCTGGCGCTCTGGAAACTGTAACAAGACGAGGGCAGCTTGCTGGGATCAGCGTGCCATATGCGAGATGGGTAGAGAAGGACAGCTAGGATGCAGAGAGGCAATAGCATGGAGATGTGTTTCTTGCGTTAATAGGAAGTATACGAAAGTGTTGAAGAGGATCGGGTAGAAGGAGGCTGCTGTAGGTCGAGTCTGGAAGAACGAAAGAGCGAGCTTGAGAGTAGGAAGAGTTTTGTCCGTACCTTGGTGGAACGACTGAAGAGAGGGCAGCAGCAACGGAGAGGTCTTATGGTGGGAAATCCGGAGCCGTTTGGCTCGTGTGTGGGAATGAGAGTGCACGGAGTGTTCGACTGAGCAAAGGAGATGTGCGGCGTGTGGGGTAGGAGTTAAGGCTGTTGGGGAGTGTTATTAGAATTAGGGTTGATACTTAGAAAGAGCTCTTTTTATTTAAGTAATTAAAATAATCCTAATTCAGATTTTTGCGATGACATAATCACATAAATAACATATATGTCAATTATATATTATTCTGATGTTCCGAATGCAACGACGCAGTCCATTTTGCGATCAGAGGCTGTTTGATTCAAGTCGGCGTCAAATTGGAGTCAATTTGATTCAAATTTCGCGATCACTTTTCGCCGATATTCACGCGAATTCGTCCATAGCGGTCTCATTTGATAGATTTTGATGTTTCGACGCTAACAACGTGATCAATTTCGTGAACGGAGGTCGTTTGAGCATCGTCATGGCTTCCCGATCTCGATATACGTGTCAATTGATCGGCGACCCTCCTCCGTAATTGGTCAACCGTCAAATTGTGCAAGATGCATATTCTGATCAATTTCGACGTTCTGAACTCGATGGCGAAGTCCGTTCGTCGATCGTAGATCGTTTTGATTGATTTTCGGCGCTGTCGAGAATATTTCAGCTCCGATTTGCGTGCTGTTATATCCGATTACTCGATATTCACGCACACTCGTCCGAATTGAGCGTGAACAGTCTCATTTGATAGATTTTGAAGTTTCGACGCTAATGGCGCGATCAATTTCGTGAACGGATGTCATTTGAGCATCGTCGCGGCTACCTGATCTTGATATGCGTGTCATCACGTCGACGAACTTCTTTTTTGATCGGTCGACCGTCGAATTGTGCAATATGCATGTTCTAATCAATTTCGACGTTTTGAACACGATGACGAAGTCCTTTAGTCAATCAGAGATCATTTTGGCTAATTTTTAACATCTTCGAGTGTATTACAGCTCCGATTTGCGCGCTAAAGCTCGTAGAATTTATCTTGTGAGCTCGACTCGACTGCTGCAGCATGCATGGAGGTCAACAATTGTTTGGATGGCTGTTTGATAGTGGTGGATTGTCAATGGTGGTCTAGCAAAGGTTCAATGATGGAGGTCGGGCCAGTGGTTTGGTGATGGTGGTCAAGCAGTGGACAATTGATGGTGGTTGAGCAGGCAATATGATGATGGCGACTGGGCGGTGGTTCGGCGAAAACAACCGGGTAGTGGTCCGATGATGTTGGTGAGGTGTTGGTTGGTGGTTTGATGACAATGGCCCGGCGACGGCGGTCGGGCAGTGGTCCGACGATAGTGGTTAAGTGGCTGAAATTTGATGGTGACCGAGTAGCAGTCTGATAATGGTGGTTGGGCAGCGGTCAGACAACTACAGTCGGGCAGTGATCCGACGATGGCGGCCAGGCGGTGGTCTAGTGACGTTGGTCATGCGGTAGTTGGCGGTGCTCTAGGATTTTTCAAACATCGGAGTTCTCTCTCAAGTCCAACTTTTCCTCTTTCATGTGAAGAATGAGTGTCTATTTATCAAATTTTTTAGTGCATTCTTTGTAAATATAGACAAAATAAAAACCACTCAATCAGATGGTTTAAAATAATTCATTTCATTACGAGATATATTTTGAGTAATTGGGTATCCAAATGAAGTCAAAACTAAGAGGTCTTGAGCTCGTTAGTTTCGTCTCGTCAAGACGCTTGATTTGAATATAAAAATGTCATTTTTAGAAGTTATTTAGAGACCCAAATAATATCACAAAGTCTTCAACTATATTTTAAGTGCTTGATTTGGAATCATCTGGACTTAGTTAGAAGTCAAAACTAATGATCCATTGGGTTTGCTTCATTGAAATAGTTAGTTTAACTACATGTTTGCCAAAAGTAGAGTTCAAATGACTAGATTTTATTCTCAAGAGACGTCTAGTTATATATAAATATTGAGATTCATGCTCAAGCAAAATGAATTTTCGTTTGATGAAGTTTCAAAGTTTATGTTTGTTTAAGTTTGAGCTTGATTTATTTTATGATCAATGAGCTTTTAACGAGCAGCTCATTTGGAAATATAAATGAGCTAATCTTATTGAGCTTAAAAATTAACATTTTAATATGACAAGCTTTAAGTCTGATCTTGTAATGATCCAAGCTTATTGAGCTTTAACCAACCAAACTTTCTTGTTTCATAAAACCCAAGTGCTCCCTCTCACAAATACAAGAGAAGTGCCCCATAAGTAACTCGTACAATATTACTTCACATGAAAGGTCAAATCCTCTCATCATTCATCTAATAGGCATGAAAAATATCAAATTATGACCATCGATATTTTAGGACTCCTTCATTTGGATTTTCTATGTGCTTGCTATTTCTTCACCTGCATGCAAACTTGGGCATCTGGTTTAGGTGCATTCAGATCACATGCAATCAGCCACACCCACATTATAGATTTTCTTTAAAACTCTGATTGTTATGACCATTTTCAAATAATGCGGCCTTCTATCTTGCGCAGCTATTTTAAAACTTCTCCATTGTTACTACACGATATTTTCTGGCATCAACATTAACAAATTCATTAATTGTTCTTGAATTTTCAGTTCTGATAAAATTATTGATGTTACTGATTTGTTCAATGTTTACCCCATTATTTTCCCCACAGAATGAGGATGGAACATTGTGGAGTGCTGGAAATGTCCTTCCTACTGGCTTGATGACATTCTACTCAACAACGAAACCAATAGACAAATCATGGCATGTGATGGGACTTGGCTACAATCCTAGTGTGAGTCCGGATGAGATCCGTAATGCTGCTGTCCTTCATTTTAATGGAAACATGAAACCTTGGCTTGATGTTGCCCTCAACCAATACAAGCACCTATGGACTAAGTATGTTGATACTGAGATGGAATTCCTGCCACTCTGCAACTTCGGCCTATAAAAGAAAAAAAAAAAGAAAAAAAGAGGAGAAATCAACATTATTTAAGTGATGCTCACTTCTCAGAGCTTCATCCGGTTAGAGTTTTGTATAATTCTTACTTTATATATGACATTATGGTTCTAGTTTACTGTAGCATATGCTTGTCTCCACGTGTAGGTCTTGAGATTTGATGGTGATTTTGTTATCCTCTGCAGTCTCTTGAACTTTCGTTTTGCTTTGCTTTATATTTTTACCGGTAGATGAATTACTTTCTCTTTGTAACTTGACTACCCCCCATGATCTCATAATATTTTCAATAGAAGTGTTAATATTGCTAGTTGAGTTCATTAAAAATACTTGTGGCATTACTTTAATTACAGCTGCCGCATTGAGTATACTCAATTACAACCATGCAGAGTAATTTTGTGAACCTGTGTTGCTGATTAGTCTGTTCTCCAGTAACACAAATATATATATTATAGAAACCATTGCCATATTTAACGTTTTTTTCTCAAAATTTTCTGAGCGAAGGAACAAAAAACTAATACTTTCCTTTCATAATGAAATTAGGAAACTTTGTTTAGTTTTTGTAACATATTTTGAAAGAATGAAAAAAAATAAACTCCCGAAATTAGGGATTTGGTGCTGAAGAAGCTGTGTAAAAAGCAGCACCATTGGATGAACTTAGTACGCTAGTAATCAATCAGAATATCATGTTTCCTGATAAGTAGAATTTAGAGGGTAACAATCATCGGATGTTCTCCTTGTGGAGTTTCACTATTTTGAAAAGTGTTTGCAAACTATTCAAGTCGGTTAAATGTAAGTTGTGGAGGTTAAAAAGTATCAAGATATATACTGATATAAAATGTATCAGGGTAGAATGATATTGATTTAAAATATGAAAATTTTTAGTATAAATTACATGAAGTTTAAATTTTCTTTTAAGAGAAAAATGATCCATGATATGGTAACAAACTAGAAGAATAAACCCAAACTAAAGCTCAAAACCTGTCCACGATTTACACCACCTCAGTTGACACCCTTGCCTTCACTTCTATCGAAGACATCACGTACTAACCCATTGTTGCTCGTAGCCGCAATGAAAGCACTGTCAGCCTTCTCCACAAGCCATTGGGCTCATATTCTCTTAAGATCTGTTTAGGCAGCTGTAGCATTTTTAAAAGCTGATTATAAAGTTGTTGTTGAAAAATAACTTTTTTAAAAGCTGTTGTGTGTGCTATAAATATTTTCTTTTTAAGAAATTTAAATAACAGTTTTCTGACAGTCAACACATTCTAATAGTTCAAGCTTTCGAAAGTAGCTTTTCACCACAACTTTTTAAAAAATAGTCAAAAAGTTGATAGTTAAACTTAGCTATGATTATTTTCTGGCTATTTTCTGAAAAGCAAAGTAGCTACAAAGCTGTCTCAAACGCACTCTTAATGTATCTATCATTGAGTGTCATCTCTGTTGCTTGTTTCTTCTCTATTAGTGACATAACACACTTATCATTATTTTATTCTTTTGTTCTTTTCTACTTTATGGATGAGTACTCTTTTTATTTTATTTTATTTCAAACTTAGGTGATAAGATGTTATGTTGGATAAGGCATCAACTTACTATAGGAATTTAGTTTTTTTTTATTGTGATAGCTATATCATCAAAATTTAGACAGAAATTTCTTCATAATGATGAATTTATATTCGATAGACTTTTGTAATGATGGTCATGAACATGCTTCTCACAAATAGATTGTGGCTGATGAAATGCCATCACAAATTTATATTATAACCATTTTAAGTCGCAAATAATTGGGCGTAAAGATCGTCAATTGAATAAAATGGGTCCATATTTGCGTTAAACTTTCCACCAACTTTTGTTATCAACTTGAAACTTAATTGAGAATTTACTATCAATACTTATTGCAAATTGATATCAAAGTTTTATATAATATGTCACGACTCAGCCTTGGAGTTTGGAGTTACCAAGACAGGAATAGGCAGTTGAATGGTGAAATTGAATCGACTAATGCCGATTCGAATCAAACAGGCATTAGTTGATTACTTTTTTTGTTAAAACGTTGCATTACAATCTTTCCCCATTTAGAAAAATTTCATCATCAAAATTTACAACTTATAATTTAGTCAATGTATCTAGCATAAATCATTTGTCATATTATCCTTGACCAATAATTTTAAAGATTGCTACATAATATGATAAATCATAGAAGCTAAATAATCAAACATAATGGGCATCAATGTCCAATATATATATCAAACTACTAGGAATAAGATAGATCATATAAGATAACTATTATAATGACCGTACATATAATATTTTTAGAATCATTGTCCACTGTAATATGTTTTTCAGGCTCTCATTGAGTGAGGGCATAGACTCTTGGTCAGTCATTCTGTGCTGACTAATCTTGAGTTGAAGCTGAAGTAGTCGATTCTATCATCTTTTGTTTACCAATCTTTTGTGCAAGAGCTCCGCTTGATTTTTGTTCATTAGAAGTATTTTCGCCAAGCAGAGGATGGTATCTAGCTATATAATCAGGTTGACGACACCAATAGCATGTGTTAGAGCCTGACAAGCATTCATCCTTATGCTGCTTCCCACATTTAGCACAATATTCCATAGTATGAGTCGTGCCACTACTAAAATCACAACTAAATTGAGGCTTCTTTTTATTAGATCTCTCTGATTGAGCCATATAATCACCTTCATTTGCACTTTTCCTTCTGTGCATCTTCTTATGCTTCTAAGTGATTTGGAAATCAATATCCACCTGTCTGAACCTCTATACTAGTACTGAATAATCATTAATCCTCAAAGATACCAATGGCTGTCTAATCAAATCCTTTAATTCAAACAAAAACTTATAGTACTTCTCTTCTATAGTTATACTAGTCGTGGTGCATATCTCAATAGTGTTGTAAATTCTACCTGATAATGTATGATTGTCTTCTCTACTTACACTAATCTAATGAATTTATCTTAATAGAGGCACAAAGTACTCTATGAATATTTCAATAAAATCTTCTCAATTAACTATCATATTCAATATATCTCTTAACTTGTCCTAATGTTACCCATGCTACCACCTTTTTGCTTCTCTATCTAATACAAATATAGGTAGTGGTATGTGGGCTCCGAAAATATGCCACCGACCTCTCGCAGATAAAGAGAGTTTTATTTAAAGTGTTGGTGTAATTTTCAGAAGACAGATGGGATAGTAGATAAGACACTACCTAGAGATTTCGCCCTCATTTTGGTGAGGATTTTAGATCTGGTTTCAGGTTTCCTATAGGTGCAAGCCCTTATAGTTAATTACCCCTCTCAATACTGAGAGAACTTTCGATTAAGTCTAGTTATTAGGTCGCTTAATGCGTAACGTATAGTTGCAGCATGAGGAGTTTTAGAATTTAGATTTAGAATTTATGAAATTCATCATTTTTAGCTTAAAGCGGATGATTGGGAGAATGATGACGTGCCCGATCTAGATCCCATGGTTTTATCATCTCGCGGTCAGTTTATTTAGTTAGAGGTAGTCGACCCAATGAAGGATCCTTTCCGAACACATGGGTTACGTCGCAGTAATCCTTGTAGACACAGGGGTAGTGTTTGTCAAGGATACATGCTTAAGTCTAACTTGGAAGATTTTTTTTATCGGTGTCTGCCCATGATTAACTCAAAAGAGAGCCATTGGGAGCATATGAAATACGCGTGATAGTAATATAATGATTTCATTTGGTGGTAACCACTCGATCAGAGGACTCTGATCGTAATTGCATCATATGTAGAGCCTACTGGCCAAGCCATGCAGTTAGAGAACACGAGTCACATCCTTACTGGCGTGAGATTGATTGAGAGTGAACATAGTAGAACACTTGATTTGACTTTGGCTCCTTTGTGGGCTAGAGTTTTCCTTAATTTTTTACCTCCGACAAACTATTGCGGAAGGTGAATAGATTGAGTTTTGCTTTAAATTTTTAAAGATTGAATTTCATTTAAGCATTTATAGCTTAATGACATATTATATTTCACATTTGATTTGACACTTGATTTTGATTAATTCAATTTGAGCTTGCAAGCATATTTTGATGGTAGGTATCCCCTCCGGTTGAAATCACCATTCAACACAGCCATCATCGGTGTAGATGTATTTTTTGATCATTTACTTTATTATTTCAGATTCTGTCGACTCTATTAGCTTAATAATAGGGGATCAGATCTATTGTCCTATGCTATAATTAGTTTCTTAGATATTTTAGTAAGTTGAAATTCTTATAATAATTAGATTTTTAGGTTTTGTTAACCCGGACCCGGTCCTAAGATTAAATAAGCATCATCGCCGCGTAGCACTTTGGTAACACTTCGGTAGTATTCTGGCGTCTTCCTCGCGTAGGGGGGCTACATCAGAACTATTTGGGTCTACCTGGTACGCTCATTAGGGCGTAGCGAGCGGTATCTTACGATACCACAATCATCTTTCAATATCGTTATGCCCTAATGAGCATGACGAGACCTTCAATCACTTGCATAAAAGCAAATATACCTACAAATATTCTTCTCCCTTGTTTTTTTCCTAAGTTCTAGATTTAGTCAAAATTTTGACATTTCATAGAGTGTCACATCTAACGGTTTTTCTTTTCAGTGCCTAATGAAGCGTAGCGGTGTCTTGTGACACCAGACACCACTACACTAATGGGCATTAGTGAGATCTTAAAACCTACAAAAAGAAGCACAAGCACAAATATACGATTTCCCACATTCAAACCTATTTTTTTTGTTGCACATTTGTAATGATCAGCAAGGTGGCTGATTTGACAACCACAAATAATAATAAATTTTTTTTATGCTTCTAAAGAGGTAGAAAATGGGTGATAAGTGGGACTTGGAGTGGGTGCTGCATTAGAATTCATTATTCCATCATAAGTTATCCCTCTCTTCTTGTAGGACTGCTTACACTCAGCTGTGTTTCTCTGTCTTGAATCATACAGAAATCAATTCGAAGCAATTTAGAGATTTCTACTATTTCTATCAAAGGGTACTGAACCTTGGAAGTAAGTATTTGATATATCCACAAAACTGAAGCTTGATAACAGGACAAAAAATTCAGGAGAGATTGAATCATACAAAAGATTATGTGACAGATCAAATTCAATTCCATTGTGACTAAAATTTGCCACTGAGAGATCTGGCAGATTCCCTGGTCCAAACAATTCAACAGCTCAAGGTGGTTGATTCTCTTCAGCATGTCCCGGAGCATTAATGTATCATAGTTTCTCAGCCAATCTAATCATAAAAGTGCTGACAACCACAGTATCTAAAAGTATTCATGAAGATTCAAACAATTCATGAGAGTACTCTGCACCAATTTCTTCAGCATCAGTTCTAAATATGATTCCAAATGAGTTGCCTTGAATAGCTCCAAGTCGTGGCTTATTGCAAACCCCAACTATCAAGACTTTGCCAGGCTCTTTTGCCAAATAGGCACATATTAAAGATTTCATCTTTGCACCTCTTTCCTTTAAGGCATCCATCAGAAAGTAGCAGAATTTGGTAAGAGCCTGTGGATAATGCAGTCGCACAGTATCCACAGGATCCTCAAGCTTGATCCAGCGAAATCTTCAACCACTTCGGATAAATCCACTCTGTCATCGCGGAGCTCCCCTGTCTTAGAATAGCCCTCCGTGTCTCAATAGCATTCTGCATTCCCTTTCTGAGATGATCGAGCTTGTTCAAGGAACGTGCTGAGTAAGCAACTCAAAATTGTTCTCCAACTGATGTGTCCTTCTTGGTTCCTACCATGGGAATTATGGATATTGAGACCAGCAAAATTTTCAATGTCATTGAATGAGGATACAGGGTAGACAGAATAGCGGAGAGAATCGGATGAGAGTGTGGGTTATGATCTTAAGGGCACAAAGACAATCGGCATCCGATGCTGATGGGAAGATGAGTAGAGGTGAGGAAGAATGAGGGATTGCGGTTTGCTTGTCGTTGAGAGGAAATCAAATGGAGAGGGAGACGAATGCCGATTTGCTTTTTGCCGAACGAGAGGGAGTGAACGAGGAGGGAGATCGAGAGGAGGGATCGATTTTCTGCGGTTGAGGGAAAAACTGAACGAGAGAGTGGGCTTCGATTTCTAGGAATCGAACGAGCTTGCGGTTGAGGGAATCGGGAGGGAACGGTTGAGAGCAAGAGGCTTCAAATCTGTGTGTGAGGAGCCGAACTAGAGTGTGGGAGGCCGATTGAGTGGGTTTTAAGCTTTATTTTAAACTTTAAGTTAATTAATATATGTATATTAATTAAGTATCTAATCAACCTTAATTTGAATTTTACAACGACAAAATCATATGGTTAATATATACATCAATATTAAGTTATTAGATATTAGGATCAACAACTATTTTTCTGAGCGAGTGGATTAATTTCAACTCAAAATTGGATTCGGCTTCGACATTTGTGTAGACTCGTCCGAATCGATCGCGAATAGTCTCATTTGATAGATTTCAATGTTTCGAAGCTAATAGCGTAATCAATTTCATGAATGGAGGTCATTTCGACTGGTGTCGGTGTATAGTGTATTTTAGCTTTGATTTGCATTCTAAAGCATCTGAAGTCGATCAATTCATCTTATAGGCTCGATTCAACTTTTGTAGCATATGTGGAGGTCAGCAAATGCCTCCTAACAAATGTGATTCGTGCATGGAGTGAGTCGCATTTGTTGAAAATTGGTTGACTCTTTGAGCTGGCCATAAATCTTTGATCACTTCATCTTCTATTTCAATAGCTAATGGTACTTTGACGGAATTCATCATTAGTGTAATGCCTTATGTTTAGATGAGCTAAACAGCGGGATTGGTCGATTTGTCCTTATTGTATCTTTGATTGTGCTGCTTATAATGAAATGTAAAGTCTATTCGGTTGAGCAGGTTATGAAAAATCTGTGGGCTCCGAAAATTCGCCACCGACCTCTCGCAAATGAAGAGTATGATTTATGTCAGTGAAATTTTTAGAAGGCAGATGGAATAGTATATAAGACACTACCTAGAGATTTTTCCCTCATTTTAGTGAGGACTTTAGATCTGGTTCGGGTTTCTATGGCAAGATAGTTAATTACCTCTCAATCTTGAGAGAACTTTCAATTAAGGCTGGGTCGCTTAATGCGTGGCGATATAGACGGCGTGAAGTTTTAGAATTTAGATTTATAATTTATGAAATTCATCATTATTAACTAAAAGCCGATGGTTGGGGGAATGATGACGTGCATCTGATCTCATGGTTTAGTCATCACACTGCTGCGGTTCTACTTAGTCGAGAAGATATAATTGAACGAAGGATCCTCATCATTAACATATGAGTTACATCGTCCAAGTAATCCTTGTAGACTTGAGGTGGTGTTTATCTAAGGAGGCGAGCTTAAGTATATACCTTGGCGGAGGTCTTTTGCCTATCGTGTCTGATTCACAACTTAAAGGATAGAGCCATTTCATCAGTATGATTTGATAAATAATATAATGGTTCCATTTAGCGACATCCACCGTCGAGGACTCACAGGTCATGTGTATGTACTTCACGACTTGGCAGGAGCTTGGAATGCGAGAACGACGGTCAGATGGATAGAAGAAAACATTACCTAATATTTCCAGTCTTAAACAAAATCTCCAATAATATAAGAGCCACTACAATTCATAAATTATTTAAACATTTTGGCTACACATATATATACTAACAAAATTCATATGAAATATAATTTAAATATAAATCAACATAACTAACATAATTACCTATCTCCTCAAGTCTCTCTATGGCGATAAACATAACCCTCCTTTCTATCATCCATCTAGTTAGGATGATTATCTGAAAAAAATAAATAACTAACAATTGAATAAAATTCAGTGGATCAATTATGTTGTTACACTATAATGCACAAGAAGGTAGAATTAATATGCATGTTAATTTTTGTTATAACATTTATATAAAAGAAATTACTCAAACAATTAAACATATATGAGGTATGTACAAATGAATATTTTGTGCGAACTTTTACTTTTACATTTATTATCTATTTTAGGAGTCACCGTCTAAATTTTTACCAAAAAAAAATCTTTATCAATACTCATCCAAAGGACAAGTATTCTGTTTATTGATTTAGATTTGATCATTTTTTACGTACATTTTTGCCCCATCCGGTCTTATAAGTGGGTGAACTTCACTTTCAACATGCATTAGCTCTACAATTATCATATCGTATTATATAACAGTAGATCGGTTAATTTTATAAAATGACGAGTGATATGATCTAACATTCGGTTATTATCTAATATGAAGAACACATCACAATTTATGAAAAAATAGGAAAATAAATCACAACTTGCAGTACAGGAAAAAGTCATAATAATATATAAATGCATTTCATCACAAGAAATTAAATATATTTTACCATAAATATAAGAATATAATTACCAATTTTAATTTATAGTTTTTTTCCTTGAATCTCCATCCCTTTAATACTTTTTTCCTTAATTGAAATTCCTATAGAATAAAATATTGATTGGATCAATATTAGAAATTAATTTATTTTATTTTATTCATTTTTTTCATGATATTTACGTATATTTTTTATTATTTAGCTTCGTTAAATTGATATTATTATTTTTAAATCAAGTTAAATTAACCTTTAATTCTTTTAATATAATGATATGTCTAATTTGCCATATAATACTCTCTAATTCTTATTATTTTTTCTCAAATTAATTTAATTTAAAAATTTCTATCTTTTTCTGTAATGATTTCAATTTAAGAATTATAATATATAATTAATTCAATTCTCATGATTATAAATTATCTTTTATAAAGTTATTAACCTCAAAATTTCTTGAATCTTAAATAATTAAGGCTTAAATTCTTTCATTTACTAATTCATTTAAAATTTCTTTTTCTTGAAAATCTATTATTTTCACTAATATCCTATAATAAAAATCATGGCTATTTAAGGGTTTAGGTAATACAATAGAATTAAGGTTGTATAATATTTGATATATATATATATATATATATATATATATATATATATATATATATATATATATATATATATATATATATATATATATATATATATATATATATATATATATATAGATGTATTTTTAGTTAAATTAGAGATAAAATAATGTCATATCATTGTTTGCGAAGCTCTTAACAAATGCTTTACTGATTTAATAATAACCTAATTAAATCTAAATTTTAAATAAGAAAACAGAAAACCATTATATATATAGACATTTTCTCATTTTATAAAATCCAAAAGTAAATATTTTCAATTAAATTTATTGCCAAACTTCTAACACCCTTAATTAAGATAAAAATAATAACAATAAAAATCAGATTTCTAATCTAATAAATAATTATATAAATAATCTATTTAACTTACCATTCTATCCTAGGTTTTGCCCTCACCCATTGCTTGGGATGCCCGCATGCACGTCTCTCTCTGTGGCTCCCTCTCTCCTTTCTTGCTTGCAGACTCCGGCCAGAAGCGCCTCACTCTCGTAGGGCACGCACCTGACTCCCTTCCTCCCATTGTTCATAAGGTTTCCCTCCTCTTTCCTTGGTCGATGGCACACGAAGGCTCCTCCTCCCCTCTCAGGTGCCTACGGGTCTTTCGGTAGAACGCATATGCACAAGGAAATTTTCCCCTTTTTTCCCTCTCGTTTTGTCTTTCATTGTTTTGGTTGGTTGGTAAAGCGAACCACGTCCATTCTTCTTATTGTCGTCATAGCGTTTGAATATTATTATTATTATTATTTTCTTAATTTCTGGTTATTACAATCTCTCCCTCTTAAAAAAAATTGTCCTCAAAATTAAATGACAATAATAGAAATAAACATACTTTTAATTAAACAATTGAGGATAAAGTCCTTGCATTTTAAATTCTTCCCGTTCACGATCCATGTTTTCCATACATGAATGGAATTTTCTATTCGAGATGCTTAACATCATAATCTATAATTCTTTCTGGCTCCTCCACAAATGTGAGATCATGTTGAATATCAATAGGATCAATAATAATATTTTCGCAGAAGAAAAATATGAAACATATTGTGCACTCCTTGCATGTGAAAAGGTAAATCTAGTCTATAAGTCACTTTCCCAATTATTTTCAAGATTTCATATGAATCAATATAGTGTGGGCTCAACTTTCCAACTTTGCCAAATCGTTTTATACATTTCATGGGGTTGACTTTAAGAAATACAAATTCTCCCACTTCAAACTCTACTTGTCGATGTTTAACATCATAATATTTCTTCTGCTTATCTTGAACAGTTTTTAATCTATCACGAATCAATCGGATCTTTTCAGTGGCTTCATCTATTGAATATGCACAATGATTCTTCTTTCACCTGTCTCCACCCAACAAAGCGGTGTTCTGCATTTCCTCTCATACAAGGATTCATAAGGAGCCATACCAATACTTGCTTGAAAGCTATTACTGTGGGCAAACTCAATCAAGGGCAAATGATTTTCCCAATTTTCCTCAAAATCAAGGATATAAAGTCTAAGCAAATCTTCAAGTATTTGAATTATTCTTTCTAACTGACCATCAGTTTGAGAATGGAATGCGATCGAAAGTAAAAGCGTCTAAACTTCTTGAATTTTTCTCCACAGTTTATATGTAAATCGGCCATCCCGATCGGACACTATAGATTTTGGCACATAATGTAACTTCAAAATTTCATCAACATACTTCCTTACTAGCTTTTCAATAATATCAGATTGTTTGATATGTACAAAGTGTGCAGATTTAGTCAACATATCAATAATAATCCAAATAACATTGCATCTACTTCTGGATCTAGGTAAGCCAACCACAAAATCTATAGCAATATCATCCCATTTTCACTATTGACGTAGGCGTAAAAGTTTGACGTTCACCCAACAATCGACGATTGACACTTGTAGATAATTTCAGCTATACTTCTTTTCATTCCTAGCCACCAAAATATTTCCTTAAGAACTTGATATATTTTGCTACTGCCTAGATGAATTGTAAAATTAGAATGATTTGCTTCCCGGAAGATGTCTTTCCTCAAATCTCCAACATCTGGAATGCAAACTCTGCCATGATACTTCAGTAATCCCTCTCCATCAATTTCAAAATATTCTATATGGTTTTTACCAAATTTAAAATTTTCTAAAAGTCATCATCTTGAGGTAAAGCATCTCGTATTCTGTCTTTCAAATTTGATTGTATAGCCATTCGATTTAACAATAAAGCATAATCATCTATATATTTATTAATTAAAATTTTTAATTTTTTTAAATCTTTAATCAACTCCTCCTGTTGAGAGATCAACCAATAAGCACTACTAGATGTTTTTCTACTTAAAACATCAGCAACTACATTTGCCTTTCTGGATGATATTGAATATCCAAATCATAATCCTTAATGAGTTCCAACCATCTCCTTTGCCTTAAATTTAGCTCCTTCTATGTAAAGATGTATTTTAAGCATTGATGATCAGTGAAAATTTCACACTTTACTCCATATAAATAATACCTCCAAATTTTCAATGCAAATATTTTTACTGCTAGCTCTAGATCATGAGTTGGATAATTCTTTTCATGATTTTTCAGTTGCCTTGAAGCATAAGCAACCACTCTTCCATTTTGCATAAGTACACATCCCAAATCTCTTAATGATGCATCACTATAAATTTGAAATCCTTCTATCCCTGATGGGATAGTTAATATTGATGCAGTCATTAAATAATTCTTCAATTTTGAAAAGCACATTTTTTGGTTTTTAGAGTTAGTCAGATATGGCATGATCTATGAAAACCTTCAATAAATCTCTTAATATCCCAAATTCTAAGAAACTTACGGCGATTGGTTGGTTTGGGCCATTCAGCTATTGCTTTGATTTTACTCTGATCCACAAAACACTTTCAGTACTAATCACGTGCCCCAAGAATATGATGCTATTTAACCAAAATTCATACTTTGAAAATTTTGCATACAATTCATTTTCTTTCAGAGTTTGCAAAGTAATGTGAAGATGGTTTTCATGAGCTATTTCATCTATGGAATAAATTAGAATATCATCTATGAATACAATCACAAATGAATCTAAAAAGGGTTTAAAGATTCTATTCATGAGATCCATAAATACAGTTGGAGCATTTATTAAGCCAAAATGCATCACCACAAACTCATAATGCTCATATCTTGTACTGAATGCAGTCTTTGGTATATCATCTTCTTTGATTCTCAACTAATGATAATATGATCTTAAATTAATCTTTGAAAATACTGAAGCTCCTTGTAGTTGATAAAAAAAATCATCAATTCTTGACAAGGGATATTTATTCTTCAATGTGAGTTTGTTTAGCTCTCTATAATCTACACATATCCTTAAGCTCTCATCTTTCTTCTTCACAAATAATATAGGAGCTCTCCAAGGAGATGTGCTAGATAAATCCTTTCTAACAATTCTTGTAGCGATTCTTCAACTCTTGTAATTTTTTGATCGCCATTCTACACTTTTCTTTGTTTTTTGCTTGAATTAAATCAATAGAAATCTCTCCTCAGGTAAATCGGTAAATTATCCAAAAAAAAACTTCGGATATTCTTTTACTAGATATATCTTCTAATTTCTTTACCTCTTTAGTAACATCGATGAGCAAGAAATAGCCTTTTTTTGCATTTTTGAACTTTCAAACAATACATCATCACAACTAATACTCCCTTATACCTCACAAATTTAAATTCTTCTTCTCTAGGAATATTGAATTTGACTATCTTTCTACAACAATCTATAGTAGCATAATGTTTAGATAGCTAATCCATTCCTAAAATCACATAAACTTTATATATTGGTAATGCTATTAAATCTGCATCCAAGCTTCTTTCACAGATATTCAGGTTCACATTGCAAAAATTTCTAGCATTCATATGTGACCCATTTGGCATTATAATTGAAAGTGCTACATGCATTTTCATAACGCTCAATCTCAAAATTCTCACACATTCCTCAGATATAAATGAATGTGATACTCTAGTATCAAATAAAACTAACTGATTTACTTAAAATAAAGATGATACCTATAAATAAGTAGGCATATAAAGCAAATATATCTAGCACAATATAAAATTATAATAATGCTAATTTAAATAAAGACATACCTATAATGACATCAAACGAGTCTTTGCTTCTTGCTGTTGCGTGAGTGCATAAACTCTAGGCCGTGTATTCTACCGTTAGAGTTTGAGATGAAATGATGAAATTGATTCTCGTCTAACTTCTAGGAGGTTGAACACTTGTCCTATTATCCACTGAAGATTTTTGACCCAAGATAGGACAAGATTTTGCCATATGTCCTGGATGATGACACAAATAACAAGTGTTTGTGCCTGAGAGACACTATTGTTTATGTGCTCTTCTACATTTTGAGCATGTAGTAATAATGCTACTGCTGGCATTAGTATATGACTTAGGCTTCTTCCAGTTTGATTTTTCAGTTTGAACATTCTGCCCAGATTTTGACCTATCATCATTCCTCATCTTTTGAATATCTCACCTCCTCTGAGTAGCTTGCAAATCCAATTCTATCATTTTAGCCCTCTCCACCAGTACAACATATTTATCAATACCAAGAGGAATCAAGGGCTGTCTAACTATATCCTTCAGCCCAGATAGAAACCTATGATATTTTTCTTGTACTTTTGGTATCAATTGAGGTGCATACCTTGAAAGCATTGTCTTCATGATAACATGATCTCCTGTATCAATCGATGAATTTGTCCTGCATTTATCTCCTAGTTGAGAGGGGTACAAACCAATCTCTAAAGGTCTTCACAAAATCCTCCCAGGAAACAAGATTGTAAGGCTTTCCTTCAAACATCTCTTGCAATTGTATCTCTCGCTTAGTCAAAAGTAAGAAAGCAACTCTTCTTCGAGGGCATGACATACTTTCTAGAATTTTCTCTCCATCAACCGTTTCGATTCAACAAATCCGTTCTGAAAAGATGTGGCCTCATATCTTGAAATAATTTCAGGTATTTGTCCATAGGAATCCCGCCACTTCCACTAGCTTATGTATGCTGATTTCTTATCATTTGAGTCATTGCTTCCATCATTTGTGTAAATGCATCTATCGTTAGTGAAGGCGGTTACACCAAATTCTAGTGCTCAGTGGTTTGTGCCTCTCTATTTTTACCCATAGCATCTTCTTGACTTGATTTCATAGGCCTGAGAAGCACAAATTAATTATCACAATTACACATCAATTAATATAATCATGTGCAAATCTCTTCATAAAATTTATCATCTTTCTAATGACTCTTTGATTATAATCATACTTATGTTCCTAAATATAAAATCTAGCTCTAATACCACTCTTGTCATGACCTGACCCAAGAGCTTGGAATACTAAGGCGGGAACAGACGGCCGGACGGATAAAAAAAAACATTACTTAGCATTTTCAATCTTAAATAAAATCTTCAATCTTATCAGAGCCACTACAATTCACAAATTATTTAAACATTTTGTCCACACAAATATATACTAATAAAATTTATATGAAATACAATTAAAACATAAATCATTATAACTGACAAAATTACCTATCTCTTGAAGTTTTTTTTACGGTGATAAATATAATCCTTCCTTCTATCATCAATCTAGTTAGGATGGTTACCTGAAAAAAAATAAACTAGCAATTGAATAAAATTCAATGGGTCAATTACGCTGTTACATTATATTAAACAAGAATGTATAACTAGTATGCATAACAACTTTTGTTATAATATGCACATAAAAGAAATTGCTCAAACAATCAAACATATATGAGGTATGTACAAATGAACATTTCGTATGAACTTTTACTTTTACATTTATCATTCATTTTAGGAGTCACCATGTAAATATTTACCAATACTCATCCAAAGGACAAGTAACCATTACCATTTACCAATTTTGGTCGTCTTGCAGATCATTCGTCCATCCAAGTAAGGGGTAAATTTTACTTTCAACATACACATTCATAGCATACAATTATACTGCTATGCGGATTAATTCATAACTAACAGTAAATCAGTTAACTTTATAAAATGATGAAGTAACAATGTGATCTGATATTCAGGTTATTATCAAACATGAAGAAATATGAAACTACATCATAATTTATAAATAAATAAGAAAATAAATCATAACTTGCAATACAAGAAAAAGTCATAATCATATAAAAATATATTTCATCACAAGAAATTAAAGACATTTTTATTATAAATGTAAGAACATAATTACCCACTTTAATTTACAGTTTCTTCTTGAATTTTCTTTTCTTTAATACTTCTTTCCTTAATTGAAATCCTATAGAATAAAATATCGATTAGATCAATATTAGAAAATAATTTATTTTATTTTATTCATTTTTTGTCTATGATACTTACATATATCTTTTATTATTTGATGCTCACATTCATCAATATTCATTGTCTATTTTCTAAATCAAGTTAAATTAACCTTTAATTCATATAATATAATGATATGTCTAATTTGTCATATAATATTCTCTAATTTTTATTATTTTTTCTTAATTTAATTTAATTTAACAATTTCTATCTTTCTCTCTAATGATTTAAATTTAAGAATCATAATATGTAATCAATTCAATTCTCATGATTATAAATTATCTTTTGTAAAGTTATTAACTTCAAATTTTCACGAATTCTTAAACAATTAAAGCTTAAATTCTTTCATTTACTAATTCATTTAAAATTACCTTTTCTTGAATATCTATTATTTTCACTAATATCCTATAATAAAATCATTGCTATTTAAGGGTTTAGGTAATACAATAGAATTATGACTGTATAAATTTTGAAATTTAAACATATATATATATATATATATATATATATATATATATATATATATATATATATATATATATATATATATATATATATATATATATATTATGTGTGTGTGTGTGTGTGTGTGTGTGTGTGTATTTTAGTCAAATTAGAGATAAAAAAATATCATATCATTGTTTGCGAAGCTCCTAACAAATTCCTTACTGATGTAATAATAACCTAATTAAATCCAAATTTTAAATAAGAAAATAGAAAACCCTTATATATATATATATATATATATATATATATATATATATATATATATATATATATATATATAATAACAACAAAAATCAGATTCTAATCCAATAAATAATTATATAAATCATCTATTTAACTTACCTTTTTATCCTCTGTTTTGCCCTAACCCGTCGCTCAGGATGCCCGCACACACGTCTCTCTCTTGGTCGCTCCCTCCTCTCTCGGCTGCTTGTGCACGGGCTCCGGCTGCTCAATGTCGGTGGCAGGGAAGCCGCCTCATTTGTCTAGGGCACACACCTAACTCCCTTCCTCCCGTCGTTCGTAAGGTTTCCCTCCTTCTTCCTCGGTCGACGGCACACGAAAGGCTCTCCTCCCTCTCTCTATGCATGGGTGCTCGGCTAGGGCATGCACGCATGTAAGGAAGCCATCTTCCCCTTTTTTTCTCCCTCTCTCATTTCCTCTTTCGCTGTTTTGGGGAAACCGAGCGTCTCCTTCGCTTCTTCTATTGGCAGCTAATCATTGTAACACTTGAATATTTTTATTATTTTTTTTTCGTGATTTCAGGTTATTACAATCTCTCCTTAAAAAAATTTCATCCGCAAAATTAAATGATAATAATAGAAATAAATATACATTTAATTAAACAATTGAGGATAAAGTCCTCACATTTTTGATTCCTTCTCCCACGTAATTCGTTCGATGTTTTCACAAGACATGGACAAATGAAAATTTCTATTCACGAGATCTTTTATAATAATCTATAATTCTTTCTGGCTCATCCACAAATGTGAGATCAGGTTGAATATCAATTAGATCAGTAATAATTTTGTTGACTTCATCAGTAATATATTTTCGTAGAAGAAAAATATGAAACACATTATGCACTCCTTGCATGTGAGAAGGTAAAGCCACTTTAAAAGCTACTTTCCCAATTCTTTTCAAGATTTCATATGGACCAATATAGCGTGGGCTCAACTTTTCAACTTTGCCAAATCGATTATACCTTTCATGGGATTGACTTTAAGAAATAAGAATTCTCCCACTTCAAACTCTACTGGCCGATGTTTAGCATCATAGTATTTCCTCTGCTTATCTTGAATAGCTTTTAATCTGTCACGAATCAATCAGATCTTTTCAGTGGCTTCATCTACTGCATCTGCACCAATGATTCTTCTTTCACCTGTCTCCACCCAACAAAGCGGTGTTCTGCATTTCCTCCCATACAAGGCTTCATAAGGAGCCATACCAATACTTGAAAATTTGTGTGTAGTAAACTCAATCAAGGGCAAATGATTTTCCCAATTTCCCCCAAAATCAAGGATACAAAGTCTAAGCAAATCTTCAAGTGTTTGAATTATTCTTTCTGATTGGCCATCACTTTGAGGTTGGAATCACGATCTTGAAAGTAAGCTTTACTAAAGTTTCAATTTTTCTTCTCCCAGATGTAAATCGGCCATCCCGATCGGACACTATAGATTTTGGCACATCATGTAACTTCACAATTTCATCAACATACTTCCTTGCTAGCTTTTCAACAACATCAGATTGTTTGATAGGTATAAAGTGTGCAGATTTAGTCAACCTATCAATAATAACCCAAATAGTATCGCATCCGCTTCTGGATCTAGGTAAGACAACCACAAAATTCATAGCAATATCATCCCATTCCACTCAGGTATTGGTAAGGCTGTAAAAGTTCACTTGGCTTCTGATGTTCAGCCTTAACAATCTGACATGATTGACACTTGTAGACAAATTTAGCTACACTTCTTTTCATTCCTAGTCACCAAAATATTTCCTTAAGATCTTGATACATTTTGCTACTGCCTGGATAAATTATATAATTAGAATGATGTGCTTCTTGCAAGATGTCTTTCTTCAAATCTACAATATTTGGAATGCAAACTCTGCTATGATATTTTAGTAATCCCTCTCCATCATTTTCAAAATCTTTTGTATGGCCTACTTTTACCAAATTTAAAATTTTCTAAAAGTCATCATCTTCAGATAAAGTATCTTGTATTCTATCTTTTAAATTTGATTGTATAGCCATTTGATTTAACAATAAAGCATAATCATCTGTAGATTTATTAATTGAAATTTCTAATTATTTTAAATTTTTAATCAACCTCTCATATTGAGATATCAACCAATAAGCACTACTAGATATTTTTCTACTTAAAGCATCAGCAACTATATTTGTCTTCCTTAGATGATTTTGAATATCCAAATCATAATCCTTAATGAGTTCCAACCATCTCCTTTGCCTTAAATTTAGCTCCTTCTGAGTAAAGATGTATTTTAAGCATTGATGATCAGTGAAAACTTCACACTTTACTCCATATAAATAATACATCCAAATTTTTAATGTAAATACTACTAGATGTTGAGAGATCAACCAATAAGCACTACTAGATATTTTTCTACTTAAAGCATCAACAATTATATTTGCCTTTCTTGGATGATTTTGAATATCCAAATCATAATCCTTAATGAGTTTCAACCATCTCCTTTGCCTTAAATTTAGCTCCTTCTGAGTAAAGATGTATTTTAAGCATTGATGATCAGTGAAAACTTCACACTTTACTCAAAATAAATAATGCCTCAAAATTTTTAATGCAAATACTACTACTGCTAGCTCTAGATCATGGATTAGATAATTTTTTTCATGATTTTTCAATTGCCTTGAAGCATAAGCAACCACTCTTCCATTATGCATAAGTACACATCCCAAACCTCTTAATGACGCATCACTGTAGATTTGAAATCCTTCTGTTCCTAATGGAATAGTTAATATTCGTGCAGTCATTAAATAATTCTTCAATTTTTTAAAATCCTTTTCACACAGATTTGACCATTCAAACTTGACCGCTTTCTGAGTTAGTCTAGATAGTGGCATGAAAATCTATGAAAACCCTTCAATAAATCTCTTGTAATATCCCGCCAATCTTAAGAAACTTTTGACTTCTGTGTTAGTGGTTGGTCTGGGCCATTCAGCTATTGCTCTGACTTTATTCTGATCTACTGAAACACCTTCAGTACTAATCATGTGCCCCAAGAATATAATGTTATTTAACCAAAATTTACACTTTCAAAATTTTGCATACAATTCATTTTCTTTCAGAGTTTGCAAAATAATATGAAGATGATTTTCATGAGTTATTTCATCTCTGGAATAAATTAGAATATCATCTATGAATACAATCACAAATGAATCTAAAAAGAATTTAAAGATTCTATTAATGAGATCCATAAATACAGTTGGAGCATTTGTTAAGCCAAAAGGCATCACCGCAAACTCATAATGCCCATATCTTGTACTGAATGCAGTCTTTGGTATATCTTCTTTGATTCTCAACTGATGATAACATGATCTTAAATCAATCTTTGAAAATACTGAAGCTCCTTTTAGTTGATAAAAAAGATTATCAATTCTTGGCAAGGGATATTATTCTTCAATATGAGTTTGCTAAGCTCTTTATAATTTATGCATAGCCTTAAGCTCTCATCTTTCTTCTTCACAAATAATATAGGAGCTCCTTAAGGAAATGTGCTAGGCCTGATAAATCTCTTCTCTAACAATTCTTGTAGCTGATTCTTCAACTCTTGTAATTTTTTGATCGCCATTCTATATGATACTTTTTCTACAGGTTTTGCACCTTGAATTAAATCAATAGAGAAATCTATCTCTCTGATTGGAGGTAAACCTAGTAAATCATCCAAAAAAACTTCTGGATATTCCTTTATTATCGGTATATCTTTTAATTTCCTTACCTCTTTAGTAACATTAGTAACTTGAGCAAGAAAATCTTCATAGCCTTTTGCTAGCATTTTTTGAACTTTCAAATAAGACACCATCACAGCTAATACTCCCTTATGCCCCACAAATTTGAATTCTTCTTCTCCAGGAATATTGAATTTGACTATATTTCTACAACAATCTATAGTAGCATAATATTTAGATAGCCAATTCATTCCTAAAATCACATCAAATTCATATTGACAATGCTATTAAATCTGCATCCAAGCTTCTTTCACAGATATTCAGGTTCACACTGTAAAAATTTCTAGCATTCATATGAGACCTATTTGACATTGCAACTGAAAGTACTACATATATTTTCATAACTTTCAATCCCAAAATTCTCATACATTCCTTAAATATAAATGAATGTGATGCTCCAGTATCAAATAAAATTCTAATTGATTTACTTTCAATAAAGATGATACCTATAAATGAGTAGACATATAAAACAAATATATCTTGCACAATATAAAATTGTAATAATGCTAATTTAAATAAAGACATACCTATAGTGACATTAGACGAGTCTTTTACTTCTTACTGCGTGAGTGCATAAACTCGAGGCTGTGTATTCTGCTAGTTCTAAGTTTGAGATGGAACTGATACAGTCGATTCAATCAACCTTTGTCTACCAACAGTCCTCTAAAGAGGTTGAACACTTGTCCTAGTATCTATTGAAGATTTTTGACCCAAGATAGGACAAGATTTTACCATATGTCTTAGCTGATGGCACCAATAGTAAGTGTTTGTGCCTGAGAGGCACTCTCCTATATGTGCTCTTCTACATTTTGGGCATGTAGTAACACTACTATTGCTGACATTAGTATATGACTTAGGCTTCTTCCAGTTTGATTTTTCAGTTTGAACATTCTGCACAGATTTTGACCTATCATGATTCCTCATCTTTTGAATATCTCTCCTCCTCTGAATAGCTTGCAAATCCAATTCTATCATTCTTTCCCTCCACATTAGTATAACATATTCATCAATACCAAGAGGAATCAAGGCTGTTTGATTACATCCTTCAGTTTAGATAGAAACCTATGATATTTTTTTTTTCTGCATTTGGTATCAACTGAGGTGCATACCTTAAAAGCATTGTAAACTCAACTTCATACTACATGATAGAATGATCTCCCTATACCAATCTGATGAATTTGTCCTACATTTGTCTCCTAGCTGAGAAGGGTACAAACTAATCTCTAAAGGTTTTCACAAAATCCTCCCAAAAAATAAAATTGCTAGGCTTTACTTCAAACTTCTCTTGCAATTGTCCTCGCCATCATCTCTCAGCTTCGCCCTTGAAAGTAAAAGAAGCCAAAACAACTCTTCTTTCAGGAGGGCATGATATACTTTCTAGAATTTTCTCTATCCGCATCAAACAGTTTTCTGATTCAACAAGTCCTCCTGTTCTTGAGAAAAGAGGTGACCTCATATCTTGAAATAATTTCAGGTATTTATCCATAGGAATCCTGCCACTTCCACTAGCTTGTGTATGTTGACTTCTTATAATTTGAGTCATTGCTTCCATCATTTGTGTAAATGCATCTATCCCTAGTGAAGGCGATTGCACCAAATTCTGGTGTTTAACGATTTGTGCCTCTCTATTTTCACCCATAGCATCTTCTTGAATTGATTCCATAGGCTTGAAAATCACAAATTAATTATAATCGTTATGCATCAATTAATATAATCATGTGCAAATATCTTCATAAAATTTATCATCTTTCTAATGGCTCTTTGATTATAATCATATTTATATCCCTAAATATAAAATCTAGCTCTGATACCACTTTTGTTATGACCTAGCCCGTGAGCTTGGAATACCAAGGCGGGAATAGACGGTCGGACGGATAAAAGAAAACATTACCTAATATTTTCAATCTTAAACAAATTATTTAAACATTTTATCCACACACACACACACACACACACACACACACACACACACACACACATATATATATATATATATATATATATATATATATATATATATATATATATATATATATATACATAATAACAAAATTCATATGAAATACAATTTAAACATAAATCGATATAATTGACATAATTACCTATCTCCTGAAGTCTCTCTACAGTGATAAATATAATCCTCTATTCTATCATCCATCTAGTTAGGATGGTTACCTGAAAATAAATAAACAATTGAATAAAATTTAGTGGGTCAATTATGCTGTTATACTATAGTAAACAAGAAGGTAGAATTAGTATGCATGTCAGTTTTTGTTATAACATGTACATAAAAGAAATTACTCAAACAATCAAACATATAGGAGGTATGTACAAATGAACATTTCATGTGAACTTTTACTTTTACATTTATCATCCATTTTAAGAGTCACCGTCTAAACCTTTATCAAAAGAAAACCTTTACCAATACTCATCCAAAGGATAAGTAGCCATCACCATTTGCCAATTTAATTGGTTCTTTTTCGTGCACGGGTACATTGCGTCCCCAGCCAGTACCATAAGGGGGTGAACTCCACTTTCAACATGCACATTCATAGCATACAATTATACTGTTATGCAGATTAATTCATAAATAACAGTAAATTAGTTAACTTTATAAAATGATGAAGTGATAATATGATCTAGCATTTAGATTATTATCCAACATGAAAAACATGAAAGTACATCACAATTTATAAAGAAATAGGAAAATAAATCACAACTTGCAGTACAGGAAAAAGTCATAATCATATAAAAATATATTTCATCACAAAAAATTAAAGATATTTTTATCATAAATGTAAGAACATAATTACCCATTTTAATTTATATTTTTCTCTTGAATTTCCTTTTCTTTAATGCTTCTTTCCTTAATTGAAAATCCTATAGAATAAAATATCGATTGAATCAATATTAGAAAGCAATTTATTTTATTTTATTCATTTTTTTTGTCTATGATACTTACATATATCTTTTATTATTTGGCGTTCACATTCATCAATATTCATTGTCTATTTTCTAAATCAAGTTAAATTAACCTTTAATTCATATTATATAATGATATGTCTAATTTGCCATATAATATTATCTAATTTTTATTATTTTTTCTTAATTTAATTTAATTTAACAATTTCGATCTTTCTCTCTAATGATTTCAATTTAAGAATCATAATCTGTAATCAATTCAATTCTCATGATTATAAATTATCTTTTATAAATTTATTAACCTCAAATTTTCACGAATCCTTAAACAATTAAAGCTTAAATTCTTTCATTTACTAATTCATTTAAAATTTTCTTTTCTTGAAAATCTATTATTTTCACTAATATCCTATAATAAAATCATGGCTATTTAAGGGTTTTAAATACAAATTAGAATTCTGTATAAATTCGAAATTTTTATATATATATATATATATATATATATATATATATATATATATATATATATATATATATATATATATATAGATGTATTTTCATCAAATTAGAGATAAAATAATACCATATGATCATTTGTGAAGCTCCTAACAAATTCCTTACTGATCTAATAATAACCTAATTAAATCCAAATTTTAAAGAAGAAAACAGAAAACCTTTATATATATAGGCATTTCCTCATTTTATAAAATCCAAAAGTAAGTATTCTCAATTAAATTCGTCGTCGAACTTCTAACACCCTTAATTAAGATTAAAATAATAACAACAAAAATCAGATTTTTAATCTAATAAATAATAATCTAAATCATTTATTTAATTTACCTTTCTATCTTGCCCTAACCCGTCACTTGGGATGCTCAAACGTCTCTCACTGTTGTTCCTCTCTCTGGTTGCGTGCGGGCTCGAGACTCAATGTGTGGAAGCCGCTCACTGCCCAGAACGCATCGACTCCCTTCCTCTTGTCATTCGGTGTTGTTGATCATTTTGGTGCCTTTGATTTGGAATCCATTTTATAGGGTTTGGCTCATGTTAACCTATTTAGGTCAAAATGGGTTAACTTGGGTCAAGTTGAACAATAGGTCAAATTAGGTCAAACCAAGGGTTAGGTCAAGTTCATATGACCATTTGAAATATTTTGGTGCCATTAGGTCAACTTGGGTCAAGTGGGCCAAATGGGTTAGGTTAGGCTCCAAGGTTGACTTAGTCAACTTCAAACATAGGTCATGAGTGAACTTGGATCAATAGTTTCAATCAATTTAGCTTATAGTAGATTTTGGTCATGTTGGGTTTCATTTTAGGTTAAGTGTTGACTTAGTTTGACCCAATTTGATTGATTGATCTTCCTATAATGATTGTTGATCATGATGAGAGGCAAATATGAGTTTGGTTCAATTCAATTTGGTTAGGATCAAAAGTTGGCTCATAAGGGTACTTTAGGTTACTTTGGGTCAAGTGAGCTTGAGTGGGTCAAATGGCTTATAAGAGATTTATTCACCGCAGATTTGATTGCCAGTTTGGAGTTAGCCATCATTATTAACGTCAGGAGCATCAACATCTTTGGGGATTCTCAGTTGGTGATCAACCAGATTGCCGGGTCCTACCAGGTTCTCAAACCCAAGCTTCGTCATTACTACGAGTATACCATGAAGTTGTTGGCCCAAATTCCCGAAGTCACTATCTACAAGGTTCCCGCAGAGAACGATTTGTGCCTTGCCAAAGGGTTGGCATGTCTGGAAGATGAGTCCATATCAATAAGTGTCCAAAATAGACAAGTCTTATCCCTTATTGATTCAAAACTCATCGAGAGATTTTCTCTTGAAGGGGAGGATGTCGTTGTCAAAATAGACAAGGAGCTGGATTGGAGGCAACCATTCATAGATTACTTGAACACCGGCAAACTACCTCAAGAGAAATCTCAAGCCCATTAGGTGAAACAGAGAGCTTTTTCTTATGCTCTTGTTGATGACACCCTGTACCGTCGGTCCTTTGACCAGATGTGGTTACGTTGTTTAGACAAACACGAAGCCCGTGGCATTGTAATTGAGATACATTCAGGTCTATGTGAGCTCATCAGTCCGGTCTGAAGATGAAGTCAAAGATCAAAAGACTTGGATATTACTGGCCTTCTATGATCACAGATTTCATGGACATAGCTAGGAGATACTATCAGTGTCAGGTGCACGGTGTGATCCTTCACCAACCACCCAAAATTCTACATCTTACTTTGGCTTCATGGCCATTTAAGTGTTGGGGTACCGATATTGTAGGTCCGATCGATCCTCCTTCCAAGGGGGACCGATTCATCTTAGCTGTTACCGACTACTTTTCCAAGTGGGCGGAAGCTATCCGATTTAGAGAGGTCACAGCTCACCATGTACTTCAGTTTTTTAGGAACCATATCGTATAGATTGGAGATACTTCACCATCTACTACCCCAGAGCTAATGGTTTAGTAGAAGTATTCAACAAAACTCTAATCCAGATACTGAAGAAGACTCTTGATGACAACAAACGATAGTGAAACAAGCAGTTGGTTGAAGCCTTGTGGGCCTACCGCACCACATACCGTACTCCAACTCAGTCTACCCCATTTTCCTTAATGTATGGGCTCGAAGCTGTTCTTCCCCTAGAAGTTCAACTCCCTTCACTAAGGGTAGCATTGGGTAACAAGATCATTACCGAGCAGAATGCAAAGTTGCGGTTAGAAGAGCTCGAAGATTTGGAAGAAAGTCGCCTACGTGCGTGCTAGAACCTTGAGTTGTACAAGGCCAAAATAATTCAAGCTCACAACAAGCTAGTCCATCCTAAGTCTTTCCGAGTAGGAGAACTTGTGTTAGTCCTAAGGAGACCAATTGTTGCCCGTCGAAAGATGGGAGGCAAGTTTGAACCCACTTGGGAAGGCCCCTATGTCATAGAGAAGGCCTACCAAGGAGGATCTTATCAACTTATTGATTGTAAAGGGGAACACCCGATGCTTCCAATTAATATGCTCTACCTAAAGAAATATTACCCATGAAATAAAACTTGTTTAAAAAAATCATTAATAAAAAGAACAAAATCTGATTCCATTCATCATATCGTCTCTTCTTTCGAAGCATTGTTTGCTTGTCTTGTGAATCCGTCGTGACGTGTTTAGGGTAGGTGTAAGAGTCTCCCAGTGGCATCCTATCCCTCTTTCACAACACAAACACAATCTCTCGATGCTATTAGAATAGGTGTAAGAGAACTCGAGAGGCATCCTATTTCGATTAGCATAACTAAGTTAGGTGTGAGAGAATCTAGGAGACATCCTTTTTTAGTGGGAATTTTTATTATCATCCGTGGCATCATTTCATAATTCCTCGGCGTGTTTTAAGGTAGGTGTAAGAGTCCCTAGAGGCGTCTTATTCCTTTTAACACATGCACAAAACAAACACAAATCTTTTATCTCAAGCTATTTTGATGTGAGAGCAAGCCCTCTATGGCCCTCACTCATTAGCTGTTCTAGGTCCGGTCTACTTGCTACCTCGTTGGTATGTTACCCTAGTGGTCATTTGTTGGAAGATGTGAGTCCCCAGGCTTTCTTCCAAATTTGATCATTGCAAACCAAAGATCTCCTTGTTAGTATGGTACGCTTCACTGCTCAACCAGTAAGCTATCTCATGTTGACTTTGCTTAAGAAGATGTGAGTCCCATGCTTTCTTCTTGACTAGCCATATCATCTTCTCCAGGGTGTTAGATTAAGCCTTTATCTATCCCATCCCCTGTGGGCACTCTATTTGGATCAAGTCCTTTGCGACCCCATTTAGACACTACCCGGGTTACTATTGGATTGGACAGTTCCCCTTTCCTAGTAGCCAGCCCCGTGGTTGGAAAATTTGTACAGCGGATGCACAAATTCTCCATTGGTTCAATAAATCTGAGATAGGTCTAGGCTGATATAAGCTCCTCCTCAGTATAATCCTTCGCAAACTAACACAGTCCACGATAAAACAATAAATAAAACAAACATTGTGGATTCAGATTCAAGCCCCCATAGGGCCCCTTCTCCTAAGCAGACGTCCTATCTTTAGGGCAGTGTCAGCAGAACTCCCTATAGGAATTGCCTGACTACCTGATTTGAGATAAATCTCCGGGTCGGTACTCACTCCATAGTTGCCCTTAGCTCAGGTTCAATCTATTTTTCCACAAGCAGGTTACTCCGATAGTCATTCCGCTTTGAAAGATATAAGACTATGACGCATTCTTTCTAGCATGATTGTCGCAAATCGACGAGCAGCCCTAGGTCAGATTCAATTTGTTGCCCAAAGCAACTGATCATCCTATTGATCTTTTCTAGTGAAAGATGTGATTCCTTGAGCTTTCTTCCCTTCAATTGATCATTGTAAACCAAAAGACACTCCTTTGGTCGGGTATTTCTCCCATCGGCCTGGAAGCTACTCCCTTTGGTTCAATAAATTCGAGATAGGTCTAGGATTTTATAAGCTCTTTCTCAGTGTGATCCATGACAAACCAATGAAATCCATAAAAAAAATGAAATTAATCTTGATTATTCTTGAGTTGATCTAAGTCCCCCAATAATATTCACTCAATAGTCAGCCCTAGGTCAGGTCTGATCTGTTGCCCAAAGCCACTGATCACTCCAATGGTTCCTTGTTTCTAGAAGATGTGAGTCCCATGCTTTCTTCTTAAGACTTGACCATTGTATACCAAAAGGCAACTCTCTTTGGTTGGATAATCCTACCTTATGGTTGGTAGACTACTCCCTTTGAATTGGTAAATCTAAGTTAAGTCTAGGCTTCCATGGCCCCTACTCAGTGCAATTCATCGCAAATCTATGGGATCCATCATTATCAAAAAAACAAACAATTTAAAAAATGAAATCAATCTTTGACTATCTTTGAGTTGATCTAAGTCCCCCAATGACATTCACTCAGTAGTCAATCCTAAGTTGGGTTCAATATGTTGCCTTGCCAATAGATCACCTCAGCAACTGGCCCTTACTTAGAGGATGTAAGTCTACTACGCTTTCTTCCTAGTACAACTGCTGCATACCAAAAGACATCCCTTTGGTCGGTTAGTCCTACTATGTGCTTAGTAGACTACCCTTTTGGATTGGTAAATTTGAGCTAGGTCTTAGCCTCCATGGCTCCTATTCAGTACAACCCATTGCAAACCAACAAGATTCTTTCTAAAAATTCAAATCTAACAAATTTGAAACAAATCCAATCCTCTCTCCTAGTGGAGATCTCTCCTTGTGAGATTCAAATCAAATCAAACTTTTCATCTCCTTGTAGATGACTTGAACTTACTTCCCTAGTGGAAGGTTCACACTCTATCCCTTATGTATTTCTTCCCTCTCTCTTATGTCTTGGACATAAGTAGAGCCACATTGTACTAAGCTTTGGATTCTTTCTTTTTCTTGGGTCAGGAATATGTAGTTTTTGTTAGTGCTTGTGATCTCTCGGTGTTGTTGATCGTTTCGGTCAACACCAATACATACGGTGTTCCTGGTCAGTCACACCACACCTATTGGGCGTCTTTTGTTGACCTCATTTTTAGGATGAACTCTCAACACTTCCATCTTGATTTCTCTTAGACTTTAAGAGTTCCTTAGTCTTAAGACACGTCTAGTGATTAGGTGGACACTTTCCCCTAGCCCTAGAAGACTTAGAAGAGTTAGCCATAGGAATAGGTCATGCTTTCGGGGTGTTAGAAAAATCTCCTACCCTTTAGCTTAAACCATTCCTCACTTTCCTTCTTTCAAGTCAAACTCCAAATCAATTCCATGATTGAAATCCTTGATTGGAAGTCATGATCAAATTCCATTAAAATTCTTAAGTCAAAATTTCTTATGTCCTTAACCCTTCCTTAAGGACTTAAACCAAAACTATGAGCTAAACCTATTCAAACTTTTGAGATCTTCTCATGATCCATTTATATTCTCATTTATACCCACATTTATAAATGAAATATAAATTCAAATCCATCAATCAAGTTCAAAATTCCAAAACAATTCATGAAATTTTTCCCATGCCCTTTTAATTTTCCATTAAAGGACTTAGCCAAAATCAACTCCAAATCTTGATCAAACCTATTCAAACTCTTGGGATTTTATCAAAATCAATTTATATCCTCATTTATATTCTCATATGTAAATGAAATATAAATATAAATAAATCCAATCAAAGCCAAAAATTAAATTCCAAATTTAAAATGCTTGAAATTCCCTTAAATCATTTAATTTTTCATTAATGGATTTAACCTAAACCTTGATCAAACCATTTTAAAGTCATGGAATTTTCTCAAAATATATTTGTATTCTCATTTATGTTCTTATATATAAATGAAATATAAATATAAAATCAATCAAATCCAATTCAAAAATTAAATTTCAAATTAAAAATTTCATTAAATCCTTTAAATTCCCTTTAATGGATTTAACTCAAATCATGATTAAACTCTTTTAAATTCTTGAAATTTTCTCATGATCAATTTATATTTACATATATAAATGAAATATAAATTCAAACAATCAAAACTATCTCCAAAGATCAAACTCAAATCAAATCAAAATCAAATTTAAGCCTTTCAAGTCAAAATCTTGAATTTAGCCAAAGTCAATTCAAATCAAGCCGAACTCTTGATTTTCTCTTATAGTTCAATTAATCCTACAATCATGAGCTCACACGTAAATTTAAACCTCAATCTTTCAATCAAAACCTAAATAAAAAATCAAACCCAAAACTCCTTCATATTCTTCCTTTGAATATGAGATTTTCAAATGGATCAAAATCCATTTAACTTCAAACCACTTGTAAATAGATTTATATTTCAATAATAATCCATATACAAGATCGGTCAACTTCAAATCAAGCTTTGACCAAGCTATTTGACCCATTTAGGCTCACTTGACCTAAAGTGACCTAAAGTACCCTTATGAGCCAACTTTTGATCCTAACCAAATTGGATTGAACCAAACTTATATTTGCCTCTCATCATGATCAAAAATCATCATGGGATGATCAATCAATCAAATTGGTCAAACCACAACCTGGGTTGACCGGCCACTTAACCTAAAATGAAAACCTAACATAGCCAAATACCACCATAGGCCAAATTGATTGAAATCATTGATCTCAAGTTCACTAATGACCATGTCTGTGACCAACCTTGAGCCTAATCTAAATCATATTTGACCCACTTGACCAAGTTGACTTATTTTGACCTAAAACCAAAATTCAAAAACTGACTCAATTGATGAAATTCTAAAATCAAGTGTAACTCAAATCCATTTCCAAATTCCAAACCCTCATCAAATAACGACCCAACTCACCCATTTATCTATCTTGTATTAACAATCAGGGGTCATGAGCAAAATTTACCTAACTCAAATTGACATCAAAATACCAACTCCATGGACTAAAACTCAGCACCACCTTGACCAACCCAATAGTCCAAACTTAACCTATCCCAAATTCACCATAGCTCCTGATTGAATTCATCTCATTTGCTCGACCTAGAATTTATACTTGATCTTAGCTCTCCTACACTCATCATCCAAGGATTGTCGAAGCTCAATCCACTAAGTTCTGAGGCAAGGGAGGATTGAATTGGATCAAAGCCAAGCTCAAGGAGGAGGTGACCATAAGAAGATCCACTCCATCTCAAGTGCTCAACCAGAAGGCTTCGCCTCAACTCAAAAGCTTCTCCAAGAATCAAGCCAGTGATCACCCAAGGTTAGTGAATTTCACCACAAGCTAAGAGTTGTTGGTCTTTTGTGAAGTGGATTTTCTCTATGGATTGGCCTTTTCCTTTAGATGGTGTGTGTTGAGTCTTGATTGAATCCATGAAGGATTGAGCTTGGATCTTTCCTTAGATTGTGAATGGCTCACATTCCTCCTCTGCGAAGAACTCAACCCATCTCAGCCATCTATCTGTGCATTTTTAGATGGATGATTGAGATTGTTTCCCCCATTTTTAATCCCTTTATTTGATTTAGAACCACGGCTGTATCCTCAGTCGTCCGATCTTTGATCGGACGGGGTACGCTGCCACCATTTCCCTCAAGTTAAATAGGGGGCTCAAGGACGTACGGAAGGCCGCTGGGTTGGTATTAAGTGTGGATTAATTATTTAACTAATTAATTCCTAATTAATCCCTATAGCTTCTAAAAATTATAACTCCTCATAGAAAAATCAAAAAAATAAAAGGAAAAATGCCTTGGATAGATAATTCCATCTTGAATATTCTAAAATTATTTTCAATGTATTTTGATTTCCATTTTTCTCTAAATTTGGGTTTCTTTGGGAATGCTAATTAGCTAATTATTCCCTAATTAAGTCACCAATTAATCTCAAACTTCTAAGATTTATTTTAGGGGATGACCTCTGCCTCCCCTAATTTTCTTGAGATTTATTGAGGCATTGATTAGGGAAATTGTTAGCTCATTGCCTAATTATCCCTTTGATGTAATTAAGGGTAATTAAGGCATAATTAGTGGATTTTCCCTAAGATTAAGTTAGATTAAGGTTAGATCCAATGAGTAGGGGTTTTATGGAATAATTTTGGAGTATTTCCCCTAAGCTATTCCTAAACCCCCTCTTCTTTTATTAATCCTTTCTTAATTAAAGGTTAATTCATTAATTACCCTTTTAAATAATTTTCAAAAATTCTAAAAAAATCTCTAGAACTTAATTAATCTACCTTGGGTAGATTCTTGGGTGTTCAATAGCCTAAGTCTAATTAAGGAAATTAAACCCCCTTTCATAAGTGTGAAAGGGTGTTTTAAAAGTACTTAAGTTAAAACCCCTTAGCTTAATTAACTTTTAATTGTGAGCCAAATTGTATTAGATCTTTTCATTACTAGGTGCATTGAGAATTTATGTATCTTATGGGTTTTATGTCATCTCATTGGCTCATAATTATTTAATTAATTTTTCTGAGGTGGTGTAGGTAAGGGTTAATTAAGTCACTTAATGCATACCTTAACCTAATCAACACTTAAAAATGGATTAATTATCTGAAAATTAAACTAAAATATAAAGCACATGTGGGAATGGGTTAGGAACAACAAACTAATCTCACCCCTTTAAAATTAAATTAAACTTTTAAAAAATAAAAATTATTTTGAAATTTACTTTGATTTATTCTAAGTTTTCTTATTCTTTAAGAATGTCTTTAGGAATTAAGTAAAGTGAGTTTGCTTACATGATTACATTTCTTTAAAACTTTCCCAATATGTTAAATTGTATGCCATGTGACTTATGCATCCATGATTTCATGTTTTCAAAGTTTTAAAATGAAATTATTTACTTTATGTCAAATGTGCATGTGTTGACTAAAGTAAAAAATGAGTGGCTATTATCAGTACTAAATCTAAACTATTTTCAAAACCTATAAATGAAACATCAAATCAAAAAGTGTGTTATTCTTATAATTTAATTATAAGTTTGCATGTGGTAGATTATAAAATAATGCTTAGTGTAGTCTTTCCTTCCTTTCTTATGTTAGTATAATTTTGAATATGGGTTAGTAAGATGTAGGGTTCATTTGAAAAGAACGCAATACTTACTTAATTCCAAACCCTATTCATCTCTATGCTCTCACTTAAGAAGGATTGCTTACACTTGCATGAATAAATTGCATAAACAAAAATGAAATCATTAAGCAAACTTTTACACATTCCTTTTCCACTTTATTTATTTTATATGCATGTTAGTACTTAAGAAAAGTGGTATATTAGTTTGGACAACCCCGAGATTGTGAGGCTTTAAGTAGCCCTAAGTAGGTCTTGTACCTTACACCTCTAGTTAACAATGGCGCTGTACTCACTTATGCCTTTCTTACTTTCATGCATGTATGTGAAACTTTGGAGAAAGAAAACTTTTTCTACTTAAGAAAAATCATACATGTTTAACTTCTAAATTTTCTTAAATGGATTATTTAGCATGCATCATAAAGTGTGTTAACTATTCTCATTTGCATGTATAGATATGGTTAGGATCCATCCATATGCATGTTATATATGTTGGGAAAGAATTGAAGTAGTGTATGTTATGTGAATTTTGATTCATTTTTTAATCTTAAAATGCTTTTCTTTTTGAATAATTTTTTTAGAGTTAATCTAAATTTAGGATTAATTAAAAGATGTACTTAAAACATTCACCTAAATGAAACTAAAATGTGAACTTACCTTAGAAATTATTTAAGGATTAGAGAAGGAAAGATAAGTTCTCTTCTTTTTTTCTCTCTTTATAACTTATTAATTAATTGTAGGTTTCACTTGAACCAATTTAAAACATGAAATAAAAATAACCCAAATTTACTAAACAACTTAAATGAAACCCTCCTCTAAGTTAAACATGTTCCCCACACTTAGAAAATTTGAACATAAAGTCCTAAGCTAAGCATGCCACACAAACCTTTGAAGCACACACATTAGCCTAGGTCACCACTTCTAGCTTTAGGTTAGGTCAGTGCATAGCTTAATGTTATGTTTGTTTTTGTGATGAATGTTTTAGACAGGATGTTAGGGTGTATGCTCGTAAAATTAATGGTAGGACATGCTTAGTGTAACTATTCTTTTCTGCAAGGGATTGTGCTAAAGGGGCACTATCATAAATAAAAATATAAATGCTTCTTGCTTGCATGTGCTTATACCCCTTAGCATAATCCATAGGCCATGTAGACTTAGTCACCCATGTGTGGGGTGATAAGTCCAATATACATGCTTAAGATTTTTGTGGTGTGATTTGACTAATCTTAATTTTTTAGGTGTTAGTTAGATTTATGCTTTTCCCTTTTCATGTAAAAGTTTGTATATTTAGGATTGTTGGAATGATTTGTTATGGGGGATTAGGATGAACATTAGTTATAAGATCTCATCTTATGAACCATGTGAAGCATTGGAGCATCTACTATTCAACCATCCAAAGGAAGATCCAAAGAAGAAAGAAAGAAAGAAGAAAAGAAAGAAAGAAAAAAGAAATAAGAAGAACAAAGCTTGAAGACCCCCATAACAATGAATTTTTTTGCTTAAATTGTAATTTAATTAATTTGTAATCCGGGTTGTATAAGGGTAGAGCTCGGCTACCCACATTTGATATTTTTCTGGTTGGTGCGGTGGTGCCCAACCACAAGCGACCATTCATTTTTTTTCGCAATATCATGCATAACATCTTATTTCACTCTTGATTGGAGGGCTTCCATCTTCGCCAGAGAACTTGGCTTGACCTTTGAGGGCCATGGTGGAAACTCTCCTCCTAAAACTTCTAGCTGATTTTGGCCAACAATCTACTTTCTCATGTATTAGTTATAAAAGTCATATTAACTTGAGTCAAAATTGATTGTCCAAAAATGAAAAAAAATGAAATTTAAAATGCATTAAATTTAGGTCATTAAAGCATATCCCTTTACATTATCTAGTCTATTTAGGGAGTGAGTTTAAGGACTTAGCTTCTTTCTAAATAAAAATAACCTAACTATCTTGCATAAGCATAAATATTTGTACATGAATTGTATGAGTTAGCGCCTCCCATGGTCCAAGCTATCGGTGATTATTTCTCTTGTGGAGGCAAAGCAATTATCCATTTTCGCCTTAGATTTAGGTTGTGCTTCCGGCCCTCGTTGAAGCTCTCAAGATTTAGGTTCTGAGATTGCTTCTCCCTTTTGTGGGTCATAAATATAATTCCTCACCTCTTAGGCATTTTCTTAATCTTGTGTTAAAGAATCTTAAGTCCTAAATTTCTAAAGAAAAATACAACTCGAACAAACTAGATCAATTTCTAAAATATAAAGCCCAACTATTGGATAGTTTGAGATGCTCGATAAGTTTCTTTGCGTTGTGAGCATCTCCTACTTATTCCCATTTTGGCTTCGATAATAACTCCCTCTTTTGATCAATCCCATTTGATCTTCAAAAACATATACCAATCGATTGATAGTTCTTCCTATTGAAATCTTCAGAGACAGCTATCATTTACCTTAATCGAGAGTTTTTCTAAATGATCCTGTCCTTTAGGATGTAATTAACTATGGTGGCTTGCCCTTGTAGGGAACTTAACAAATCCGGTTTAAAATAAACCCTGTTTTATTTTTTCATGTAAAGTAGGGGAAGAATCTCTGGTATATATGCAGACCCATCGTCCTCAAGAGTTCTTATTGAGGTGATTGGTTCCATTAAAGTGTAGTGACTTTTGTTTTTCGAGATGGTACACTATATCTTAATGACGTATCCGATCACCTGAATAAGTACATCTGTGAATTTGCGTGACATCTTACTAAGACAAATTTCTATAAGGTCTCTTCTTTTTTTTCTCCACAGATTTGAAAGGAGACTCCTTATAAGAGATTTATTCACCACACAAGATTTCCCTCCTCCTTCCTCGGTTTGACGCACAGGCTCTCCTCCCCTCTGTCACGACGAAGTGCTCGGCTAGGGCACTCACGCACGTAAGGAAGCTATCTTCCCCTTATTTTTCTCCCTCTTTCGTTTCCTCTTTTGCTGTTTTGGGGGTTCAGTTTTAGTAAACCGAATACTAAGCGTCCCCTTCGCTTCTTCTATTGGGAGCTAATCATTACAACATTTGGATATTATTATTATTGTTATTATTATTATTATTATTATTATTATTATTATTATTATTACTAAATGGGTTGGTGAGAAGGCCAAGGAGATTGATAGTTTAGGTTTTAAACTTTGGTATTCAGGTAAATGTCGAACTAGAAATGGTGTAGGTGTGATTATAGATAAAAGTTTGAAGGATAATGTTATAAATATTTATAGATGTGGAGATAGAATTATAGCTTTAAAGATTATTGTTGATACTAAGATTATCAATGTTATAAGTGTCTATGCTCCTCAAGTAAGTTTGGAGGTAAGCTCAAAAGAAAAATTTTGGAATGAATTAGAGGGATTAATACAAAAGATACCTCTTGAAGAAAAAGTATTTATTGGGGGAGATTTAAATGAACATGTTGGTAGAGTGGTAGAAGATTTTAAATGTATTCATGGTGGTTATGGATTTGGAGTGACTAATGAAGAAGGTAGGACTATATTAGATTTTTCCTTAGCTTATGATTTTGTAGTTGCTAATACTTTATTTAAGAAAAGAGATGAACATATTATTACTTATAAAATGGATCTAGTAAAATGATTGATTATTTTTTGATAAGAAAAATAGATCGTTTAGATTATAAAGATTGTAAGGTCATTCCAAGTAAAATTTTAAGTACCCAACATCGACTATTAGTTTTAGATTTTAAGATGAAAGGTTGTAAGAGAAAAATAAACTAAATTATTGTCCTAGGATTAGATGGGGACACTTAAAGAACACAAATAAAAATATTTTTAAGAGCAAGTTACAAGAAATTAGAGTTTGGGATGTTCATAAGGAAGCTAACGTTATGTGAGAAAAAATATTAACTGAAATTAAATAAGTTGCTAAAGATGTGCTTGGCGAATCAAAAGAAAAAACTTCTTTTAATAAGAATAGTTGGAGTGTGCAAGAAAAGATAAGAAATAAGAAGCATTATTATAAAATTTGGTTTAGATGTAAAACCTCAGAGAATTGGGAAAGATATAAAATGACCTGTAGAGATTCTAAGAAAGCAATCTATGATGTAAAAAATTTAGCTTTTAGTGATTTATACAATAGATTAGATACCAAAGAAGGTGAAAGATGTATGTATAAGTTAGCCAACCAAAGAGATAGGAGAAGTAAATACATAGTTCAAGTGAGGGGTATTAAGGATGAAAATAATAAAGTACTTTTCTTAGAAAAAATATTGAAAATAGGTGGATGAGGTATTTTAATAAACTTTTCAATGAAGGATCTGAAAGTACAATTGATTTTAGCAACCTTAATACCTAAACAAAAAATAGAGAATTTCATTTTATCATTGTATTAGTAACTAAGTTAGTGAAGCTTTAAAAAAATGAAATGTGGAAAAGTAGTAGGACCGGATAATATTCCAATAGAAGTGTGGAAATGTTTAGGAGATCAAGGAATTTCTTGGCTTACAAATCTTTTAATGTTATTTTAAAGACTAAAAGATGGATGAGTGGAGAAAGAGTTTGTTGGTTCTTATATTTAAGAATAAAGGTGATGCACAAGAGTGTGCAAATTATAGAGGAATTAAGTTAATGTGCCATACATTAAAATTATGGGAGAGAGTAATTGAGCATGTGTTATACGAAGTTTCTTACAATGGTTAGGTTTCATGCCAGGTAGATCTACTATGGATGCTTTACATTTGTTAAGAGGTTTGATGGAGAAGCATAGAGAAAATAAGAAGGATCTACATATGATATTTATTGATTTAGAGAAAGCTTATGATAAAGTCTCAAGAGATATTCTTTGGAGAGTTCTAGAACAGAAAAAAGTTAATATTGGTTATATTCAAGTTATTAAGGATATGTATACTAGAGCTATTACTTGTGTCCAAACACAAGGAGGATTGACAAAATATTTTTCTATTTCAGTTGGATTACATCAAAGATCAACATTAAGCCCTTATCTTTTTTACTTTAGTTATGGATGTTCTTACAAGACATTTACAAGAAGATGTACCTTGGTGTATACTTTTTGCTGATGACATTCTTCTTGTTAATAAGACTAGAGAGGGAGTCCAACAGAAACTTGAATTATGGAGGTCAACTTTAGAGTCTAAAGGGTTTAAGTAGATCTAAAACTGAATATATGGAGTGTAATTTTAGTTGTAGAAGTTTTAGTGATAGTGTTGTGACTTTAGGTGATCAAGTCATTAATAAGAGTGAGCGATTATATTTAGGCTCTATTGTTCAAAATGATGGTGAAATAGATGGAGATGTTATTAGTAGAATTCAAGTTGGATGGTTGAAGTGGAGGAATGCATCCTGGCCTATTATGTGATAGAAAAGTTTCACTTAAACTTAAGAAAAATTTTATAAGATGGTGGTAAGACTGCAATGACTTATGGTGAATGTTGGCCAATAAAAGAGAAGCATAAGACTAAGTTAAGTTACTGAGATGAGGTTGCTCGGTGGATGAGTGGCTTTATCCTTAGAGATAGAATGCAAAATGAGTATGTTCGGGAAAAATTTGGAGTACAGGGTAGATAAGATTAGGAGTCGCCTTAGATGGTTTGGCCACATAAAGCGTCGTCAGATGACCGACAGAGAGTAGATGCATTAGATTTGCCTTATGTTAAGAAAGGTAGAGGTAGATCTAAAAGACTTGGTTAAGATGTATAAAAAATGATCTTAGTATACTTGAATTAAATGAGAATTTGATACATAATACACAATGGAGGGAAGGATTCATGTAACCACCCAAGTGGGATTAAGTTGTTATTGTATTATTATTATTATTATTATTATTATTATTATTATTATTATTATTATTATTTTCTAATTTTTGTTTATTACACTACTAAAGCCGGAGAGGACAGAGCCACGCCCCATCGGCATGAGATTGATTGTGAGCGAACATAGTAGAACACTTGATTTGACTTTGACTTCTCTGTGAGCTAGAGTTTTCCTTAATTTGTCACCTCCTACAAACTATTGCGGAAAGGTGGATAGATTGAGTTTTGCTTTAAGTTTTTAAAAATTGAATTTCATTTAAGCATTTATAGCTTAAAGACATTAGATTTCACATTTGGTTTGACATTTAATTTTGATTAATTCAATTTGAGCTTATAAGCCCATTTTGATGGTAAGTATACCCTCCGGTTGAAATCACCATTCGACATAGCCATCATCGGGGTAGATGTATTGTTTGATCATTTACTTTATTATTTCAGATCCTGTTGACTCTATTAGTTTAATAATATAGGATCATATCTACTGTCATATGATAGAATTAGCTTCTCAGATATTTTAATAAGTTGAAATTCTTATAATAATTGGATTTTTAGGTTTAGTTAACTTGGACCCGGTCCTAAGACCAAACTGGGAAGCAACTTGCGCAGCATCCTTAGACATTAAATTTAAGCATTCAGCATAGTGCCGGGGCCCATGCAGACATTTAGTAATTTAGGTAATTTTTATTTCTAAATTATGCGATTGATTTCATGTTTTTATTTAATTCTAACTTAACATGCACAGCCTTTTCAGACATTAAAATTTGTATTTTAAATCTCTACGTTCGAGCACATGTATGTATTTATAGCTTAGATAATTTCATCTAATTAATGAAGTTATTGATCTTAAAAATTATAATTAGAATGAAATTCCTTAATTTTTGGATTAAATGAAGCTCCATAATTAGTGTAGCATTTAATTTAGTATCGCTTTCTATCTATTTGTACAAAAAAGTACAGATCCGATGGCAATTTTATTTAGGTTGTAATTTAAAATATTGCTCGTATTTAGCTTGCTTATTGAATTTTCTAATTCTCAAATATCATTTGGCTTGTAATAGTTAAAGAACTTTCAAACCTTTATCAATTCATTACTTTCAGCTTTTATTCTAGCCCAAAAGAGCTAATCTTATATAATTGCACATCGAGTTCCTCACAAATCTGATTCAAATTGTAAGGATTATTTTTTGATTCACTCAATGTTTTATGTAGTGTAACTTAAGTGACTATTGAAAGACTTTATATATGCCCATTAATGAATTGGTTAGCCACTTTATAAGTCATTTTATGGATTTCATTAATTATGAAGATAAACAATAGATATATCACAAGTGTTTCAAATTCAACTTTAAATGCAAGATCCAAATGATCTTTTAAAAGCTATAGTCATGGTTACTTATGAGTTGCCTAATTGGACTTGTGCTTGTAAGAAAGCAATCAAATTACTTATACACTTTATTTTTAATTTCGAATTGAACATTTGAATTTACCACCAATCATTTATCCTTTGGTATTCAATTGAAATCCGTACTTCACTTGACATCGAATGTGATTATTTAAACATTCAATTGATTTTATTCAATTTAACATTTCAAATGTTCAAAGAGAAGCTTTACTTACATGAAAAGACATCCAATCTAATATGAATTTATCCTCAACTTCACATTAAATTTCATGATTATTAAAAATCAAACTTCAAATTTATTATGAGTCTTTTGTGAGTTTAGTATTGACCCCCTTAAATTTTACTTGTATTTTAAATAAGTATTCTATTCTTTTCAAAATTTTTTTTTAAGTACTATTTCTCTTTGATTCAACATTTATCTTTATATTTACTGTATATCTTTTTATTTGACTTAAGTTTAGATGATTTCCATTTGAATTTGTTTAAATCTTGAATTTCAGTCTAAATTTCGATAGCATTTCATTGACACCGATCATCATCCCCGCATAGGGGTTGGAAGCTTTTGGCTTACTACTGAGCATAGCCAGCGGTGTTTTGCGACACCACAGACATCTCTTCACACCCACTATGCTCTAATGAGCATTAGTTGGGCCTTGAAACCTGCAAGTAGCAAACATATATAAATTTCACATATTTAAGCCTCATATTTTCTTTTCTAGTCCCAGATTTTGATGAAATTTCGGCATAAGAGTTGCATCTAACAGCTTTACTGATCGCCTATTGAAGCGGCGTAGCCCTGCACAATCGATTTTTTATATCACACTAATAAGCATGATGAGGCCTTCAAACCTGCATAAAGAAACACATATATACATCCCATACACATTCATATTTTTCTACACATCCACAACTAATAACAATAATAAACTTGCACTATATGGGATTGATTTGCAATTGAACAATATTGATATTTGAACTCAAATTTTCTTTTGGCCTAGCAAATGGTGAAGGGCAATATTGAGTATCGGTAGTAAGTAGGAAAGAGTTGTTTGATTGAAAAAGTACGAGACAAAAAGAAATGTTGTATGAGTAAAGTAGAGGTGGAGTAGTGGCAGGTGAAGAGAATAGTTGTTATATATGGAGAAAATGATAGGCTCGGTTTGGAGATTGAAGATGCCTGACCAGCTATTGGTAAAGCAAGGATTAGTGGTTTTGGTAATGTTCGGCCAAAGGGGGATTGAGATGCTGCCTAAGGACTTCGGATCTGATGCTTTTTGGACAACCTTCATTAAATCAATCTTCTGATATGGGAGGATTGTAGAGCTAAATGAATAGACAGGAATTTTGCCGACTTAGAGGGAAGAGAGAGGGAACTTACAGTTTGAAGAGATCAGAAGAACAAGAGAAATGAGGAATTTGTGGCTTGCGGCTTGATCGAAGACAAGGAAAACAAGAGAGTGTTGGACAATGGGAATCAGGATGATGAACCCGTGTAGCTTGATTGCCCCTTTTCTTATTATTCCTTTGCGATTTCTAGAGAGAAATAGAGAACATGGGAGAAAGAGGGAATGGGTGAGGTGGTTGCTTGCGGTTGCCAGGAGTTCCAATGGAAGAGAGGGAGGAGGAAGAAGGATCGAATGTCGGCTTTGGGAGGAACAAACGAAGGGGCGAAGCCTTCATTCCTTCGAAAAAAAGCGAGACGAGGTCGAACAAATGAGGGGCTCGGGTTGTGTATGCTCCTTCGACAGTGAATAGAGAAATTAGGGGTCGGTTTGAGGGATTTAGGTTATTAGGCCTTTAATAACATTTTTGTAATTTTTTAATCAACTTACATCATTATATGGTCAATATATATGTTTATTCAAGGTTGTTCTGATGTTTCAGATGCAACGATGCATACCGTTTCATGATCATAAGCCATTTGGTTCAAGTCTGCGTCGAATTGTGGATCAATTTCGGTTCAAAATTATGCGTCGCCACTTTAGATCGCTTGACATTTGTGTAGACTCATCTGAATTGAGCGCAAACAATATCATTTAATAGATTTTAATGTTTCGAAGTTAACAACGTAATCAATTTCATGAACGGAGGTCGTTTGGGCATCATCACGGCTTCCTGACCTCGATATCCGCATAGACGTGTTGACAGCTCGATCGCTTGATCATTAGAATATACAATATTTATATTTTGACCAATTTTGATGTTTTGAACATAACGGCGAAGTCCGTTCATCGATCGAAGGTCATTCGGACATCTTCGCAGCTTCCCTTCCATGATATGCACATTGACGCCTCGCTGACTCGATCGCTTGATCGGTTGATCGTTAGATTATGCAATATTTATATTTCGATCAATTTCGATGTTCTAAATGTGATTTGAGTTCGTCGAAGGTCATTTCGTCATTTCTTTTCGATGTTTGCATCTGTCCGCTTGCGTTACATCAAAAGTCCATCAAATTTAGATTTTGAGCTCGACTCAACTGATGTATCGCACATGGAGGTCAATATGGCACTCTCCCTCTTATCATCAGGGCATGTCATGTTGTCTAATATCTTTTCTGTGTATTAGCAATTATTTGCTTGAATCAAACCTTTAGTTTCCTTACACAAAGGAGGTTGCAAATCTTGAAATATCTTCAGATATTTATCCACTGCAAGAGTATCACTTCCACTGGATTTGGATCTAACATCTTGAATCAACTGCATCATTGTTGCCATCATTTGAGTAAGAGCATTAGTGCTCACAGTAATATTAGGTGATATTCCTTCTCCCACCACTTTCCCGTCTTCCACTTTCTTGGGAATTTTCATATCCCTCATATATATAAAATAACATTATCTAATTAGAATTATCCTAACTCAAATGTCTAAAATTTCTTATGACTATTTTTTGTAGTTATCATAATGACTCTTTCACTAAAATTCATATTAATTAATTTAACCTCGATTTTATTGCCACTTTTTCCATGAGCGGGGGCTTGGAAGTGCAGTAAGAGCAATAAAATTACTCTAAGATGATATTATAATAATTCTAAAATAAATACCTCTCTCTAATAGAATTGCGTCGATGGGTAAGTAGTCTCTCTTCTTTTACTCATGTTAACTAAAACTTTATCTTGAAAAAAATATTAATATAATCTATAGTGAGTTATCAATTAACTTTGTGGGTAAACATACTCTTAATTCATAATAACATAAAGAAATTAAGAAATAACATGCATGATTGTCAAATTCCATAATTGACAATTTATTCAATAGACAAAAATGACTATATAAAAGTATTTAAAATATTCAATTGTGTGATATAATCTCTTATTTTTCTATATTCTTTTATCTATTATATCTGTCACAGGAGTCATCATTTAAATTTGTATCATTTAAGGTACTTCAATATCAATAATTTTTTTCATAACATTTTCTATATACATACATAGATATCTTAACGTCCTCAACTAGTATCACATAAGGGAGTGAAATTTTTACATGCAGGCATTTCTATATAGTTCATAACATTTACATTTTTCATCTGATGTAATTTTTATCTATAATGATTAAAGCATAAACAAATATTGAAAGAGTCTGAAGCATTCATTTCAGTATGAGCATAAGAACAAATAAATCATGATAAAGGTTGCAATAACAAGCAGTACAAACATCTATCAATAACATTGCAAGTATTCCATTTAGAAGAAATAATTGTATTACCCATAAATCAGAAGTATGAGTATTTACCTTGACTGTTAGTATCTGGCAGTTGCCTTTTTGTCTCAACATCCTTTATTTAGGCACTTAAACAAACATAAGAAATATTAATGTTTAATTAAATTTTTTATTTAATATTATCATTTATTATTATATTTCTCTCATTTAATTACAAATAATATATTTAACTAGTCTTTATCTAACCCAAACAAATACTGTATAACCAATATTTACAAACTTGATGCTACAATTATCATTAATTTTATTTCAATTTAATTTGTCTTCATTTTGCCAACTAATCTTATACTTAAATTCCAATGTTTAAACAGATTTGTACAACTTAAATTTTACACAATTACTTAATTTATATATTATATATATATATATATATATTTATATATCATATATGTGCTTAGGTAAATAAATAACAGAGAAATAAACTTTTTTCTTCTTTCTCCCTTTGGTCCAACAAGGTCTTTTTTTGCCCGCACTAAGTGTAGACGGCTTTCTCGGCTCGATGAGATCTCACCTAATCTCCTTGCTTGATCAACTCAACAAGTACGCACAACAAGATGCTTATGCAGCTATGCTCTCTTGTACGCTTCGGTTACCTGTTGGACCTTGACCTCTTTGCTTGATTGTCAACATCATCATCCTCAAAAAGAGATCATTATTGATTAGGTTGAACTCCTCATTTCTGCTTGGTTAACCTTCATCTCTCTCTCTCAGGCTCTCTTTCTATGTGTTCGCACCAAGGGAGATACAACCCCATCCCTTCCCTTCAATAGTTAACCGACTAATGTTGGTTTGAATCAAACATGCATTACTCAGTTCAATTTTTTTTTAAATGATGCATTACAATTTCCCCACTTACAAAAATTTCATCCTCAAAATTCATAAATTATAATTTAGTAAATTTATTTAATATAAATCATCTATCATACTATCTTTGATCAAAAGGTTAAAGATTACTACATAATATCATAAATCATAGAAGCTAAATAATCAAACATAATGAGCATCAATGTTCAATATATATATCAAATTAATAGGAACAAGATAGATCATATAAGACAAGCAAGAGATTGGTGGGAGGGGGAGATTCCTATTAGTGCAAAGAAGAGGAGGTGTGGCTAGAGGTAATCAAATGCATGGTCGAAAGAGAGAGATTAAGGGAAAACAAATTGAAATAAATAGAGGCTAGGGAACAGATTCAATTTATTAGATTTTTTTTTATAATTTGTGCCCAATCACGATTGCATATCCGATCATAAATAAATATATTTCTTGTACTTATTTCATCACTTTGACTTTTTTTCTTTGTTCTCATTACAATCTATTTGTTGTTCTTACTTATTCCTTGCCAAGACTTTGTTGCCTTATAGTTTTGGGTCTTTTGCAATTTAATGCATTTTCTCTTTCTCACATTATAGCTAGGTATGTTAATTTTTAAAAAATATTTATCTAGGTTTTCATACAACAGATTTTTTGGGGAATATTCTATAAAATTGAAGCCATACATTTTACTTTAAATAAACATAACAATAACCATTTTAGGATTTGGTTATGTTTATTTAATATCCAACTATATTAGTTGACTATTATAGTTTGACCCCTATTTGTTCGTATATAAAATTGTGTAGGATTTTTAGGTCATCACACATTTGGTGCTGCTCTCTTGGATATCAGTGAGTGTTAAACATCGCATTAACACTATGAAGTTAAGGAATTTATCTATAAGAGAATAATCAGATCCTTTTTTATTAAAGGCATGATCCTTATTGCTAGCAATAGATTATTTGACAATTTAGTAAATTTTCAACATGCTTTATATATTCAATCTTGCCTATCATGTCGCACATTTATATAAGTTTTATGGTCATATTGTTATGATATGTGATGTATAGTTAGTGCATCTTTTATGTTGACTCTTTACTCTTGAAATCTAGCATGTGATTGTATAACCTATATTTATTTGTGCAATGTTGAAGGTAGTCAAAATAAATTATATTCATACATATGATGCTAATATGAAATAATATATTAATGTGTTTGGTTGTATGTAATGCATGCATATGTCAGTAGTACCCTCTTGTTGAAATAATTGACTAGTTGGATTGATGATTGATCTATGACTCTTTTGGTGGTGGGTAAAAGCCTACCTATTTAGAGTGTCTTGATAGATTGATTACGCATAAAAGTTAATATTGGTAAATGGTTGATGACTCATTTTTGGGTATATATGAATATATTTGATGTGGTTGTATTTGGATATTTTAGCATACAAATATGTTGCTTTGTGTGAAAATTTTACTTGATCTTAATTTTTAAGATTTGTTTCAAGAGTTGAGATTATGTCTCATGTTATTCAAACATATTGGTATGTAGTATATGTTATCTTATATTTCAGCTTAAACATCATATAATATATTTATTTATTTGTACGGATATATTTGTTTATATTTATAGCTAGCGTTCGTTGATCTCAGATCTTCCTGAGTGATCTACTCCAAAAGCATCTTTGACTTTTGCGTATGATATATGCATTTTTTAAACATTTGTTTAGATGCTGCCTTTATGGTGAAGCTCTTTGGAATATTTGATGTATTGGAACTCCTCACTTTGGTTTAAGGTATTTTTCATATACTTCCCCATCATTCTGACTTTGTGCTCCTACAAATCATCAAGCTTTTTCATACTTGCATAATTTCTAGATGTTTTAACATAAATAGTTAACATATTAGCAGATTTTATACAATGAGCCCAGGACTTTAACATACTACTGACATGCGTCAGGCGACTCAGGCCAGTCATCCTTATCTATTCAGAATTTTCTCTTCATACCGTTCAAAGTTTTAGGTTAGACTTGCTGCACAAGTCTTTCTTGATTAAAAAGTTCATCATTTGACTAAGATATATGTGTTAAATAGATCTTATTTATTAGATGTAATGGCTGCAACTTGGAAATTTATTAGATCCTGCGACGAACAGTGATGTTGAAAATGAAGTGTCAATGCTTCAATTACTAGTTAATTCCAACCATTTTAGACTGGTTGAATGACGACCAGTAATAATTTAAATCTTTGACTGCGTTCACTGCTACCATGCTTGCAATGTTTATTAAGATGTTGTAATAATGGTGTTGAAACTGAGATTCAAATTGAGATCAATATAATGCTCATCAATCTAAAATATTCAACTAAGAGGTGAATGCCAAAATTAAGATATGAGGAACTTAAATTTTTTTATTTTTATTTTTTATATTTGTATTGCAGATGTTCAATCTATCCGTAGTTTTTTTTTTCTTCTATGAGACATTGTATGTTTTATTATTGTTTATTTCCACAAATAAGTCTGAATCCAATTGATATATTGAGTTCTCTCAACATCTCATTGATTTAGATAAGTACCATTTCATAGCCAACCACCTTAGTAGGATTGACAAAAGGGTGATGAAAATATGAACATATACTCACATTAATATAGAAAGTGATGATTTATGTTATTTATTTTATTTTATTATTGTTCTATATAAAATATGCCCATAATACTTGCTTCTAGTTTTGCGAGTTTTTTTTTGTCACTTAATTCTCTAGGAAAGGGCTTTAATATGATATAAGCGAGATTCAAACTTCAGTTCTTAGAAAAAAATTTTATGACTTTTTTCAACCGGACTAAACGACACTTATATTAAGGTGTTTGTTTGGTTTAATTTTAGTTCGCATGATTTCGAACTTAGTCTACGGAATTCCAATAATCTCTCATGGTCTAGAATTACTATGTTGACCTCCATATGTCAAAGTCAAGTCACAAATCAATTACAGAGGCTTGCGCAAATCGGGGTTCAAAATGCACTTGACGTCACTGAAAATAGTCGAAACGATCTTCGATCGGTGAACAGACTTTGTTGTTGCGTTCAAAACATCGAAATCGATCAGAATATAAAAATTGCAAAATCTAATTAAGTGCTGGCTATCAATGTTGATGCTCAAGTCGAGAAGTCGAGATCGAGATCTCCATCTCGTTCATGAAATTGATTGTTAGCTTCAAAACATCGAAAACTATCAAATGAGACTGTTCACGCTTAATTCGGACGAGTCTGTGCCAATGTTGAATAATCAGCAGTGGTAGTGCGCAAATTGAGGTTGAAATGCACTGGACGTCTCTGAAATGGTCGAAATGACCTCCGATCGATGAACGGACTTTACCATCACGTTCAGAATGTTGAAATTGGTTAGAATATGAATATTGCATGACTTGATGATCAACCAATCAAGCACTCGAGTCGTCAACACTCCTACATGCCTACACGCATATCGAGGTCAGGAGGCGTCGAAGAGAAACAAACGACCGTTTGTAAAATTGATTACGCCATTGGCTTCAAAACCTCAAAATCTATCAAATAAGACTGTTCGCACTGAATTCGGACGAGTCTGCGCGAAAATCGAGCGGTCAAAAGCGGCGATGCGCATTTTGAGCTTGTCGATTTGAACCAAACGACCTCCGATCGCTAAAAGGACTACACCATTGCGTGGAACATCGGAAAAAGCTAAGATTTATATATGTATTGGCCATGTGATTTTATCGGCGTAAAAAGTCAATTAATTAACTTGAAAAAAAATCAATTTAAAAATAAAACCCAACCATTCCCTCCGCCATTCGAAATCTGCCTCAACTCCTAAAAACTACTCCCGCTTGCGACTTCCCGCTCCTCCATTCAGTTTTCCTCAACTTCAAAACTCTCCTCCTCTCTTCCTTGATTTGGACATTTTCCACAGGTAATCCTCCCCCCTTCTCAATTCTCAGTTGTTCGCGTTTTGACATGGTTTGTGAATAAAACCGCATGCTCAATCGCTTCACCGACCGTTCCAAAACCGCGATCTAGCCACCATTCCACATTGGCCAAATCCCAGGAGAGTTCATGCGGCGCGTTCACATCGCCCCTGGCCGCTGCTGCGCTTCGAGATTCAGCCTCCCATAAAACCGCTACACCATCCAATCAAGATCGGTTGCCCTTGTCCCACTGAACCAGGTCTTCACCTGCCTGGCTCCACTGCCTGATCCCACCCGGGCTGATGCCGATCCAATAGCTGCGTGATCTGTGGCCGCCATAAATCATGAAATCTGCGCCAGCCGCTCAATGTTCCACGAATCAGCTTTGCTCCATGATCCGGCTTTTCCACCTTCCGCCTGCAAACTCCCACGCAAGCCCGAAGCTGCCTTTGCTTCACCATGATCGAGGAAGAGCATCGATCAAGCGGATGAATTCTTCTTTTCGATTTTCGCGTCACTTGCACTTTAGCCTTCCCATTTTTGCTCCGCTGTAAACCGGGGAAGAACATCGTCAACAGGCGAATTCTTCTTTCGGTTTCGACATCTCGCCATTCCCAATTGCATACATAATCCGTTCCCAGCATTGCGTAGAAAAATCGTCGAACATGTGTGATCACGTGAATGTGGATATATATACATGCTTGTGTTTCTTTGCGGTTTGAAGACCGTTGTGCTCAGCGAAGCGGAGATGAAAAAGCGGTTGTGGTGTCAAGACAGCTCTTCAACGAGGCGTCCGAGTAAGCCAAGACTCGTTAGATGTCGCTCCCTCTAGATGAAATATTGCCGAAATTTTGTTTAATTTTTAAACTTAGAAAAAAAAGGGGAGGATGAATATATATATTGCATTATTTATCTTTTTTCAAGTTTAAAGGCCTCGTCGTGCTCAACAGGGCGTAACGAGATGAAAACCCAGCTATGGTGTAGCAAGACACCGCCTGCTACGCTCAACAGGGCGTACCGAGTAAAGCGAAAACACCCTCGATGCAACCCCCTACATGGGGATGACGTCGGGAGGCTGCCAAAATTTAAACTAAAATTCAAGACTTAAACAAATTCAAATGGGAATTACCAAAATTTAAGTCAAACAAAAAAATATATGATAAACATGAAGATAAATATTAAATCAAGGAGGAAAAATGTGGGAGCCTTTAAAAAAAATTTTGGAAAAAATAGAACATTCATTTAAATTGTAAGTAAAATTTGGGGGATGCTAATATTAAATTCACAAACTTTGGGAAGACTAATATTAAACTCACAAATTTTAATTGTAATTCTCTACGGCTTAAATTAAAGCGATAAAGTGAGTTCTCTTTTCTTGCAAATTCCTCATAAGTAGGGCTAAAGCAATAAACACTGAAATCGACATAACTTATCAAAAGTGATGTAGATTGAACATAATCAAATTGAGAGAATTACAAAAACCTAATAAGTAAATTAAGTGCAAGTAATGTTTTAAACTACAATCTAAATCGAAATGTCTTCTTTGCCACCGAATCTGCAAATCTTTGTATAAGCAGGCAGAATGACTAAATCAAAATCTACAAATTATAGGGCTTCTTTCGATCAAATTAAGGAGTTTCATTATAATTATGATTTTTAAAATTAATGATTTCATTAATGTATGAAATTAGCTAAGCTATAAACACCTGCATGTGCTCAGGACATAGAGATTTCAAGTGCAAATTTTAATGTTTGAAAAGGCCGCGCAAGCTAAATTGGAATATATTAAATATTATTCTGAAAAAAAAATCTAATAATATATTAGATCAATTTACAACGCCTTCTTCGCCATCTGGATCTGCAACTCTTTGTACAAGCAGATAGAAGACGATACTAAATCAAAATCTACAGAAATCATAGGGCTTCCTTTCATCAAAAATCAAGGAATTTCATCCTAATTATGATTTTCAAAATTAATGATTTCATTAATTAGATGAAATTAACTAAGCTATAAATTCCTGCATGTGCTCAGATATAGAGATTTCATGTGTAAATTTTAATGTCTAAAAAGGCTACGTAGACTAAATTGGAATAAAATAAAAATATAAAATCAATCTCATAATTCAGAAATAAACACTACATAAAGTCTTAAATACACCCGCATGGGCCCCAACACTATGTTGAATGCTTAAATTCAAGTGTCTGAGGATGCTGTGCGGGTCGTTTCCCGATTTAGTCTTAGGACTGGGTCCGGGTTGACAAAACATAAAAACCTATAATAAGAGTTTCAAATTAGTGTAATATCAAAAAAACTGATTCTGTCAGGTGATAGTAGATCTATTCCTCTATTAGCAGCTGAACAGAGTTGACAAGATCTAAAGCTCTTAAATATATTCAAATTAATCAATTTTTCAAATCAAATTAAGTAATAATCTGAAATTGCTTAAATGAAACTTTATCATTAAAACTTAAATCAAACTCAATATGTCCACCTTCCACAACTGTTTATCGGGGGTGACAAATTAATAAAACTCTAGCTCACAAATGAGCCAATGTCAAATTAAGTATTTTACTATGTTCACTCTCAATCAATCTCTTGTCAGTAAGGACGTGGCCCGTATCCTCTGACTGCGTGACTTGGCCAATAGGCTCCATAGATGAAACAGTTATGACCAGAGTCCTCTGATCAGGTGGTTTGGCCAATCTGACTCCATTATATTACAATGACGACCGTAGCCCGTATGCTCCCCAATGGCTCTTCCTTTTGAGTTATGAATCATAGGGTATACTTGATAGGGAAAACAACCCTTTGTCAGCTAAGGTAGACTTAAGATTGTCTCCTTAGACAAACACCACCCAAGTCTACAAGGATTTCTTGGATGACGTAACCCATGTGTTGCTGATGAGGATCCTTCTGTTAGGTTAGGTCGACTATCTCCTCTAACTAAGTAAACTAGGGACCGCGACTGCCCGGGATGAAGGAACCATGGGATATAGATCGGGCACGTCATCATTCCCCCAACCATCCGGTTTAAGCTAAAATGATGAAATTCATATATTAAATTCTAAAATATTACATGTTGTTACTATATGCTACGCATTCAGCGATCTAATGACTAACCTTAATCGAAAGTTCTCTCTCACTTATTGAGAGATGTAATTAACTATAGGGGCTTGCGCCTATAGGAAACTTGGAACCAGATCTAAAGTACTCACCAAATGAGGATGAAATCTCTAGGTAGTGTCTTATCTATTATTCCATCTACCTTCCGAACATTACACCGACACTTCAAATCATACTCTCTTCAATATTCAATAAAATTGTCGAGAGGTCGGTGGTGAATTTTTAGGGCCCACAGATTTCTGGCGACTCTGATGGGGATATGATTCTCTTTCCATCTTTGGTTAGTCATATATGTACTATAGTAGTAATAAAATTTTTGAAAATTCAAAACAAAAATGATGATTTAAGTGTGTAAAAAATACAATATGAGGTTCTATGTAGAATGAATCATTCCGTAGATTATATCTTTATTACACCATTATATTATTCTGTAGTACCTCTGCATCTTGAAAGAATGGGGTGAAATAATAATTGCTAATTACCAATCCCCATCTTCCACTTTTGCAGAAATAGATCTACAAAGCACTCATTTCACCGTTCAGTTAGGTCGTGACGCGAACATCTGCCTAGCCAACACCGTCATCAACACATAAGATGTTGGTGCTACCATTCAATTTGGTAGCTTGAATTTCCCGACTATCGTAGCTGCAACTCCTGAAGTACCTACTCATGGTACATTTATGAGGCCATGCTAGAAGGCCTCAAGTTACTGAAGCTCCTACTAGCCATGTGCGCCAACCAGTTCAACAGTCAATCGCTGTCAAGGAGTTCTCCTAACAGAGAACTTCAATTTTCAAAAGGCTGGGTCAATATGAAGCTCCCGTGAAGAAAAGAATCGTCTAGTGGCAAACTGTTTCTTTAATTCCTTGTGATATAGCTATGCACCGACTGAACCCTTTGTACCCGGAAAGCATGATCATGAAGCTTCCTCATTAGGGAGCAAATTAACCAAAAGATAGAGAACAAGGAGAAATGTTGAGCTGAGGGCTCAACAAATCCCCTTCGAACGACCTAGCGAACAAGCAATGCTACCATCAGAGGTAAGTATTCCTACCCATGACAACTTTGACAATCTAAAGTGGGAAAAGAGGAATAGCTCTAATGGCGAAATAAAATAGTCCTTCTGGAACCAACCACGTCAAGCTCCACCACCACTGAGTAGACAGCCTGAAACACTATCTGCCAGGATACATAAAGTTCTCAAAGTAGCCAAGGATAGAGGCCTAATAAAAAGAAGATTTCAGAAGCCTATGATGATGAAAAATACAAAGCTCCACCAAGAAAGTTGTCATCTCTTCTAGTAACTGGCCAGTGAGTCCAGTATATTTCGCATGGTGAGAATCGGAGCGTGACACTTGGACCGCATGTCCAAGAATCCGCTGCCGAAATGTCCCAGCGAAAGGATAAGCAAATATGGAGGCCAATGCCCTCTAATGAAACTTTGAGTAATAGAAGAGGTGTGACATCTGATACATATACTCCAAAATCTGCCTCAAAATTAACTCATCAGAAGTGGATACTCAAAAGAAAGGATATCACTGATGAAAGATATGTTGGTTGACACCTTAGAGAATCTCTAGAGGATCCCATCATCGATCAGTTTCACCCATACAAGGGAAGATTGATGTTGATCGCAGTCCTTTAATAAAAGAAGTGGTTATTAGCACATTGAAAAAGAGATCCACTAGAAATGTCGATCAGAAATTCGTGTGTAAGAGAAAATAATGAAGAAGAATCTATGAAAGTGGAAGTTGTCTATATAGTCAGAGATATAGATGAACTCCCCGCCCAACACCATCAGCAGCAATGCAAATTCAGGGAATCTGAACCTGATTTTGACGCTTATGAAGAAGAGTCTTCACAGAAGCAAATAGAGGATGAATCTTTGATCTTTGCTGAAGATGAAGAAGAAGAAGACCAGAATGAGAAAGAAATCATGGGCATCGAAGGTGTCTATATGGTCAAACTAGGAAATGATCAGCTTGGTACATGCTTTTATAATCAGCTTCATCGTACAGCCCCAGCAACAGCTGTCTCTACAAATACACAAGGAGAAGGGCAGTCAAGTTCTCCCCCTGAAATGGAGTAAGGAACAGAACAACAACAAGAAATAGAAGAAGAGGAAGAGCTTATACTGATTGATGCCATGGCGCTAGCTAGAGAGCAAAGAGAAATGCAGCGTTAAATGGAGATCAAAGACAAGGAGATTGCACAGCTTGGTACCAAAATGAATGATATGATGGTACAAATGAACATCATGATGGAGATGTTACAGAAGAATATCACATCAAGTGCAGTATCTATTTTGTCTACTAATCAATAGACAACTAATATTCCAACTTTTATATCACCAGCCACTGTGGTACCTCAAGCTCCTGCAGTACATGCTACGTAAGCGAGAACGAAGTTAACCCACTACCTCTCCAGCCAATAATTCAAAATCGGCTAACACTGGAACTATGCATACTCGGTAGAAACAATAATCAATGAAAAGATAAAGGCAATCATAGCCTCAGAACAGGCTAAAAAGCTGGTGAATAAGGGTCGCCCTAACCCAGCTGAGTATGACCAAGTGTCGTACCTGAAAGGTTACTCAGTGTAAAATTTAATACTTTCAGCGGGCTTGGTAATCCAAAGTAACATCTGGACAAATTTAAGGCTACTTGTGATAACACAAGAGGGAACGAAGCACTACTTTTCTGTCAATTTGTCAGTAGCCTGACTTCAGCCGCTTTCGAATGGTATGTAGAATTCTCAAATGATTCAGTTAAGTTTTTTGCTGAATTAGAGATTATATTTGAGAAAATCACAATCGCTGACCTTGCCTTGCTAAAAAGGAGGAAAGATGAGTTAGTGACAAAATTCATAAGTCATTGGCGCAACCTATGTATGAAGTGTGAGCAACAATTAGAAGAACATGCGATCCAATTGCTGATGGGCAATATAGATGATAAAATGGCACCATTTCTATGCATGATGTCGATTGAAACATTCCAAGACTTTCTCGACAGGGTGGCTAAATTCAAAAAGTTGAATCACCCTAAGTCTGAAGTCTATACAGATAAAGCAAAGAGAAACAAACCTTCAGACTCAAGAAGAAACGAAATTCATACCGCTTCCTATAGCTCAAATGGTGAAAAGTGGGTGATATACAACATGGATAAAAGAAAAGCAGTCGATGTACAACAATGATAAGGGAAAGAAGCCTGTTTATTCTAATCCACAACCAAAATTGGTATTAGGAGGTAATGACAAACCTCAGACTTTTCCAAGTGGTGGGGAGCATCTAAAATAAGTAATAAGAGATGATGAGTGAATGCGATCATCTCTTAAGGAAAACATGAATAAAAAATATTCATTTAGAAGGGATAGTGTGGCCAAATTATTTCGGCAAGCAGTCAAAGCCGGTCTATAGTTATTAGAAATTAAAAGGTCTAAAGAAGCTGATCAAGTCAATAATCCAAACTACTATCCCTATCATCGGATGATCAGTCACCCTATCGAAGACTGTTATGTTTTCAAAGATTGGCTAGAAAGGAAGTATTGGTGAGGTGAATTTACACTATCTGATAGTGTTCTAATCAACCCTAAAAGAGAATCTACAATGATGATTATGTTCTCTTCCGTATCATCCAGCAAAGACAAACAGAAGGAGAAATCAGTTTAGACTGAAGAATGATAAACATTAGTCTCCAAAAAGACCGTGAAGATATTGAAGCTAAAAGATGTCCCTAGTGTTAAGTAGAAATCATCACTTGAACCTATATTGGACTTAAGAGAGATGCCAAAATCAAGTATTTGGGCTTCTCAGTGGCATTCTGATAAGGCTACTTTGTCACAACATGAGAAGTAGTCTACTAAATGCAGACCTCATAAATCAAAGAAGCTGACTAAGAAAAAGAAGATTAAGAAGAGAACTATAATTCAAATGATCATTAACAATTTAGAAGAGTATCACCAGCCGACAAGACAGATAATGAAGATAATGGTGAATCTTATCTAGTAGACATGTCGAATCATATGCGTGATGTCAAATATCTTTCAACAATAGTTACTCCGAAGTGGCAAGGGTAGTTAAATAGACTCAACCAACCCATTAAAATTTTTATCAGGAAAGAAAGAAGAGCCAGAGGAGCTAATGTCTGAATTTTGTTTAATGACTCAATATAATAATAATAGTTTAGATGAAGATCTATGTTTTCCGACGGAGAAGAGTCAGACTCATCCATATCATAACGTATGAAACGTATGACGTTGAAAAATGAGTCTAGCCCTTTTGGCCAATCATCCAGAATAAGAAGGGAATTTGAAGAAACTACCTCTTTAGAAGAATCTGAGTAAGATAAGGGGATTCAAGTTCAGTTAAGAAGTGGTAAAGTCTTACCACCTTCATCAAAGAAGGGAAATGCAAATAAAGACAAAGATAAATAAATTGAAGTCAACGAAGATATCATTCATAGAAATCCTAGAGTGAAGCCTAAATCGAGCGAGAAGATAGATTATAATATTCTATCACATCTGAGAAAGATCCCTGCACAATTAAGTGTGTATGAGGCTCTCTTGATGCCAAAAGATCTCTGAAAAACTTTGATACAGACTCTCAAAGATCCGGAGAGTTATGAAGCTTACTTTGTTGAAAAATGCATGACTGAAGCATTGCAAACTCAAGATCTCCCAATAATCACATTTTTTGAAGAATATCTTATATTGGGAACGGATCACAACCATCCTTTATATGTTACTGTAGAGAGTGATGGCATCTTGATCAGCCAAATATTAATTGATCTAGGTTCTTCTATCAATCTTATGAGTCTAAAGGTATTGAGAGGATTATCACTCGATATCTAACATCTTGGGAGAGACAAGTTGATGGTTCATGGTTTTAATGAAAAAAGGATAGAAAACTCTGGGATCTTTTATTCTTCCGCTCAAGTTCAGGGATCTATATGTAGAAGCTAAGTTTTATGTAATCAATGTTGATAGATCATTTAGAGCTCTCTTGGGCCGGCCGTGGCTGCATGAGTATGACATGGCCCATCAACTATACATCAATGTATGATGTATCTGAAAGATGGAGAAGAATTCAAAATTCTCGATAACCTACAACCATTCTCTGTCAATGAAGCAAAGATCTATGAATATGCAAAATATTTCATCCTCAAAGAGCCTAAGCTAACAGAGCCTCTTGAAGTAGTAGCATCCACTTCAAAAACTAAAAAATAATTTCACAAGGTGAAAGAGCAGAAGCAAAGTGGAAGAAACAAGGCAATGCCAACTCTCCCTAAAGAACTCGACTCTGCACCTATGTTAAGCAAATTAGTTCCTCATTTGGGGAGTGACACAGAAGAAGAAGAAGATATTCTTGTCAAACCTAATGGAACTTAGTTCAGATGGCTGCATCAAGGAGGATAGCTCACTTGGCAGAGTCAGATGACTCACTCAAATTATACCCATCCCTCAGCAGTGCTTCAAATAAATTAGTCCATTGGAGGTTCATAATATTAAAGAATTGATAACATTCTATTTGCTTGAGAGAGAGTGACAAAACATGAACTTTATTTTACAAATTTGAAGAGTCTCAGCCTCAAGATTTTAAACAGCCTGCTTAACATAAACGTTCTGATGAGATAGTACCAACAATAATACCAATATACTATCTGCAAAAATTATGAAGAATGATGTAGAAACTTGGAATTCATATGAGAACTACTAAACATAGGATTCAAGTCTTTAACAAGATGTGGAGCCAAAGAAGTCCTCAAACATCTCGAAGAAGATATAAGTTTATCACTAAAGGTCTGGAGTTCATCTGCAAATCTCATGAAACTAGAGCCTGTTATAATATAATAGAAACTGAGGTAGAAACTCATGGTGATGAAGAAGATGATTGCCATGAAATTCTTCTAAAAAATGATGAAGTAGAAGCCAAGCCCACACCTGAAGAACTTGAAGATGGGGGACAAATAGCTACTATGGATGAACTTAAAGAAGTCAACCTAGGAGCTGATGATGATTCCCATCCAACTTTCGTCAGTGCCCTTCTGCCTGATGAGAAAGTTGAAGAGCTAAAAATGCTAGTTTGTGAATTCAGGGATTGGTTTGCCTGAACATATTCTAAAATGCGCTTATCCCCTGATGTAATAGTTCATAAACTAGCTATTAAACAAGATGCAACGCCCGTTAAGCAAGCTCCTAGACGAATGAGATTGGAGATTGAAGAATAGGTAATTGTAGGATCTAAGAAACTGATCAAAGCAGGCTTCATCCAGGAGGAGAAGTATGTGGATTTGATAGCTTACATTGTCCCAGTTAGAAAGAAGAATGGCCAAATCCGTCTCTGCATTGACTTCTAGGATTTAAATAAGGTGTTCCCAAAAGATGACTTTTTGCTTCCAATATCAGAATTATTGGTGGACACCACTTCCAACTATGACATGTTCTCATTCATGGACGGATCGTCAGGGTACATCCAAATCAAAATGACAACTAAAGATGAAAAACATACACATATTAGCATCTATTGCTATACGATTATGCCCTTTGGCCTGAAAAATGCTGGAGATACATATGAAAGAGCCATGATGTGTATTTTTGATGAGTTGATTCACCAGAAAGTGGAATGTTATGTTGATGATCTGGTGGTGAAAAGCTTAAATCATGAAAATCACTTTGAAGACCTGAGAATTGTATTAGAGAGAATCAGAAAATATGATCTCAAGATGAATCCTCTAAAATGTACATTCAGGGAATCCTCTAGAAAATTCTTAGGGTATATTGTATGTCAGAGGTATTGAAATTGATTCTGCTAAAATCAAGGCAATCATGGAGATGCCTCCACCGAAGAGTTTACGTCAACTCCATTCTTTACAAGGACAGTTCACATTCATCCGTCAATTCATATCAAACCTATCAGGATGTTGTCAACTATTTGCAAGGTTAATGAACAAGGACGCTCCATTCAAGTGGGACAAAGAGTGTCAAGAAGCCTTCAATAGCATTAAAAGCTACTTGTTAAATCCATCAATCCTGGCAGCGTCTATTCCTGAGAAACCCCTCATTCTTTACACAACTGCATTAGAAGAGTCCCTTGGCATAACACAATGAAGAAAGCAAAGAGAATGCTCTTTATTATATCAGTCGGAGGCTGATTGGAGCAGAAATGAGATACTCTCCAATAGAGAAGCACTGTTTAGCATTGATCTTTGCAGTCCAAAATATTCATCATTATATGTTATCTCACAAGATTACCTCATCTTGAGGATCGATCCACTAAAGTACTTGATGATGACAAGCGTTGATAGGTTGGGCAAGATGGCGTGTGCTTTTGTAATTTGATATCACATATGTTCCGTAGAAAGCAGTGAAGGGACAAGTATTAGCAGATTTTCTAGCTGCACACCCTATCTCTGTAGACTCTTCTCTTAATGACGATTTGCCTGATGAACAAATTATGCTCGTTCATGAAAGGAAAAATCACAAATTTGGAAAATATACTTTGATGGAGCCTCATTTATCAAATAAGTCCAACATCTAAATTTTCCAAGAGCAAGAGTAGGAATCGACATTATCTTCATAACACTAGAAGGAAGGATAATGAGATAATCATATGGATTGACTGAGCCAAGAACTAATAATGAAGATGAATATGAAGCATTAGTGGCAGGTCTTGAAGAAGCTATTCTCATAGACATTCAAAACTTTCATATTTTTGGCAATTCTCACCTTATTATAAATCAAGTACTTGACATCTACAGAATTAACAAGCTTGAGTTAGCTTTCTATCATAGCGAGTTCTTGAGCTTATGAAGCAAATACCAAATATCACACTAACTCGAGTCTCTCGATTTGAGAATAGCAAAACCGATTACTTGGCAAAATTAGCTAAGGAAATGACAAGTATGAATGGTGATTATGTCATGATTGGCATATTTACTCGACGAGTTCTAGAGCCAATAAAGTATCAATCCCCGCAGGTAGAGGGGTTACCAAATCTTACCCAGCAGGATGCGACTCAGGTTGCTCCTCATACTCCCCAAAATAAATAACAAGTTGTACCAAGAAGAGCTAAGAATGATATTTCCTTAGAAAAGCAGTGTGAAGCTTTTGTTGTAGAAGAGTCACGTGATTGGAGGCAAGCTTTCATCGACTACTTTAAAGAAGGCAAATTACCAAGTAATAAATCAATGTTATCTCAAATCGAAAAGAGAATGCTACGCTATGCTTTCGTCAATAATACTTTATATCGTAGATCCTTTGAATAAATATGGCTATGATGCCTAGGTGTAGATGAAGCTAGTAAAGTGATGGTTGAAGTTCATGAATGAATTTGTGGTGGACATCAGTCAGGTCCCAAGATGGCAGTAAAGATCAAAAGGATGGGTTATTATTGGCCATCTATAGTGAGAGATTATATTAATCACACTAAGAAGTGTCATGAATGTCAAGTTCCTGGGAATCTCATCCATCAAACTACAAATCCATTACACCCAACAATAGCATCCTGGCCATTTGAATGTTGGGACACACATGTAATTAGACCAATTGTTCCACCATCGTCAGCTGGACATCACTTTATCCTAACAGTGACTGACTATTTCTCTAAGTGGGCTGAAGTTGTTACATTTAAAGAAGTTACTGTTGACCAAGTGATTAACTTCTTCACACATAATGTGGTCTATAGATTTGGAGTGCCACACCGAATAATTTTTGACAATGACACAGCTTTCAAAAGTGCAAAGATTTATAGATTCGTCGATCGACACAAAATTGATTGATGATACTCTTCAATATATAATCCAAAAGCAAATGGTTTGGCGGAAGCCTTCAACAAGACATTAGTCAAACTGCTCAAGAAGATTCACACTAAAAATAAGAGAGAATGTCATACAAAGCTAGTAGAGGCTATATGGGTGTATCGAACTACCTACAAGACTCCAACTAAAGCCACTCACTATTCATTAGTATTTGGAACTGAAGTAATTCTTTCGCTCGAAGTTGAGTTGCCTTCTCTTTGAGTAGCCATCCAATGCAATCTAGCTGAAGATCAAAATGCTCATCTGAGAATGGAGGAACTCGACGCGCTTGATGAAGTTAGATTACAAGCTCATCAAAATCTGGAAGTCTATTGAGCAAAGATGTCCAGGGCTTTTGACCATATGGTGCGGCCTCGAACATTCCAAAAAGGAGAATTGATCCTGGTGCTGAGAAGACCAATTATCCCCAATCAAAAATTTGGTGGAAAATTTGAGCCTAACTGGGAAGGCCCTTTTGTCATTGAAAAAGTCTATCAAGGAGGGGCATACTAACTCATCAACCTAAAGGGTGAAAGGCCAATGCCGCCAATTAATGGTCGATACTTGAAAAAATACTATACTTGACGACCACATTCTCGTGGTACAATAGAAATCCCCCTACAAGACAGGGGGCATTTTTTTAGTATATCTATTTAGGTTGACATCGTGCTTCATGCCGAGATCCCTAAAATAAACATACTCCAGATGAAAAACTTTTTCGTGAAAATTCTCCTGTTATATATGGGGCATTTTTAGATTTTTATATACATATAAAATCATTGTTGTATGTTAAAATCCCCTTTAGAGTATATCAATTTTAATATTGATGTATTTGTGTATTTTTCATCTTAAAAATTATCCTAAATGTACTTTAGAATTCCCCCTGCAAGACAAGAGGTATTTTTTAAGTTTATATTAAGTTTGTTTGAGTTGATGTCATGCTATAAGATAAAATCCTCAAATATATTCTTATTCAAGTTGACATCAAGCTTTACCAAAATCCCTGGATATATCCATAATTGTTACTATTAAGTTGTAGGGTCTTGCAGGAACAAAATGAATCTATTTCTATGCATGAAAAGACAACCCTAAATGTCAAGAAATTTATCTCTCAGATTTGCAAATTTTGGAGATCAAGTCAAAAGAACTCCCAATTTCTGAAGCTTCAATCAATTGAACTCTAGGACACGGATGAGTTCTAAAGGTCGGACTCAATGAGCCCATAAATGGCTGAGCTGCTAACATTCTTCTCACTCAATAAGCCATAAGAGAAGGCCGCAGTGAAAGAGTCCCCTTTCATCAGTCTAATGACAAAACCACCAAACCACTGCAGCTTAAGTTGAAGACTCGAGTAGGTTCTAAAGGTCGAACTCAACAAGCCCATATATGGCCGAGTTGCTGACGCTCTCCTCACTCAAAAAGCTGCAAGAAAAGGTTGTAGTGAAAGAACCCCTGCTCATCAATCTAATGATGATAGCTGTTCAATCTCAAATCAGATCCAACTTAGTGATTACAAGTAACCAAGATCCAAGAGATCTTTCTACTTGATCGATAGATCAAGACAATCTTAATAGACCCTCAATTCAGGGCTGCCTCAAATCAATCTTTATATTACCTGCAAGGTGATGTTTCAATCTATTCTCAAATGATCTGATCAAGCTTGAAGAACATATTAAAGCCAATCTTCTCATCAAGTTCGTCAAAGCAGAAAGCACAGGACTGAGGAAGCAATTCTATAGTTCAAACAAAGCCGATGGCTGGACTAAAGAAATTTCATGGTTATTCAGTCTGTTAAAGCACACGTTGCTAGACTAATAACTCAACATTGACCCTATATAAGCCGGAAGGTTGGGTCATCTGTATGTACCCTTCAATGAATCCATCAAAGCAGCAAGCACAGGATTCATGGCATACATACGCCTCCTGATAAGTCAATATAGACAAATCAGGTCGGTCCTTCATCAAGTCCATCAAGCTCAAAGCTAGGACAAAAGGAATTTCAAATCAAGCACGGATAAATCAATTCCCCAGTGGAGTCCTTCATGAAAACAAGCATACCAATTCCTCCATCAAACCCAACCAAGCATGAAGCTAGGGTCGAAAGAGGCTCAAATCAAGGACATAAAAGAAAGAGATCGTCAACAAAGCCATTGAAGAAGATAGTAGATGGTGTAAGAACTCTTATCTATCCAACAAGTCAATTCTAACAAATCGGTCAATCCCCATCATTTAGCATGTCCTTAATAAGGCAGCATACTAATGACAAATCTATTACAGCTGTAATCTATTGCAAGCAAAGCTGAAATGATCCAAGTTCTGTGGCCAGTCTAAAGGGCCAATCAATTTTCAACAAATGTGATTCGCTCCATGTGCAAGTCACATTTGTTGGGGGGGCATTTGTTGACCTCCATATGTGTGCCATAAGTCAAAGTCAAGCCTACAAATTGGATTCGATGGACTTTGGAGGTGATAGTGCGTAAATCAGGGCTCAAAATGCACTGTATGTCACTGAAAATGGTCAAAATGACCTCCGATTGGTGAACGGACTTTACCATTGCATTCAAAATGTCAAAATCAATCAGAATATAAATCTTGCAAAATCTAATGAGCAATCGATTAAGCGCTCGAGCTATCAATGTGTCGACACGCATATCAGAGTCAAGAAGCTACGATGATGATCAAAAGACCTCAGTTCATAAAATTGATCATGTCGTTAGCTTCAAAATATCGAAAACAATCAAATGAGACTGTTCACACTTAATTTGGATGAGTTTGTACCAATGTCGAATAATCTGCAGTGACAACATGCAAATTGAGGTTGAAATGCACTGGACATCTTTGAAAATGATCGAAATGACCTCTGATCGATGAACGGACTTCCCCATTGCATTTAGAATGTCATAATTGGTTAGAATATAAATATTGCATGACTTGATGATTAACCGATCAAGCGCTCGAGTCATCAATGTGCTTGCATGCATACTGAGGTCAGGAGGCACCGATGAGGATCAAACGACCTCCGTTTGTGAAATTGATCATGCCATTGGCTTCAAAATATTAAAATATATCAAGTAAGATTGTTTGTACTCAATTCGGATGAGTCTATGAGAAAATTGAGTGGTCAAAAGCAGCGACGCACATTTTGAGCTAAAATGGACTCAATTTGGCGTGAACTAGCTATAGTGACGACTATGCCATCCGGAACATAAAAAAAAACTAAGATTGATATATGTATTGGCCATGTGATTTTATCGACGTAAAAAGTTGATTAATCAACTTAAAAAAAATCAATTTAAAAATAAATCCCACGTTCCTCCCCTCAATGCCTCCTACTACTCGCAACTTCCCACTCTCCATTCGGTTTTCTAAAACTCTCCTCCTCTCTTCCTTGATTCAGCTTTTTTCCAGTAATCCTTTTCCTCGTCGTTTAGATGTATTATCGATGATTCCATGAATCGCCATAAATTGCATGCTCATTGCTCGGACATAATCGATTTCAAAAAGCAGATCACCGCGCCGCGGACTGCATTACATCGACCAAATCTTGCCGGCGTCTCCTAGGTTTTCGTTCTGCATCCGCCTCCACTAGGCCGTACGTGCACTCATTCTACTCGCCACAAAATTGCTCATCATGCCATCCAAACAAATCCACCAGATTTTCATTTGTCGACTAGAACCCGCGTCTTGGCCATGCCCTGATCGATTTTTGATCAATGCTTGTCCCGGGCTAAATATACAACATCCGGATTTTATAATCATGAATGTTACCACTTCTCAGCGTTCCAGGGCCTTTGCTCCGTAGGCCGTTCATTTCTTCCATGGCCCACCTGATTCCACGGACCAAATAAACCACCTCAGACCACAGATACATCCTGCTGACCTTTTCCCATCCATTTTTGCTTATTTATCGGGAAGAGCATCGTCAACAGGCGAATTCTTCTTTTGATTTTTAGCATCGCACTCCTCACTTTAGTCATCCCGTTTTCGCTTCCCCACAAACCGAGGAAGAACATCGTCAACAAGCGAATTCTTCTTTTGATTTTTGGCATCACACCCCTCTCTTTAGCCATCCTATTTTTCTTTGCCGTAAATCAGGGAAGAATATTATCAACAGACGAATTCTTCTTTCAATTTTTGGCGTCGAACCCCTCGCTTTAGCCTTCCCATTTTGCTCTGTTGGGAAGAACATCATCAACAAATGAATTTTTCTTTCAATTTTTGAAGTCTCACTCCTTACCTTACATTCCCAATTACATACCTAATCTCTTTCCTTTGCCGATCATTGCAGCGTGCCGAAAAATGCGTTAGAACATGTGTGATCTGTGATTGTGGATATATATACATGCTTGTGTTTCTTTGCAGGTTTGAAGACCTCGTTGTGCTCAACAGGGCGCGACGAGATGAAAAAATTGGTTGTGGTGTCGCAAGACACCGCTCTCTATGCTCAACAGGGCGTACCGAGTAAGCCAACACTCATTAGATATAGCTCTCTCTAGACGAAATGCTGCCAAAATTATCTCTTAAAAAAAAAGGGGGGATGAATATATGTATTGCATTGTTTATCTTCTTTAGGTTTAAAGGCCTCGTTGTGCTCAACAGGGAATGATAAGATGAAAACCCGGCTGTGGTGTCACAAGACACCACTGCTCAATCAACATGTAGTAATCAAAACACGATCTACCCCACGAGGATGATGATGGGAAGCTGCCGAAATTTAGACTAAAATTCAAGACTTAAATAAATTCAAATGGGAATTATCTAAATTTAAGTCAAACTAAAGAATATATGATAAACATGAAGAAGAAAAAAGGGGGGGAGCCTTTAAAATTTTTTTTAGAAAGAATAGAACATTCATTTTAAAATCTAAGTAAAATTTGGGGGAAGCTAATACTAAACTCACAGATTTTAATTATAATTCTCTACGGCTTAAATTAAAGTGATAAAGTGAGTTCTCTTTTCTTGCAAATTTCTCAAAATTAAATAAGCTTTAATTGGAATTTGGTGGGGGGGGGGGTGCTAATGCTAAACTCATAACAAACTTACAATAAACTTAAAGTCTAAGGATGGATCCAAATTGGGTTTAATAACTCTTATACGAATATGGAGGTGATTACTATGCAAGTTAATAAGCATAAGTAGGGCTAAAGCAATAAACACTGAAATCGACATAACTTATCAAAAGTGATGTAGATTGAATATAATCAAATTGGGAGAATTATAAAAACTCAACAAGTAAACTAAGTGCAACTAATGTTTTAAAATATAATCTAAATCGAAATGCCTTCTTCGCTACTGAATCTGCAACTCTTTGTACAAGTAGACAAAAGACGATACTAAATCAAAATCTACAAAAATCATAGGGCTTCCTTCGATCAAATTAAGGAGTTTCATTATAATTATAATTTTCAAAATCAATGATTTTATTAATTAGATGAAATTAGCTAAGCTATAAATACCTATATGTGCTCGGACATAGAGATTTTAAGTGCAAATTTTAATGCCTGAAAAGGCTGCACAGGCTAAATTGGACTACGTAAATATTAATCTGAAAAAAAATCTCATAAGATATTAGATCAATTTGCAATGCCTTCTTTGCCACCGGATCTGCAACTCTTCATACAAGCAGACAGAAGGCGATACTAAATCAAAATCTACAGAAATCATAGGGTTTTCTTTCATCAAAAATCAAGGAATTTCATCATAACTATGATTTTCAAAATCAATGATTTCATTAATTAGATGAAATTAGCTAAGCTATAAATTCCTGCATGTGCTTGGACATAGAGATTTCAAGTGAAAATTTTAATGTCTGAAAAGGCTGCGTAGGCTAAATTGGAATAAAATGAAAATACAAAATCAATCTCAGAAATAAACACTACATATAGTATTAAATACACATTCCTATGTTAAATGCTTAAATTCAAAATGATCTTTGCTTGTCTTCGGTTTAGTCTTGGGGTGTGATCAACAAAATCTAAAACCTATAATAAGAGTTTCAAATCAATGAAATATCTGAAAAATTGATTCTGTCAAGTGATAGTAGATCTAATCCTCTATTAGCAGCTAAACAGAGTTAACGGGATCTAAAGCTTTTAAACATATTCAAATTAATCAATTTCTCAAATCAAATTAAGTAACAATCTGAAATTGCTTAAATGAAACTCTATCATTAAAAATTTAAATCAAACTCAATCCAAACCTTTCGCAACTATTTATCAGGGGTGATAAATTAAGAAAACTCTAGTTCACAAAGGAGGTAATGTCAAATCAAGTATTCTACTATGTTCACTCTCAATCAATCTCTTGCTAGTAAGGACGTGGCCCGTGTCCTCTGACTGCGTGGCTTGGCCAATAAGCTCCATAGATGAAGCAGTTATGACTAGAGTCCTCTGATCGGGTGGTTTGGCCAGTCTGACTCCATTATATTACGATTAGAATCATGGCCCGTATGCTCCCCAATCACTCTGCCCTTTGAGTTGTCAATCATAGGGTATACTTGATAGGGCAAACAACCCTCTCTCAGCTAAGGTAGACTTAAGATTGTCTCCTTAGACAAACACCACCCCTGGTCTACAAGATTTCTTGGATGACGTAACCTATGTGTTGCTGATGAGGATCTTTTTGTCAGGTTGGGTCGACTACCTCCTCTGATTAAGTAAACTAGGACCATGACTGCCCGAGATGATGGAACAATGGGATCTAGATTGGGCACGTCATCATTCCCCCAACCATCTGGTTTAAGCTAAAATGATGAATTTCATATCTTAAATTCTAAACCTTTACATGCTGCTACTATACACTACGAATTCAATGATCTAATGACTAGCCTTAATCGAACGTTCTCTCTCACACTTTGAGAGGGGTAATTAACTATAGTGGTTTGCGCCTATAGAAAACCTAGAACCAGATCTAAAGTGTTCGCCAAATGAGAACGAAATCTCTGGGTAGTGTCTTATCTACTATTCCATCTGCCTTCTAAAAATTACACCGACACTTCAAATCATACTCTCTTCAATATTCAATAAAATTATCGAGAGATCGATGACAAATTTTCGGAGCCCACATACTATCATAGTTTAAAGTGCTAATTACCACTCAGAGTTATTTCTATTTTTCCTCTGGAGCACCAGTTTCTCATATCATGACCATAGCTTTCAATTAAAGCACTTTGTTGAAACTCAAATACCTATTTCCAAAAAAAATTAAGTTGAAGGGCATTGATTTCACATATCCTTTTCCTTTTTCACTATTGACTTCAATGGGAGGAGGGAGGGACCCATAGTCTAAATCACATGATATACATTTAATAGTCACCGCATCAAATAGTCTCGGTCTATCATGATGTACCAAAAACCTAAAATGTAAGATCTAAAAATGGGAGAATTACAAGGTGATACCATTCCTTATTAGCTCCTTGATAACTACATGCATTTTATATGAGGATACCATTAAAGAAAAATCTAACAATGATAATATACTTTGAAAATAAAGGTAACTCTTCATGATCGAAGGCTAAGTAATTTATAGCAAGTTGATATCCTTGAAGATGCTTGATGGAAGTAAATCATAGAGAAAGAATGAGTATATAAGTTCTTACTCATACTAGTAGCTTGATAAAATTTGATGATGATTCATAAGTAAAAAACTTTCATATTGCCTTTGAGAAGCCTTCTTGAAAGTCAGAAGAGAAGAAAGTAAGAAGAAAATTATATTAGGATATCATAATATAAATTCAAACCTTAAAAATTTTTACTCTTGTGACTTATATTCCCACTTCTCTAATTATAATCATTAAAAGAAAAATTAGCATTGATGTGAGAATTGCTAGAAGACTTGAGTTGTCATACAAAAGAAATGCTTAAGAGGGAATATCTTTTAAAGTGAAGAGATAATCCATCAAAATTCATGTTTCGATCCTCTTAATAAAATGAAGTGTTAATGAAACAATACACATGTTTTAGAAGTTACTAGATTTCTAATATTTTTTTACTTATGTTTCAAAATAATTACAATGAGGAGTTGTCCTAAATGTTGCATGCTTGCCCTCTTGAGTCATCCTATCATTCATACCTTGTCCATGATTCATATTAATTTTTTTTGTTAGACATTATTTGTATACATAAACAAACAATTTTGAATCAAGCTTAACTCACAACTTTTAAATGGATAGGATATTCACTAAATAAAAAAAAATCATTATTCACTTATAACAAAAAAGTTTTACATATCTATGTATTCCATTTTTTTTAAAAAAACCAACCATATTGCCCCAACTTTTGTATATAGGAGGAGAATCTTAGTACTCTAGAATGTCACTTTTGAGAAGATAAAACTACTTAATGCTATTATTAATTTTTAACATTATTATGATATTAGGTTCACAATTATTCCTATTCGAACTCATTAGCCCATCCTGACATCATTAAGGGCATTGATCGACATACGACACGCTCTTAGTCAAATGATTTTTGATAATTTCCCATTGTAATGTGGCAGCTAGATTTTTGGTCCTATGCTATAGATAAGCCAATTAGGTTTGTTTTATCTCAACATGAGTTTGAGTTGAATCCAATATGATTTAACCATATTATGCAAAGTAAAGTTAGATCCATTAGGGTGCACTTATGATTACTAAGATGTGGTTAATTTTGGTCTAATTTGGACACTTGTACTTAATTCACTAAATTAATTAACTTGGGTAACTTGGGCTAGGAGCATCAATTTGAAAAATTAGGCTTGTATTGGACTCCCTTTGTCACTATGAATAACTTCTAATAGGTATCAGCATCAATTTACTCCTAGAAAGCACAATCACACATAATTAGACTAAGTAGGCAACATAGGTGAACTTTGGATCAGGGTACCAATCACCTAAATTGAAGCTTGACTTAGGTCCCTATAACAACCACAGATCAAGTTTAGAGGTATTTAGGAGCAAATTTTGTTAGAAAATCCTAATTATACTCAAATGAGTTAATTGCATCAAGTCAGTCTAATTAGAAAACTCTTTAAGGTACCCTAAAAGTCAAGCTTAGAGATAGTGCTTCAGTGACATGAATCTAATGACTACCACCGATCTTTTTTGAGCACCTTTGTTGACAAACTTTCTTAACCACAATTGAATTCCTTTTATTAATATATGATTGCGCTAAAATGCTCTCCAAGAATGTGGATATTCATCTTGGGCATACTAGTGTCAACTAGCATCTCAATCCTTCACATCTTGATAACGCCATCGACCACCTCGAGAAGATTGATCAATGTTTTCAAGGAATTGAGAGAAATATAACCAGTGAATGTGCCATCAAAGATATATTAGGTCTCTAAAAGTTAGTAAAAATTTAGGGGCTAAACTTTTTGATTCGAAACTAATATAGCAATTATAGCATGGTAAAAAGGTTACTTGAGTGGCTTTAATGAAGTATTTTTGAAAAAACACATACATTTATGTGATATGTGGTTTATATTTTTGGGTCTAAATATAATTTTATTATAGCAATATACATTAGTAGGGATTTTAAAGAGTTTGTTTGAAATCAATACTAGCTTAAAGCTTAGGTTTGATTCTATTTGTAATAATAAATTTCTCAAGTAAAATTTTAAATCAGAATTCATCCCCTAAAATAAAATCTACTTTGTTTTTTTTTTAAAATAACTTTTTTTTTAAATTCATGTATATCTATTACGAATTTATTACCCAATACTGCTCTCCTCGCAAGGAGAGATAGGGAAATAGATGCTCCTTATGCCGCTCTCCACGAGAAAACTCGCTTGCCTCAGCCTTTCTTCCAGCGTTTTACCATTGTATCCCTTTTTCACTGCCTCGAGTCATCACCCAATGCTCTCAGCCTAGCCTCCGCTGCTTTCCACAATGCCATTTCTCAGTGTCCTCGCTCCTCTTCTGCCCACGTCGTTGATCAGGCCGTCCGCGAGCTCTTCCACATTGTCGCTTCCGACTATCATGTTCCCACCTCTATCGTGCTTATCAAACTGCAGTCTGCTCTCGAGGGTTGCGAGCCACATTTCACCCATGCTTTTGTGAAGGGGATCAGCTTCCTCTACCGCCTCGCCTTCCGTATTGATACCTCCTGGGGTCATCGGTTCGATCGCATCGAACTGCACCCATTTGTCAAGATTCTTTGTTGTTGTGAGGAAGCACGGGAAGAGCTCATCAAACAAGTTCTATTGTTTATTTCTCGTAACAAGTCTCATGGAATTAATGAGGTTGTGAGGTTCTTGAGGCCATTTATTATGTTTTCTATGATTTGGAATGCTTCTTCTTCTTATGTATATTTTTTCTAAAGGAACTTGATTTTGGCAATTGCATCAATGTTGTGTTCATTTCTATCAGAAGTAATCAACAATTTGAAGCTCCTTGTAGAGTGCTTAAAGTACTTGCCTTTAACAAATGTAGGAGAATTTCTATACATTGTAACTTATGTTGTACATTTTGTGGATGCTTATGTTGTGGTCTTGCAACAAACTGTTGACATTGAGAAGGACCTGGCCAATGATGCCCAAAGGCATAGTGTGGAGGTTCTGAGTATGCTTCTATCAATTTGTGCTTATTTCCATAGAAAACCTCTAGGACAAGTTGAAGCTGTTATTGACATCTCAAGGCATTGGATGCTTTGCCAAAAGGGGATAGGACTGCGCTATGTTTTTGAATTTGTTAACATAGTTATCTTTGCTTCTGTCATCCTTACCCAAGTAGAGTTTGAAAATGAGCAAATTTCTGTTATGAAGCTTCTAATACTTCTAATGGAATGGAAAACAGGAGGTGTCTGAAGCCCCATGCACACTTTTAAGTGTGGTGGGTTTAAAAGACTTCTTAAGCTGCATGTCACAAGATACTGACTATGCATACTTTTTTAAGCGTGGTAGGAAGCCTATAACACTTCCGATGCAGCCCCCTATGCATGAAAGATTTCGGGAGGCTGCTGAAATGCGGACTGATAGGGACTTAATTAATTTAACATGAAATGAACTCTAAGCTCAAAATTAAACTTTGAATTTAAATTGTATGTGTTAAAGGCCTATGCACACTTTTTTAAATGTCGTGGGTTCAGAAGAGTCTCTAAGTCGTAGTGTCCTAAGACACTGACTATGCATGCTTTTTTAAACAGGGTAGAAAGGCTATAGCCTCCAAAAGTAGCCCCCTATGTGGGGGCGACGCTGAGAGGCTGCCAAATTTTATTTCAAACACAGATATTGAGGGCCTATGGATGTTTTCTTAAGAATGGTGGGTTTAAAAGATTCTCTAAGTCATAGTGTCACAAGACACTGACTATGCATGCTTTCTTAAGCATGATAGGAAGGCTCTAGCACTCCCGAAGTAGCCCCTATGTGGGGATGACACCGAGAGGCTGCTAACATTTCATTAAAGTAGAGATTAATAATTAATAAAAATGAAATAGTCAAAGAATAATATGTGAATTTAAAATGAGTAATAAGATTAATAATTAAACTAAGTTTAATATACTAAGCTATTGAGACAAGATTAAGCTTACAATCATATGACTGACAATAGTCTACAACAAATTAGATGTCTATCCACTACAAGTAAAATACTTGAATGAATAATAAATACACTATGCTATAAAATATTCAAAATATTTAAAGTTAGATATGAATGAAACATATAATCTACAACACCAGATTCACAACACATCGTACAAGCGAACATAAGGCGTTAATCAAGGCTTCAATTGAATTATTGTATGTATTATGAAGTGAACCTATATTCAAATTTATCATCTCAAAATGCATGTACAACAATAACAACAACAACAACAACAAGCCTTAATCCCACTAGGTGGGGTCGGCTACATGAATCCTTCATCTCCATTATGTCCTATTATGTGTCAAATTCTCATTTAATTCAAGTATACTAAGATCAGTTTTTATACATCTTAACCAAGTCTTTTAGGTCTACCTCTACCTTTCTTAACATAAGGAAAATCTAATGCATCTACTCTAATCGTCATCGACTGACGATTTATGTGGCCAAACCATATAAGGCGACTCTCCCTAATCTTATCTACCACTGGAGCTACTCCAACTTTTTCCCGAACATACTCATTTGCATTCCATCTCTAAGAGTAAAGCCACTCATCCACCTGAGCATCCTCATCTCTGTAACACTTAACTTATAGTCTTATGTTTCTCTTTTATTGGCCAACATTCTGCACCATAAGTCATTGCAGGTCTTACCACCATCTTATAAAATTTTCCCTTAAGTTTAAGTGGAACTTTTCTATCACATAATAGGCCAGATGCATTCCTCCACTTCAACCATCCAACTTGAATTCTACTAATAACATCTCCATCCATTTCACCATCATTTTTTGAGCAATAAATTCATCACCCAGATAACTACACTCCATATATTCAGTTTTAGATCTACTTAAATGAAAACCTTTAGACTCTAAAATTGACCTCCATAATTCATGTTTCTGTTGGACTCCCTCTCTAGCCTTATCAACCAGAAGAATGTCATCAGCGAAAAGCATACACCAAGGTACATCTACTTGTAAATGCCTCGTAAGAACATCCATAACTAAAGTAAAAAAGATTAGGGCTTAATGTTGATCCTTGATGTAATCCAACTAAAATAGGAAAATATTTTGTCAATCCTCCTTGTGTTTGGACACAAGTAACAGCTCTAGTATACATATCTTTAATGACTTGAATATAACCAATATTAACTCCTTTATGTTCTAGAACTCTCCAAAGAACATCTCTTGAGACTTTATCATAAGCTTTCTCTAAATCAATAAATATCATATGTAGATCCTTCTTACTTTCTCTATGCTTCTCCATCAAACCTCTTAACAAATGTATAGCATCCATAGTAGATCTACCTGGCATGAAACCAAAGCGATTGTGAAACTTACGTATCACATCGTAATGCTCTAATTACTCTCTCCCATAATTTTAATGTATGGCACATTAACTTAATTCCTCTATAATTTGCACACTCTTGTGCATCACCTTTATTCTTAAATATAAGAACCAACAAACTCTTTCTCCACTCATCTCATCTTTTAGTCTTTAAAATAACATTAAAAAGATTTTTAAGCCAAGAAATTCCTTGATCTCCTAAACATTTCCACACTTCTATTGGAATATTATCCGGCCCTATTACTTTTCCACATTTCATTTTCTTTAAAGCTTCACTAACTTCATATTTACTAATACAATGATAAAAATGAAATTCTCTATTTTTGTTTAGGGTTTTAAGTTGCTAAAATCAATCGTACTTTCAGATCCTTCATTGAAAAGTTTATCAAAATACCTCATCCACCTATTTCAATATCTTTTTCTAAAAAAAGCCCTTTATTATTTTCATCCTTAATACATCTCACTTGAACTATGTCTTTACTTATCCTATCTCTTTGGTTGGCTAACTTATACATACATCTTTCACCTTCTTTGGTATCTATTCTATTGTATAAATCACTAAAAGCTAAATTTTTTGCATCATACATTGCTTTCTTAGAATCTTTACTGGCCATTTTATATCTTTCCCAATTCTCTTAGTTTTTACATCTAAATCAAGTTTTATAACAATGATTCTTATTTCTTATCTTTTCTTGCACACTTTGACTCCACCACCAACAATTCTTATTAAAAGAAACTTTTCCTTTTGATTCTCCAAGCACATCTTTAGCAACTTGCTTAATTTCACTTGATATTTTTTCCCACATAATGTTAGCTTCCTTATGAACATCCCAAATTCTAATTTCTTGTAGCTTGCTCTTAAAAATATTTTTATTTGTGTTCTTTAAGTATCCCCATCTAATCTTAGGACAATAATTTAGTTTATTTTTTCTCTTACAACCTTTCATCTTAAAATCTAAAACTAATAGTCGATGTTGGGTACTTAAAATTTCACTTAGAATGACCTTACAATCTTTACAATCTAAACAATCTATTTTTCTTATCAGAAAATAATCAATCTGTGTTTTACTAGATCCATTTTTATAAGTAATAATATGTTCATCTCTTTTCTTAAATAAAGTATTAGGAACTACAAAATTATAAGCTAAGGCAAAATCTAATATAATCCTACCTTATTCATTAGTCACTCCAAATCCATAACCACCATGAATACCTTTAAAATCTTCTACCAATCTACCAACATGTCCATTTAAATCTCCCCAATAAATACTTTTTCTTCAAAAGGTATCTTTTGTATTAATCCATTTAATTCATTCCAAAATTTTTCTTTTGAGCTTACCTCCAAACCTACTTGAGGAGCATAGACACTTATAACATTGATAATCTTAGTATCAACAATAATCTTTAAAGCTATAATTCTATCTCCACATCTATTAATACTTATAACATTATCCTTCAAACTTTTATCTATAATCACACCTACACCATTTCTAGTTTGACTTTTACCTGAATACTAAAGTTTAAAACCTAAACTATCAATCTCCTTGGCCTTCTCACCAACCTATTTAGTTTCTTGAACACATAAAATATTTATCTTTCTATGAACCATAATATCTATTAATTCCATTAATTTATCTGTAAGAGTACCTATATTCCAAGATCCTAACCTAATTCTCGTTTCATGGACTAACTTCTTTGCCCGCATCCATCCATAATGTCAGAACCCTTGCTTATCTAACACTACACCCTGGCGGCTCTAGCACATTTTTCACTGTATTCAAGCCATACAGCGCATCGCTTCCAGGGGACGCCCTAGCATTAACACAATGATTTAAAGGATTCATGTCATGATTATTTTGACAAATTTTATGCTGGTTGTCGACTACCTAACGCAACCCTCCACTTTTTGCATCCGGGCTTAGGACCGGCAATGGTAGTGTTATCTCAAAATGCATGTAAATGGTACAAATTTTTAATGAAATGAAGAGTATATGCAACACAAAATAATCATATGTTCAAATTTATTGTATCAAAATGCATGTAAATAAACTAATGGAATGAGTTTTGCACATATCATAAGGCATGATTAAAACTCCAATTCAACGCCTTAGAACTATGCAAATATTATAAATAAATCTGCATGGGCCCCAACACTGTTGAATGCTTAAACTTAGTATCTAAGGATGCTGTGTGGGTTTATTCCCGATTTGGTCTTAAGACCGGGTCTGAATTAACGAAACATAAAGATCCAATAATTATATCATAATATTTTTAACCTAATAAAATCTTTGAGAAGGTAATTCTGTCATATAACAGTAGATCTGATCCTCTATTATTAAATTAATAGAGTCGACAGGATCTAAAATAATAAACTAAGTTATTAATACCTCGATGATGGCCGTGTTGATTGAATATTTCAATGAGAGGGGTTTTCATAATAATAATAATAAATATATTCAAATTATAATGTCAAATCATTATATATTCAAATTAAATTTAATTATAAAATGATCAAATATTCAAATAAAAAATATAAAAAATTAAATGAAATTAATTAATTAAATTTAAAGTAAAATCCATCCACCCATCCGCAATCGTTTGTCGAGGGTGACAAATTAAGAAAATTTTTACTCATAAAGAGCTAATGTCAAATCAAACACATAACTATTTTCACACTCAAATAATCTTAAGCCTGTATGGATGCGTCCCATGTCCTTTGTCTGCATGGTTTTGCCGCAAAATGGCACCAATTAAATGATTTGGCGAGAGCCCTCGTGTGATTTATATGATATGATTAAATTATGGTCATGATCTTCATTATGTTTCTCAATGGCTTTGCACTTTAAGTTGTGAATTATATAATATATTTTATTGGGCAAAAATTAGCTAAGGTTGACTTATATTTGTCCCCTTAGATAAACTCCACCAGAGGTCTACAAGAACACCTTGGACAACGTAACCCATGTGTTGCTGGTAAGGATCCTTTGGTCAGGTTGGGTCGACTACCTCCTCTGACTTAGTAGACTAGGGACTGCAACAGCCCGGGATGACGAAACCATGGGATCTAGATCGGGGGCATCATCATTCCCCTAACCAAAAGTTATAAATTAAATAATAAATCTCATAAATCTTAAACTCTACTTGCTGCTATTATATACTCTTTATTTAATGATTCATTAACTAACCTTAATCGAAATTGCTCTCTCAGTATTAAGTGGGATAATTAACTATAGGTTCTTGTGCCTATAGGAAACCTGGAACCAGATCTAATGTCCTCACAAAATAAGACTGAAATCTCTAGGTAGTGTCTTATCTACTATTCCATTTGCCTCCTGAACTTTGACCGACATCAAATCAAACTTTCTTCATCGAGAGGTTGGTAGTGAATTTTTGGAGCCACAAATTTCTAGCGACTCCATTGGGGACATGTTTCTCTTTCCTTTTTTGGCTAGTCGAATATGAGCTATAATAATAATGGAGTAAAATAAAAATTGAGATTATCAATGAAATTAAATTTAAATCAATCATATTCTTATGACTAATTTGTTTGTTCTCTATATCGATGGATCTTCAGAACACCGTTCATCATACAGCTAGGTCGTGGAGCCAACACCCATCTAGCTAATGCTACAATCAATACTGGAGATGTTGGAGTTACCATCCAATTTGGGGAGGAGGACAAGTAGAATGATCGCTACTACTATTGAGGTTTATCGAAAGAGAGCCTTTGTATTTGAAAGATTAGGTCATTTTAAGGCGCCAGTCATGAAAAGAACTATCACTGGAGAGAAAGTTTCAATCATGCATGTAAATACGATTAGTCTGCCAATTGAACCTTTCGCACTAGGAAGGTATGATATTGTAGCCTTCTCTTCTGGAGAAAAATTGAGTAGAAGGCAAAGGAGAAGAAACACTAAATTGCGAGCTCAGTAGTTGTAGTTTGAATCATCAGTCATACAACCAATCTTACAACCAGAAGCGAGTATTTCTACCCCACAATAAATTTGAAAATTTTGAGATTGGTGAAAAGGAATAGCTCTACTGGTGATGTTAAGCGGTATTTTTGGGCCCAGCAGCAGTCAGCTTCAACCATTCCAAAGAAACAACATGAAACTCTATCTGCTCGAGCAAATAGAGTTTTGAAGGTCGTTAAGAAAAAATATCTTAGGACGAAGAGGTATCAAATATCAATTATCAAAGAATTCAAAAATACTCCACTACAAAAGCTATAATTAGTAGTAGTAAGAGCTCAAGACTGTCCTAAGTAATTCTTGAATGGTGAACATCGAAGTGTGACACCTGAACCATATGTTCGGGAATCTGCAACCGAATGGTTCCGAAAAAAAAAATATGGAGGCCAAAGCCTCGAGAAGAAGTAGCGACATAGAAGCTTCTTCATCTGGAAGCAAGCTAACCCTCAGGCAGCAGAGAAAGAAAAATGTTGAACTACATGCTAAAGAGCCATTGTTCAAGCAAAAAAAAAAAATTTGTATAACCAACTATGAAACTAGAAGCGAGTGTTCCTACCCATAACAGGTTTGATAACCAAAGATGAGTAAAGCGAGACAGCTCTACTGGTCAAATCAAATAATCCTTCTGGACTTGACAACGTGAGGTTTCAACTTCTCCAGTGAGGAACTAGAAATTGTTTATGTAATAGTGCATCGGGTCCTCAAAGTTACTAAGGAGAAGGGACTGATGAAAAAAACATCAAAGTCCCATCATCAGGAAGGCTAGAGTTGCTCCTCTAAGGAGACCTCCTACAACCCTGACAGGATGTGAACCAATTCAAGTCTTGCACGATGAGCATCGAGGCATGACACTTAGACCACAGGTCCAAGAATACATCGTCGAAAGATCCTGGCAAAAAGGTAAACAAATTCAGATGCCAAAGCCTCGAAGTAGAACTGGCTTAAAGAAGGACAACGACATGACATCCGGATTGTACTCCCATAAAATTCACTTCTGATGCGATAGTATTTAGAGCTAAAATAGTCTTGCCACTTGAACTTGAACTACCTTCACTTCGAGTAGCCATTCAAAACAATCTCACCTAAGATTAGAATATCTGTCTACGGATAGAAGAGCTTGATGCACTTGACAAAGCTAGGTTCCAAGCTCAATAAAATTCAAAAGTCTACCGAGTGAGGATGTAAAGCATTTGATCATATAGTATGTAATCTAGCTTTTCAAGAAGGAGAATTGGCCCTGGTGCTGAGAAGAGTAATTATTTCTCACTGATATTACATGTGTAAGTTTTGCTTAGAAATTCTCTTGTAATACAAGAATGCATTTTTGAAATGAAGGAAAAATCCCTTTGTTAGACAGGGGGCAATTTAAATTTTAAAGCAAAATGTCAGGCTCTCTTTGTGAAATAGGCATCCTTTCTATTATACATGGGTTGACATCGCACCTAAGGTTGAGATCCCCATATACGTAATCAAATTATGTACTCAAAGTTCACAAGTTTCAAAGTCTTACAGATCAAAAAGAGAAATTTTCAAGTCTGTAAACTACAACAAATCAAGTTGAAAACACATCTTCCATCCATACATCAAATCTAAGGCTTGAGTTGGTGCATAAGGTCAGACTCAACATGCCCATATATGATCGAGTCATTGACAGGTCTGCTTACTCAACATTTCATAAAGGTCGCAATAAGAGATCTCCCATTTCATTAGCCTGATGATAAAATCCTCTATCAATTGCTCAAGTCTAAGACTCAAGTGGGTGCATAAGTTTGGGCTCAACATGCCCAAATATGACCGTGTTATTGATAGGTCAGCTTACTCAACATGCCATAAAGGTCGTAGTAAGGGATCCTCCTACTTCGTTAGTTCAAAGGCAAGAGCATCCAAACCTCCAAATCCTCCAACTTAAGGAGTTTAAGTGGCATAGATTGGGAGATCATCCTTGTTTATCATAAGTGTCATTTTTAAAATCCAACAAAAGATATCCTTACAAAAGAAGATATCAAGCAGAGTTTGGTATCAATGTTAAATGTGAAATCTCAACTCCTTCAACATGTCTGTTAAAGTAGAAAGTAAAGGCCGAAGGTAACTCTTCTTCAGTAAGTCCAATCAAGCAAAAAGCAAAGGACCGAAGAAGTTATCCCAATGTTCATACAAAGCCACAGATTGAACTAAGGGAGTTATGTCATCAATATGTCCATTTCGCACAAAGCATAGGACTGATGACTCTTCGCCATTGACCCAACACAAAATCTGAGGGCTAGGTCATTGGCAGATATCCTTCTATAAGTCTGCAAAAGCAAAAAACTAGGGCAGAAGATAATTTCGTATCACCATACAAGTCTTCAAGACAATCTAAGATTTTTCTTCATCATGTCCATCAAGGCGCGTAGCCAAGATGAAAGGAAATACAAAATACAAATCCCCAAGATGAAATCTTCAACAAGTCCATCAAAGCATAAAGCGTAGGACCAAAAATGTTCTCATCTCGCCAATAAGTCAACAACTCCATTAAGTCCACCCAAGGCACAAAGTTAGGACAGGAGAAAAATATAAATTTCAAACTCTCAAGAGGAAGTCTTCAACAAGTTTGAAAGAACAAAGCATAGGACTAAAGACATTCCAAATTCTCTCAATAGTTATTACAAAAGCTCCCCTATTAGACAGAAGGATTTTTGTATATTTATCTGAGTTGATATCATGTTTTAAGCCGAGATCCTTAGATAAATACATATTATGATTGAAAAACATATCATGTTTATTTTGCAGCAAAGGAAATCAAGTTTTGTAATATATTTCTGAACTAATCTGCAATCCCCATGTTAGACAAGAGTCCCTTTTTATAATCAAGGTTGTTCAATCCTCTCCTGTGAAACAGGAGGTCTTCTTGTATATGTATTCAAGTTGACATTGAGCTTTATGTCGAGATCCCTGAATATATCTATAGTTGTTATTATTAAAGTTGCAGGCTCTTGTAAGAACAAGAATCCACTTCCATGCACAAAAAGGCAGTCTTAAATATCAAAAGTTTTCCTCCAAGATTTATCAAATTTCAATGATCAAGTTAAAAGAACTCTCAATTTAAGAAGCTTTAATCAGCTAAGTTAAAAAAATATCAATCTCTACATCTTCAAGTCTGGGACATGGATGGGTTCTAATGGTCGAACTCACAAGCCCATAAATGATCGAGTTGCTGACGCTCTCCTCATTGAATAAGCCATAAGAAAGGTCGCAGTGAAAGGGCCCCGTTCGTTAGTCTGATGACCAAACCACTAAGCCATCACAGTTTAAGTCGAAGACTCTAGTAGGTTCTAAAGGTCGAACTCAATAAGCTCACAAATGGCCGAGTCGCTGACGCTCTCCCCACTCAATAAGCTATAAGAAAAGGTCACAGTGAAAGAGCCCTTGCTCGTCAGTATAATGTTGATAACTGTTCAAATCTCAAGCCAAATTTAGCTTAGTGATTAAAAGCAAACAGAATCTAAGAGATCTTTCTACATGATTGATAGACCAAGACAATCTGAGGAAATAACTCTCAACCTAGAGCTCCCTCAAATCAATCTCTATATTGCGTGCAAGATGATATTCCAATCCTTTTTCAAATAGTCTATACAAGCACAAAGCATAGATCAAAGCCAATTCCCTGATCAAGTTTGTCAAAGTAGAAAGCACAGGACTTAGGAAGTGATTCTATAGTTTACACAAAGGAAATGGTCGAACTAAATGAATTCTATGATTATTCAATTTGTTAAAGCACACATTGCTAGACTGATAACTAAACGGTAACCTAATATAAGCTGGGAGGTTGGGTCATCTGTATGCACCTTCCAATGAGTCCGCCAAAGTAACAAGCATAGGATTTGGGTGTACATACACTCCCTGATAAGTTGATATGAACAAATCAGTCAATCCTTCATCAAGTCCATCAAGCTTAAAGCTAGGACAGAAGGAATTTTAAATCTTAAAGTAAACAAATTAATTCCTCCATCAAACTCGATCAAGCATGAAGCTAGGGTCGGAGGAAATTCAAATTTACAATAACACAAGAGAAAGAGATCTTCAGCAAGCCCACTGAAGTAGAGAGTATATGGAGAAGAGCTCTTATCCAGCCGACAAGTCGATCCTGATAAATCAGTCAATCTTGTCATCTAGCATGTCCAAAATAAGGCATCATATTATTGACAAATCTTATTAAAGCTCCATAAGCCACTGAAATTGAAAGCTGGAGTGATCCAAGACCTATGATCAGCCCAAAGGGTCAACCAATTTTCAACAAATATGACTCGCACGAATCACATTAGTTGGGCATTTGTTGACCTCCATATATGCTAGATAAGTCGAATTGAGCCTTTAAGATGAATTTGATTGACTTCGGATGCTTCAGAATACAAATCGGAGCTGAAATACACTGGACTTCGCAAAAGTTAGCCCAAATGACCTCTGATCAACTAACAGACTTCATCATCATGTTCATAATGTTGAAATTGGTCAAAATATAATTATTACACAATCTAACGATCAAACGATCAAGCGATCAAGTTATCAATATGCTGATGTGCATATCAGAGTCAGGAGGCTGCAATGATGCTTAAATGACCTCCATTTATGAAATTGATTGTGTCGTTAGTGTCGAAATGTTGAAACCTATCAAATGAGACAATTCAGACTCGATTCGGATGAGTCTACGTGAATGTCGAGCAGTTGAAAGTGATGTTGCATATTTTTGAACTGAAAGTGACCCTATTTGTCGTTAAATATCTCTTAATTACATCCAAAGTACTTCGGAACTTGTAGTCGCCCATTCCCATGCTTTCAACATCCCATTTGGCCAATTAGAAGCTGCCACATCACCTTCTTATACCATCCTTACCCTTTATCTAGTCGTTACACATGCAAGTGGAACAAAAAAGAAAAATCCAATTCTTTTCCCTCTGGATTTCCCTCTTCAATGTTTTCATTTGTGCTAGCCGAATGAGATGCCCTCCATTCCCATTCCTCTATGCCTCGCAACAGACATTCAAGTTTCCCCTCACCATTCCCTTTTACAATACATTCCCCATCACAAGGAAAGCCGAGGAAATGGATACTCCCTACGTCGCTCTCCTCAAGAAATCTCGCTTGCCTCAGCCTTCCTTAAAGTGTTTCACCATTGTCTCCCTTTTTCGCCTCTCAGTCATCCCAGGTGCTCTCATTGACTTACTTGCGACATCATTTCTCGGTTCTTTTGCTTCTCTTCATCATCGACCAGACCATGCTCTCTAGCCTTATTGCTTCTAACTATCATGATCCCACCTCTGTCGTGCTTATTAAACCCAGTATGCTCTCGAGGGTTATGAGCCACATTTGCCTCTGTTTTCATGAACGGGATCGGCTTCCTCTGCCGCCTCGCCTTCCATACTGATACCTCCTAAGGCTGTCGGTTCAATCACGTCAAATTACACCCATTTGTTAAGATTCTTTGTTGCTGTGAGGAAGCACGGGAAGAGCTCATCAAACAAGTTCTATTGTTTATTGCTCATAACAAGTCTCATGGAATTAATGAGGTTGTGAGGTTTTTAAGGCAATTTATTATGTTTTCTATGATTTGGAAGACTTCTTATCCTTATGTATATTCTTTTTCTCAAGGAACTTGATTTTGGCAATTGCATCATTATCGTGTTCATTTCCATCAGAAGCAATCATCATTTTGAGGCTCCTTGTAGAGTGCTTAAAGTACTTATCTTTAATAAATGAAGAGGAATTTCTATACATTATAACTTCAGTTGTACATCTTGTGGATGTTTATGTTGTGGTCTTGCAACAAACTATTGACATTGAGAAGGACCTGGCCAATGATGTCCAAAGGCATAGTGTGGAGGTTCTGAGTATGCTTCTATCGATTTGTGCTTATTTCCATAAAAAATCTCTAGGATAAATTGAAGCTGTTATTGAAATCTCAAGGCATTTGCTGCTTTGCCAAAAGAAGCTGGGACTGCACTATGTTTTGCATGGGGAGAAAGCACGTAGGCCTGATAAATCCCTTCTCTAACAATTCTTGTAGCTAATTTTTCAACTCTTGTAATTTTTTGTTCGCCATTCTATATGGTACTTTTGCTACAAGTTTTGCACATTGAATTAAATCAATAGAGAAATCTGTCTCTCTGACTGGAGGTAAACCTAGTAAATCATCCAAAAAAACTTCTAGATATTCCTTTACTACATGTATATCTTCTAATTTCTTTACCTCTTTAGTAACATCAATAACATGAGCAAAAAAACCTTCATAGCCTTTTGCTAGCATTTTTTGAACTTTCAAACAAGACACCATCACAACAAATACTCCCTTATGCCCCATAAGTTTGAATTGTTCTTCTCCAAGAATATTAAATTTGACTATCTTTCTGCAACAATCTATAGTAGCATAATGTTTAGATAGCCAATTCATTCTTAAAATCACATCAAATTCATATATCAACAATGCTATTAAATCTGCATCCAAGCTTCTTTCACATATATTCAGGTTCACACTGCAAAAATTTTTAGCATTCATATGATACCCATTTGGCATTGCAACTGAAAGTACTACAGGCATTTTCATAACTTTCAATCCTAAAATTCTCACACATTCTTCAGATATAAATGAATTGATGCTTCAGTATCAAATAAAACTCTAACTGATTTACTTTCAATAAAGATGATACTTATAAATGAGTAGACATATAAAGAAAATATATCTAAAATAATATAAAATTGTAATAATGCTAATTTAAATAAAGACATACCTATAATGATATCAGGCGAGTCTTTTGCTTCTTGCTGCTGTGTATTCTATCGGTTCTGAGTTTGAGATGGAACTGAAGCAGTCGATTTAGTCATCCTTTGTCTACCAACAGTCCTCTGAGGATGTTGAACACTTTTCCTAGTATCCATTGAAGATTTTTGACCCAAGATAGGATAAGATTTTACCATATGTCCTAGCTGATGGCACCAATAGCAAGTGTTTGTGCCTGAGAGGAACTCTCTTTTATGTACTCTTCTACATTTTGGGCATGTAGTAACACTGCTACTGATGACATTAGTATATGACTTAGGCTTCTTCCAGTTTGATTTTTTAGTTTGAATATTCTGCCCAGATTTTGACTTATCATCATTCCTCCTCTTCTGAATATCTCTCATCCTCTGAGTAGCTTGCAAATCCAATTCTATCCTTCTAGCCCTCTCCACCAGTACAACATAGTCATCAATACCAAGAGGAATTAAGGGTTGTCTGACTACATCCTTCAGTCTATATAGAAACTTATGATATTTCTCTTCTGCATTTGGTATCAACTAAGATGTATACCCTGAAAGCATTGTAAACTCAGCTTCATACTATAGGATAGAATGATCTCCCTGTACCAATCTGATGAATTTGTCTTGCATTTGTCTCCTAGCTGAGAGGGGTACAAATCAATCTCTAAAGGTCTTCACAAAATCCTCCTAGGAAACAAGATTGCAAAGCTTTCCTTCAAACTTCTCTTGCAATTGTCCTCGCCACCATCTCTCAGCTTCGCCCTCAAAATTAAAAGAAGCCAAAGCAATTCTTATTTCAGGAGGGCATGACAAACTTTTTAGAATTTTCTCTATTCATATCAACAAGTTTCTTGATTCAACAGGTCCTCCTATTCCTGAGAAAAGAGGTGGCCTCATATCCTAAAATAATTTCAGGTATTTGTCCATAGGAACCCCGCCACATCCACTAACTTGTGTATGCTAATTTCTTATCATTTGAGTCATTATTTCCATCATTTGTGTAAATGCATCTATCGCTAGTGAAGGTAGTTGCACCTAATTCTGATGCTCAGTGATTTGTGCCTCTCTATTTTCACCCATAGAATCTTCTTGAATTGATTCTATAGGCCTGATATGCACAAATTAATTATAATAGTTACGCATCAATCAATATAATCATGTGCAAATCTCTTCATAAAATTTATCATCTTTCTATTGGCTTTTTGATTATAATTATACTTATGTCTCTAAATATAAAATCTAACTTTGATACCACTCTTATCATGACCCGGCTCGGGAGCTTGGAATACCAAGGCGGGAATAGATGGTCAGACGGATAAAAGAAAACAATACCTAACATTTCCAATCTACTACAATTCATAAATTATTTAAACATTTTATCCACACAGAATTCATAGAGGTGTTTCTATTTGTCACTTTTGAAGAATTTATATATAACAACAAATATGAAGTAAAATTTGACATGATCCATTATAACCAAATGATACCTATTTTAAAGTCTCTTTACGGTGATAAACATAACCCTCTATTCTATCATCCATAATAATTAAGGCTTAATTTCTTTCATTTACTAATTCATTTAAAATTTTCTTTTCTTGAAAATCTATAATTTTCACTAATATCTTATAATAAAATCATGGCTATTTAAGGGTTTAGGTAATACAATAGAATTAGGTCATATAAAATTTAAATATATATATATATATATATATATATATATATATATATATATATATATATATATATATTCATCAAATTAGAGTTAAAATAATGTAATATCATCATTTTTGAAGCTCCTAACAAATTCCTTATTGATTTAATGCTAACATAATTAAATCCAAATTTTAAATAAGAAAATAGAAAACCCTTATATATATATATACAATTCCTCATTTTATAAAATCCAAAAGTAAATATTCTCAATTAAATTCATCGTTGAACTTCTAACACCCTTAATTAAGATTAAAATAATAACAGCAAAAATCATATTTCTAATCTAATAGATAATTATATAAATCATCTATTTAACTTATCTTTCTATCCTCAGTTTTGCCCTAACCCATCGCTTGGGATGCTGCGCCGTCTCTCATTTGCATATGCTCCGGCTCAATGTGAGGAAGCCTCACTTGTCTATGACACGCACCCGAATCCCTTCCTCTCGTCATTTGGTGTTGTTGATCATTTTGGTACCTTTGATTTGGAATCCATTTGATAGTGTTTGGCTCATGTTGACCCATTTAGGTCAAATTAGGTCAACCCAAGAGTTGGGTCAAGTTCATATGACCATTTAAAATGTTTTGGTGCCATTAGGTCAACTTGGGTCAAGTGGGCCAAATGGGTTAGGTTTGGCTCAAAGGTTGACTTAGTCAAGTTCAAACATACGTCATGAGTGAACTTGGATCAATGGTTTCAATCAATTTGGCATATAGAAGATTTTGGTCATGTTAGGTTTTATTTTAGGTTAAGTGTTGACCTGATTTGACCCAATTTGATTGATTGATCATCCCATGATGATTGTTGATCATGATGAGAGGTCAAATGGCTTCTAAGAGATTTATTCACCACAAATTTGATTGCCAGTTTGGAGTTAGCCATCACTATCAACGTCAGGAGCATCAACATCTTTGGAGATTCTCAGTTGGTGATCAACCAGATTACCGGGTCCTTCCAGGTTCTCAGACCCAAGCTTCATCATTACTACGAGTATACCATGAGGCTGTTGGCCCAAATTCCCGAAATCACTATCTACAAGGTTCCCCGAGCAGAGGATGCAGTTGCAGATGCCTTGACAAAACTTGTTAAAGAGTTGACATGTCTGGAAGATGAGTCTATTTCAATAAGGGTCCAAAATAGGCAAGTCTTATCCCTTATTGACTCAGAACTCATCGAGAGACTTTCTCTTGAAGGGGAGGTTGACGTTGCCAAAATGGGCAAGTAGCTAGATTAGAGACAACTGTTCATAGATTACTTGAACATCGATAAACTACCTCAAGAGAATCTTAAGCCCATCAGGTGAAACAAAGAGCTATTTCCTATGCTCTTGTTGATGGCACCCTGTACCGTCGGTCCTTTGACCAGATGTGGTTATGTTATTTAGACAAACACAAAGCCCATGGCATTATAACTGAGGTACATTCAGGTCTATGTGGAGCTCATCAGTCCTGTCCGAAGATGAAGTCGAAGATCAAAAGACTTGGATACTACTAGCCTTCTATGATCACAAATTGCATGGACGTAGCTAGGAGATGTATAAGTGTCAGGTGCACAGTGTGGTCCTCCACCAACCACCCAACATTCTACACCCTACTTTAACTTTATGGACATTTGAGTGTTGGGGTACTGACATTGTGGGTCCGATTGATCCTCCTTCTTCCAAGAGGCATTGATTCATCTTAACTGTTACTGACTACTTTTCCAAGTGAGCGGAAGCCATCCCACTTAGAGAGGTCATAGCTCACCATGTGCTTTAGTTTTTCAGGAACCATATCGTATATAGGTTCGGAATGCCTCGACAAATTATATCCGATAATAGTGCTGCATTCAAAAGCATGAAGATCAATAGCTTTGCCAGAAGACACAGTATAGATTGGAGATACTCCACCATCTACTACCCTAGAGCTAATAATTTAGCAGAAGCATTCAACAACACTCTCATCCAAATACTGAAGAAAACCTTTGATGACAATAAGCGATAGTAGAATGAGCAGTTGGTTGAAGCCTTGTGGGCCTACCGCACCACATACTGAACTCCAACTCATTCTATCCCATTTTTCTTAGTGTATGGGTCCAAAGCCGTTCTTCCCCTAGAAGTTCAACTCCTTTCACTAAGGGTAGCATTAGGTAACAAGATCATTACCGAGCAGAATGCAAAGTTGCGGTTAGAAGAGCTCAAAGGTTTGGAAGAAAGTCGCCTACGGGCGTGCTAGAACCTCGAGTTGCAAAGGGCAATATAATTCAAGCTCACAACAAGCTGATCTGCCCTAGGTCTTTCCGAGTAGGAGAACTTGTGTTAGTCTTAAGGAGACCAATTATTGCCTGTTGAAAAAGATGGGAGATAAGTTTTAACCCACTTGGGAAGGCCCCTATGTCATAGAGAAGGCCTGCCAAGGAGGATCTTATCAGCTTATTGATTGTAAAGGGGAACACCCGATGCTTCCAATTAATGGGATCTATCTAAAAAATTATTACCCATGAAATAAAACTTGTTTTAAAAAATCATTAATAAATAGAACAAAATCTGATTCCATTCATCAAACCTTCTCTTCTTTCGAAGTGTTGTTTGCTTATCTTACGAATCCGTCGCAACATGTTTAGGGTAGGTGTAAGAGTCCCCCGGTGGCATCCTATCCCTCTTTCACAACACAAACACAATCTCCAATGCTATTAGAATAGGTGTAAGAGAACTCAAGAGGCATTCTATTTTGATTAACATAACTAAGTTAAGTGTGAGAGAACCCAGAAGGCATCCTTTCTTAGTGGGAATTCTTGTTGTTGTCCGTGGCATCATTTCATAATTTCCCGACGTGTTTTAAGGTAGGTGTAAGAGTACCCCAGAGGTGTCCTATTCCTTTTAAACCATACACAAAATAAACATAAATTTTTTATCTCAAGCTATTATGATGTGGGAGCAAGCCCTCTGTGGCACTCACTCATTAGCTGCTCTTGATTGGGTCAACATGCTACCTCGCTAGTATGTCACCCTAGTGATCATTTGTTGGAAGATGTGAGTCCCCAAGATTTCTTCCTAATTTGATCATTGCAAATCAAAGAGTGCCTCGTTAATATGGTACGCTTCACTTCCTAGCCAGTAAGCTACCTCATGTTGACTTTGCTTAAGAAGCTGTGAGTCCCCATACTTTCTTCTTGAACTAGCCATCATGCTCTAACTAGGTTGAGTATATTTGAGGCTTAGGATAAGTCCCCTAGAGGCTCCTTTCCTCTTGACTACTTTTGAGATGAACTAAGTCCCCCAGTGGCATTCACTTAGTAGTCACCCAAGGTCGGATATCATCTGTCGAGCCGAAGACAGACTATCCCAGCAATCAGTTCCGCTATAGGAGGATGTGAGACCCCGAGCTTTCTTCCTAGGCTGATTATTGCAAACTGATGGGCACCTTAGGTTGGTTGATCTTCGCTATGCTGACAGTGACTCACCCGGTGAGTACACCACTCTTAGAAGATATGAGTCCCCGTGCTTTTTCCTTGAGTTGGGCGTCATACCTATTGAATTTATGACTAGCCATGTCATCTTCTCCAAGGTGTTGGATTAAGCCTTTACTGCCCCATCCTCTATGGGCTCTCTATTTGGATCAAGTCCATTTTGACCCCATTTAGACACCACCCGGATTACTTTTGGATTGGACAGTTCCCCTTTTTTAGTAGCCACCCATGTGGTTGGAAAATTTGTAAAGCGGATGCGCAAATTCTCCCTTGGTTCAGTAAATCTAAGATAGGTCTAGGCTGATATAAGCTCCTCCTCATTATGATCCTTTGCAAACTAAAAGGGTCCACGATAAAACAACAAATAAAATGAATGAAAATTAATTCACTTGTGGATTAGGATTCAAGCCCCCAAAGGGCCCCTTCTCCCAAGCAGGCATCCTATCTTTAGGGTAGTGTCGTGAAACTCCTATAGAATTGTCGACTACAGTTGAGATAAATCCTCAGTGATCACGACTCCTAGTCTCCCTTAGGTCAGGTTCAATCTATTTTGCCACAAGCAGGTTACCCTGGCTATCATTCTGCTTTGAAAGATATAAGACTATGACACATTCTTTCTAGCATGATTGTCACAAACCGGCGGGTAGCCCTAGGTTAGATTCGATTTGTTGCCCAAAGCAACTGATCACCCCAGTGATATTTTCAAGTGGAAGATATGATTCCTCGAGCATTCTTCCCTTCAATTGATCATTGAAAATCGAAAGGCACTCCTTTGGTCGATAGTACTCCCATTAACTGGGAAGTTACTCCCTTTGATTCAGTAAATCTGAGATAGGTCTAGGCTTCTATAAACTCCTTCTCAGTGTGATCCATCGCAAACCAACATAATCCATCAAAATAAAAAAAATAAAAATGAAATTAATCTTGACTATTCTTGAGATGATTTAAGTCCTATAGTGGCATTCACTCAATAATCAGCCCTAGGTCAGGTCTGATCTGTTGCCCAAAGCAACTGATCACCCTAATGGTTCCTTGTTTCTAGAAGATGTGAATCCCCGTGCTTTCTTCTTAAGACTTGACCATTGTATACCAAAAGGCAACTCTCTTTTGTTGGATAGTCCTACCTTATGGTTGGTAGACTACTCCCTTTGAATTGATAAATCTGAGTTAAGTCTAGGCTTCTATGGCCCCTACTCAGTGTAGTTCATCGCAAACCTATGAGATCCATCATAATCAAAATGAACAAACAATCTAAAAAATGAAATCAATCTTTGACTATCTTTTAGTTGATCTAAGTCCTCAGTGGCATTCACGCAGTAGTCAGCCCTAGGTTGGGTTCAATCTATTGCCTTGCTAATAGATCACCCCAGCAACTGGTCCTTACTTGGAGCATGTAAGTCTACTACGCTTTCTTCCTAGTACACCTGATGCATACCGAAAGGCATCCCTTTGGTCGGTTAGTCCTACCTTGTGGTTGGTAGACTACTCCCTTTGAATTGATAAATCTGAGTTAAGTCTAGGCTTCTATGGCCCCTACTCAGTGTAGTTCATCGCAAACCTATGAGATCCATCATAATCAAAATGAACAAACAATCTAAAAAATGAAATCAATCTTTGACTATCTTTTAGTTGATCTAAGTCCTCAGTGGCATTCACTCAGTAGTTAGCCCTAGGTTGGGTTCAATCTGTTGCCTTGCTAATAGATCACCCTAGTAACTGGTCCTTACTTGGAGCATGTAAGTCTACTATGCTTTCTTCCTAGTACACCTGATGCATACCGAAAGGCATCCCTTTGGTCGGTTAGTCCTACTATGTGCTTAGTAGACTATCCATTTGGATTGGTAAATCTGAGCTAGGTCTTAGCCTCCATGACTCCTATTTAGTACAACCCATTGCAAACCAATAGGATTCTTTCTAAAAATTCAAACCTAATAAAATTGAAATAAATCCAATCCTCTCCCCCAGTGGAGATCTCTTCTTAGTGAGATTCAAATCAAATCAAACCTTTCATCTCCTTGTAGATGACTTGAACCTGCTTCCCTAGTAGAAGGTTCACACTCTATCCCTTAGGTGATTTCTTCCCTCTCTCTTATGTCTTGGACATAAGTAGAGCCACATTACACTAAGCTTTGGAATCTTTCTTTTTCTTGGGTCATGAATATGTAGTTTCTATTAGTGCTTGTGATCTCTCGATGTTTTTGATCGTTTCAGTCAACACCAATACGTACGGTGTTCCTGGTGAGTCACACCACACCTATTGGGCGCCTTTTGTTGACCTCATTTTAGGATGAGCTCTCAACACCTCCATCTTAGACATAGGATTTCTCTTTGACTTTAAGAGTTCCTTAGTCTTAAGACACACCAAAACTATAAGCTAAACCTATTCAAACCTTTGAGAACTTCTCATGATCCATTTATATTCTCATTTATATCCACATTTATAAATGAAATATAAATTGAAATCCATCAAATCAAGTTTAAAATTTCAAAATAATTCATGAAATTTTTCCTAAGTCCCTTTAATTTTCCATTAAAGGACTTAGCCAAAATCAACTCCAAATCTTAATCAAACCTATTCAAACCTTTAAGATTTTCTCAAAATCAATTTATATCCTCATTTATATTCTCATATATAAATTAAATATAAATATAAATCAATCCAATCAAAGCCAAAAATTAAATTCCAAATTTAAAATACTTGAAATTCGCTTAAATCCTTTAATTTTTCATTAATGGATTTAACCTAAACCTTGATCAAACCACTTTAAACTCATGGGATTTTCTCAAATTATATTTGTATTCTCATTTATGTTCTCATATAAAATGAAATATAAATATAAAACCAATCAAATCCAATTCAAAAATTAAATTTCAAATTAAAAATTCCATTAAATCCTTTAAATTCCCTTTAATGGATTTAACAAAAATCATGTTTAAACTCTTTCAAATTATAAAAATTTTCTCATGATCAATTTATATTCTCATTTATATTCACATATATAAATGAAATATAAATTCAAACAATCAAAACCATCTCCAAAGATCAAACTCAAATCAAATTAAAATCAAATCTAAGCCTTTCAAGTCAAAATCTTGAACTTAGCCAAAGTCAATTCAAATCAAGCCAAACTCTTGATTTTATCTCATGGTTCAATCAATCCTACAATCATGAGCTCATACATAAATCTAAACCCCAATCCTTCAATCAAAACCTAAATCAAAAATCAAACCCAAAACTCTATATTCTTCCTTTGAATATGAGATTTTCAAATGGATCAAAATCCATTTAAGTTCAAATCACTTGTAAATGGATTTATATTTCAATCAGAAGTCCATATACAAGATCAATCAACTTCAAATCAAGCTTTGACCAAGCCATTTGACCCACTTAGGCTCACTTGACCCAAAGTGACCTGAAGTACCCTTATGAGCCAACTTTTGATCCTAACCAAATTGGATTGAACCAAACTCATATTTGTCTCTCATCATAATCAAAAATCATCATGGGATGATCAATCAATCAAATTGGGTCAAACCAAGTCAAACCTAAGATCTGACCAAGTCAACATTTAACATAAAATGAAACCTAACATAGTCAAAATTCACCATAGGCCAAATTGATTGAAACCATTGATCCAAGTTCACTCATGACCTATATTTGAACTTGACCAAGTCAACCTTTGAGCCTAACCTAACCCATTTGGCCACTTGACTCAAGTTGACCTATTTTGACCTAAAGGGCCAAAATGTGTCATAAGCCAAATTGATTGAAACCAATGGGTCAAGTCCATCCCAAATCAATTGTGGAACTTGACCAAAGCCTCAATTGGTCAACTAGACCCAACCTAGCCTAATTGACCTTAGACCCAACATGACCTAAAGGGGTCATGTTGAGCCAAAATTGAACCTAACTCAAATTGATTGAAAACAAAGATACCAATCCACTCCATTTGACCAACTAAACCTAAACCTACCCTTGACCTAACCCAAATAGGTCAAATGGGTCAAATAGGTCAACTTGACCCATTTGACCTAAATGAGTCATATGAGCCAAAACCTAATCTATACCAAATTGAACCAAATCAAAGGCACAAAAATATTTCAAATGGTCATATGAACTTGACCGAACCCTTGGTTTGACCCAATTTGACAATCGATCAACTTGACCCAAGTTGACCCATTTTGACCTAAATGGGTTAACATGAGCCAAACCCTATCAAATAGATTCCAAATCTATCGAAACTTGGCCCAACCTATTTTCTCAACATATCAAATAGACCCAAATTGAAAAAATAGCAAAATATCCATTATACCCCTAGGCCATAGAACAAATTTTGGCCTAACCCATGGGTATTTTAGTCATGCACTCATCACAATCACTTGAGGCTCTCCTAAAACATCAAGTGGACCTAATGATGAGTGGTGCACCCAACCCAATGGGTTTGGGTCAACCCATTTGGCCCATGGACAAACCCGACCCATAAGCATGAAATTGAAAATTCAAACTCCTCCCAAAGCTCAATTGGATGCACATGGGAGTTAGGCTTCCACTCCTCTGGCCAAACTGACCATGTGCACACCTCTAACCACTCAAACAACTCATTCTATATGAACAATTGGATCAAAATAGCAAGCTTGTGCTCGGTCATCCGATAGCCATAGGGGGAGCTATACTCCCCTTAATTCACTTCTATTTTCACTCACTCTTGATCGATTGGAGCCTAAGGAGAGTTAGCAAACATCAAAGAGCTTTCCCAAGGCCCCTAAGAGAGATTTGGATCTTGTCTTCCTCGATTTTGCATAGTGCCAAACAGGGGAGCTCACCTTGATTTCCAAATTCCTCTATACTTGATCTTAGCTCAATTCCTTCTACACTCATCATCCAAGGACTCAATCTAGGTTGCCTAAGCATCCAATTGAGTTCTAGAGGCAAGGGAGGATTGAATTGGATCAAAGCAAAACTCAAGCCAAGGAGGAGGTGACCCATAGGAAGATCCACTCAATATCAAGTGCTCCAAACTTCAACAAGGCTTCATCTGAACCAGATGAAGCTTCTCCAAGGGAATGGAGCACCAGTGAGGTTATTGAATTTTCGACCACTTAGGCTAAGAGGTGTTGGTATTTTGTGAAGTGAATTTTAATCTCATAGGATCTTAGCCGTTGGATTGGCCTCTTTGGTCTTTTAGATGGTGTGTGTTAAGTCTTGATTGAATCCATGAAGGATCAGGCTCGAATCTTTCCTTGGATTGTGAATAGCTCACATTTGTGGGGTCGGCGGCTAAGGTACTTTATCAATCATCATAACCAATTCCTTGATGTGATAAGTTAAATAGGGGCTCCGCGGTGTGGAGCGTGTAAAGCTCGGCAGAGTAAGCCACCACTTCTTGGGTTGGGTATTAAGTGGGGATTAGTTATTTAACTAATTAATTCCTAATTAATCCCTATAGCTTCTAAAAATTATAACTCCTCATAGAAAAATAAAAAAAAAGGAAAAATACCTTGGATAGATAATTCTATCTAGAATATTCTAAAATTATTTTCAATGTATTTTGATTTCCCTTTTTCTTTGAATTTGGGTTTCTTTGGAAATTTTAATTAGATAATTATTCCCTAATTAAGCCCCAATTAATCTAAACCTTCTAAGGTTTATTTTAGGGAATGACCTCTACCTCCCCTAATTTTCTTGAGATTTATTGAGGGCTTAATTAGGGAAATTCCTAGCTCATTTCCTAATTATCCTTTCATGTGATTAAGAGTAATTAAGGCATAATTAGTGGATTTTCCATATGATTAAGTTGGATTAAGGATAGATCCAATGAGTAGGGGTTTTATGGAATAACTTTGGGGTATTTTCTCTAAGCTATTCCCTTAACCCTCTCTTCTTTCCTTAATCCCTTCTTAATTAAGGGTTAATTCATTAATTACCCCTTCAAGCAATTTTCAAAAACTAAAAAAATCTCAAGAACTTAATTAATCTACCTTGGGTAGATTCTTAGGTGTTCAATAGCCTAAGTCTAATTAAGGAAATTAAACCCCCTTTCATAATTGTGAAAGGGTGTTTTAAAAGTACTTAAGTTAAAATCTCTTAGCTTAATTAATTTTTAATTGTGAGCCAAATTACATTAGGCCTTTTCATTACTAGGTGCATTGCAAATTTACATATCTTGTGGGTTTTATATCATCTCATTGGCTCATAATTATTTAGTTAATTTTTCTAAGGTGGTGTAGGTAAGGGTTAATTAAGTCACTTAATGCATACCTTAACCTAATCGACACTTAAAAATGAATTTAATTATCTAAAAATTAAACTAAAATATAAAACATATGTGGGAATGGGTTAGGAGCAGCAAACTAATCTCACCCCTTTAAAATTAAATCAAACTTTAAACTAACAAAAAATATTTTGAAATTCGCTTTGATTTATTCTAAGTTTTCTTATTCTTAAGAATGTCTTTAGGAATTAAGTAAGGTGAGTTTTCTTACATGATTACATTGCTTTAGATCTTTCCAAACATGTTAAATTGTATGTCATGTGACTTATGCATCCATGATTTCATGTTTTCAAAGTTTTAAAATAAAATTGTTTACTTTATGTCAAATGTGCATGTGTTGGCTAAAGTAAAATATGAGTAGCTATTATCACTACTAAATCTAAACTATTTTTAAAACCTATAAATGAAACATCAAATCAAAAGTGTGTTATTCTTATAATTTAATTATAAGTTTGCATGCGATAGATTATAAAGTAATGCTTAGTGTAGTCTTTTCTTCCTTGATTATGTTAGTATAGTTTTGAATATGGGTTAGTAAGATGTAGGGTTCATTTGAAAAGAACCCAACACTTACTTAATTCCAAACCCTATTCATCTCTATGCTCTCACTTAAGAAGGATTGCTTACACTTGCATGAATAAATTGCATAAATAAAAATGAAATCATTAAGCAAACTTTTGCATATTCCTTTTCCACTTTATTTATTTTATATGCATGTTAGTACTTAAGAAAAGTCGTATATTAGTCTGGACAACCCAGAGGTTGCAAGGCTTTAAGTAGCCCTAAGTAGGTCTTGTATCTTACACCTCTAGTTAATAATGACGTTGTACTCACTTATGCCTTTCTTACTTTCATGCATGTATGTGAAGTTTTGGAGAAAGAAAACCTTTCCTACTTAAGAAAAATCATACATGTTTAACTTCCAAATTTTCTTAAATGGATTACTTAGCATGCATCATAAAGTGTATTAACTATTCTCATTTGTATGTATAGATATGCTTAGGATCCATCCATATGCATGTTATATATGTTGGGAAAGAATTGAAGTAGTGTATGTTATATGAATTTTGATTCATTTTTCTTAATCTTAAAATGCCTTTTTTTAATAGGTTTTTTTAGAGTTAATCTAAACTTAGGATTAATTAAAAGATGTACTTAAAACATTCACCTAAATGAAACTAAAATGTGAACTTACCTTAGAAATTATTTAAGGATTAGGGAAGGAAAGAGAAGTTCTCTTCGCTTTCCCTCTCTTTATAACTTAGTAATTAATTGTAGGTTTCATTTGAACCAAATTAAAACATGAAATAAAAATAACCCAAAGTCACTAAACAACTTAAATGAAACCCTCCTCTAAGTTAAACATATCCCTCACACTTAGAAAATTTGAACCTAAAGCATACGACACAAACCTTTAAAGCACACACATTAGCCTAAGTCACAACATCGAGCTTTAGGTTAGGTCGGTGCATGGCTTAATGTTATGTTCAGTTTTGTGATGAATATTTTAGACTGGATGTTAGGGTGTATGCTCGTAGAATGAATGGTAGGACGTGCTTAGTCTAACTATTCTTTTATGCAGGGGATTGTGCTAAAGGGGCGCTATCATAAATACAAATATAAATGCTTCTTACTTGCAGGTGCTTATACCCCTTAGCATAATCCATAGGCCAGGTGAACTTAGTCACCCATGAATGGGATGATAAGTCCAATATACATGCTTGGGATTTGTGTGGTGTGATTTGACTAACTTTTATTTTGCAGGTGTCAGTTTGATTTATGCTTTTCCCTTTTCATGTAAAAGTTTGTATATTTAGGATTGTTGGAACAATTTGTTATGAGGGATTAGGATGAGCATTGGTTATAAGATCCCATCTTATGCACCATGTGAAGCCTTGGAGCATATACTATTCAACCATCCAAAGGAAGATCCAAAGAAGAAAGAAAGAAAGAAGAAAAGAAAGAAAGAGGAAAGAAGAACAAATCTTGAAGACCCCCATAACAATGAATTCCTTTGCTTAAATTGTAATTTAATTCATTTGTAATTCGGGTTGTATAAGGGGTAGAGCTCGGCTACCCACATTTGATATTTCTCGGGTTTGTGCAGTGGTGCCCGACCACAAGCGAGCGTTTATTCTTTTTGCGCTAATTTTATAAATTGATTGATGTTTGTTTAACTTGTGCATTAAGTGACATGCTTTTCCTAGTTTCTTCCTTGCTTTATGTATGGCCTGGATGCAGATTAGGCTCTTTAGAGAAAAATAAATCTTTTACCCAACTTAAAAATTCAAACTAAAACTAAACAACTCATAATCTCACCTAAAGCTTAGAATTAAAATCAAGATAAAAGAATTAGAAATCCCTTGGTTGGATGAGTTCTTTTCTTTATAATATCATGCATAACAACATCTTATTTCACTCTTGATTGGAGGGCTTCCATATTTGCCAGAGAATCTGGCTTGACCTTTGAGGGTTGTGATGGAAACTCACCTCCTAAAACTTCTAGCTGATTTTGGCCAACAATCTACTTTCTCATGCATTAGTCATAAAAGTCATATTAGCTTGAGTCAAAATTGATTGTCCAAAAATGAAATAAAATTAAATTTAAAATGCATTAGATTTAGGTCATTAAACATGTCCCTTTACATGATCTAGTCTCTTTTGGGAGTGAGTTTAATGACTTAGCTTATTTCTAAAAATAGCCTAGCTATCTTGCATAAGCATAAAGACTTGCCTACATGTATTTAAAATCATTGGAGGAGTTAGTTGGCGGCCACCCCCAGGCGGTTGTAAGTCCAAGCTGTTGGGTGGTTTGTCCTCTCTTGTGGAGGCAAACCAATTACCCATTTTTGTCTTAGATTTAGGTTGTGCTTCCAGCCCTTGCCGAAGCTCCCTTGATTTAAGTTCTGAGGTTGCTTCTCCCCTTTGTGGGCCATAAACATAATTTCTCACCTTTTAGGTATTTCCTTAATCTTGTGTTAAGGAATCTTAAGTCCTAAATTTTTAAAGAAAAATACAACTCAAACAAACTAAATCAATTTCTAAAATTTAAATCCCAACTATTGGATAGTTTGAGATGCTCGCTAGGTTTTTTAGCATCGTGATCATCTCCTACTTATTCCCATTTTGGCTTCAATAATAACTCCTTCTTTTGATCAATCCCATTTGATCTTCAAAAACATAAGCCAATCGATTGATAGTCTTTCCTATTGAAATCTTCAGAGACAATGATCATTTACCTTAATCAAGAGTTTTTTAAAAGATCCTGTCCTTTAGAATGTGATTAACTATGGGGGCTTATCCCTGTAAGGAACTTAACGAATTCAGTTTAAAATAAACCCTGCTTTACTTTTCTATGTAAAGTAGGAGAAGAATCTGTGGTACATATACCCCATTGTCCTTAAGAGTCCTTATTGAGGTGATTGGTTCCATTAAAGTGTAGTGAATTTTTTCTTTCAAGATGGTACAGTATATCTTTTTTTCCATGTAAAGTAGGAGAAGAATATTCTTTTTACTATATCTTGATGATGCATCCAATCAGCTGAATAAGTATATCTGTGGATCTACGTGGCGTCTTACTAAGATGAATTTTTATAAGGTCTCTTCTTTCTTTTCTCCATAGATTTGAAAGACGACTCCTTATATGAGATTTATTCACCACACAAGGTTTCCCTCCTCCTTCCTCGGTCGATGGCACACGAAAGGCTCTCCTCCCCCTCTTTATGTCATCAGCGCACGAGTGCTCAGCTAGGGCACTCACGCACGCAAGGAAGCCGTCTTCCCCTTTTTTTCTCCCTCTCTCGTTTCCTCTTTCATTATTTTGGGGGTTCGGTTTTAGTAAACCGAAACCGAGCATCCCCTTCGCTTCTTCTATTGGCAGCTAATCGTCGCAGCGTTTGGATATTATTATTATTATTATTATTGTTATTGTTATTATTCTGATTTTTGATTATTACACTACTGGCCAACCCATGCAGTTAGAGGACACGAGCCACATCCTTACTGGCATGAGATTGATTGAGAGCGAACATAGTAGAATGCTTGATTTGACTTTGTCTCCTTTGTGAGCTAGAGTTTTCTTTAATTTGTCACCTCCAATAAACTATTACAGAAGGTGGATAGATTGAGTTTCGCTTTAAGTTTTGAAAGATTGAATTTCATTTAAGTATTTATAGTTTAATGACATATTAGATTTCACATTTGGTTTGACACTTAATTTTGATTAATTCAATTTGAGCTTGTAAGCACATTTTGATGGTATGTATCCCCTCCGATTGAAATCACCATTCAACACAGCCATCAATGGGATAGATGTATTGTTTGATCATTTACTTTATTATTTCAGATCCTGTCGACTCTAATAGTTTAATAATAGAGGATCAGATCTACTATCATATGACAAAATTAGCTTCTCAGATATTTTAATAAGTTGAAATTATTATAATAATTAGATTTTTAAGTTTTGTTAACTGACTGGTCCACCAAAGCAAACAACCTCCATCCTCGACACTAAATTTAAGCATTCAGCATAGTGTCGGGGCCCATGTAGGAGTTTAGTAATTTAGGTAATTTTTATTTCAGAATTATGAGATTTATTTCATATTTTTATTTAATTCTAACTTAACCTGCGTAGCCTTTTTAGACATTAAAATTTGCACTTTAAATCTCTATGTTTGAGCACATACATATATTTATAACTTAAATAATTTCATCTAATTAATGAAGTTATTTATCTTAAAAATTATAATTAGAATGAAATTCCTTAATTTTTGGATTGAATGAAGCTCCATAATTAGTGTAGCATTTAATTTAGTATCACCTTTTGTTTGCTTGTACAAAAATTTGCAGATCCGATGACGATTTTATTTAGGTTGTAATTTGAAATATTTCTCATATTTAGCTTCCTTATTGAATTTTCTAATTCTCAAATATCATTTGGCTTGTAATATCATTTGGCATGAAGTTAAATATCATTTGGCGCGTTGACGGCTCGATCGCTTGATCATTAGAATATGCAATATTTATATTTTGACCAATTTCGATGTTCTGAACATAACGGCGAAGTTCGTTCGTCGATCGGAGGTCATTCGAACATCTTCGCAGCTTCCCTTCCCTGATATGCACATTTTCTATATACATGCATAGATATCTTAGCATCCTCAACTAGTATCACATAAGGGAGTGAAATTTTATTAGTCCACATGAATATGCAAGCATTTCTATATAGTTCATAACATTTATATTTTTCATCTCATGTAATTTTTATGTATAATGATTAAAGCATAAACAAATATTGAAAGAGTCTGAAGCATTCATTTCAGTATGAGCATAAGAGCAAATAAATCATGATAAAGATTGCAATAACAAGCAGTACAAACATCTATCAATAAAGAAATAATAGTATTACCTATAAATCAGATGTATGAGTATTCACCTTGACTGTTAGTATCTGGCAGTTGCCTTTTTGTCTCAACATCCTTTATTTAGGCACTTAAACAAACATAAGAAAAATTCATGTTTAATTAAATTTTTTATTTAAAATTATCATTTATTATTATATTTCTCTTATTTAATTACAAATAATATATTTAACTAGTCTTTATCTAACCCAAACAAATACCATATAACCAATATTTACAAACTTGATGCTACAATTATCAGTAATTTTATTTCAATTTGATTTGTCTTCATTTTGCCAACTAATCTTATACTTAAATTCCAATGTTTAAACAGATTTGTACAACTTAAATTTTACACAATTACTTAATTTATATATTATATATATATTTATATATCATATATGTGCTTAGGTACTTAAATAACAGAAAAATAAACTTTTTTCTTCTTTCTCCCTTAGGTCCAACAAGGTCTTTTTTTGCCCGCACTAAGTGTAGACGGCTTTCTCGGCTCGATGAGATCTCACCTAATCTCCTTGCTTGATCAACTCAACAAGTACGCACAACAAGATGCTTATGCATCTATGCTCTTATGCGCTTGATGTTGGACCTTGACCTCTTTGCTCGATTGTCAACATCATCATCCACAAAAAGAGATCATTATTGATTAGGTTGAACTCCTCATCTCTGCTTGGTTAACCTTCATCTCTCTCTCTCTCAGGCTCTCTTTCTATGTGTTCGCACCAAGGGAGATACAACCCCATCCCTTCCCTTCAATAGTTAACCGACTAATGTTGGTTTGAATCAAACATGCATTACTCAGTTCAATTTTTTTTTTAAATGATGCATTACAATTTCCCCACTTACAAAAATTTCATCCTCAAAATTCATAAATTATAATTTAGTAAATTTATTTAACATAAATCATCTATCATACTATCTTTGATCAAAAGGTTAAATATTACTACATAATATCATAAATCATAGAAGCTAAATAATCAAACATAATGAGCATCAATGTTCAATATATATATCAAATTAATAGGAACAAGATAGATCTTATAATACAAGCAAGAGATTGGTGGGAGGGGGAGGTTGCTATTAGTGCAAAGAAGAGGAGGCGTGGCTAGAGGTAATCAAATGCATAGTCGAAAGAGAGAGATTAAGGGGAAACAAATTGAAAGAAATAGAGGCTAGGGAACAGATTCATTTTATTAGAAATTTTTTTTTCTAATTTGTGCCCAATCGTGACATTGGCTTGCATATCCGATCATAAATAAATATATTTCTTGTACTTATTTCTTCACTTTGACTTTTTTTCTTTGTTCTCATTACAATCTATTTGTTGTTCTTACTTATTCCTTGCCAAGACTTTGTTGCCTTATAGTTTTGGGTCTTTTGCAATTTAAGGCATTTTCTCTTTCTCACATTATAGCTAGGTATGTTAATTTTTAAAAAATATTTATCTAGGTTTTCATACAATAGAATTTTTGGGGATATTCTATATAATTGAAGCCATACATTTTACTTTAAATAAAAACAATGATAACCATTTTAGGATTTGGTTATGTTTATTAATATCCAACTATATTAGTTGACTATTATAGTTTGACACATATTTGTTCGTATATAAAATTGTGTAGGATTTTTAGGTCATCACACATTTGGTGCTGCTTTCTTGGATATCAATGAGTGTTAAACATCACATTAACACTATGAAGTTAAGGAAGTTATCTATAAGAGAATAATCAGATCCTTTTTTATTAAAGGCATGATCCTTATTGCTAGCAGTAGATTATTTGACAATTTAGTAAATTTTCAACATGCTCTATATATTCAATTATGCCTATCATGTCGCACATTTATATAAGTTTTATGGTCATATTGTTATGATATGTGATGTATAGTTAGTGCATCTTTTACATTGACTCTTTACTCTTGAAATCTAGCATGTGATTGTATAACCTATATTTATTTGTGCAATGTTGAAGGTAATCAAAATAAGTTATGTTCATACATATGACCCTAATATGAAATAATATATGAATGTGTTTGGCTGTATGTAAGGCATGCATATGTCAGTAGTACCCTCTTGTTGAAATAATTGACTATGACTCTTTTGGTGGTGGGTAAAAGCCTTCCTATTTAGAGTGTCCTGATAGATTGATTACGTATAAAAGTTAATATTGGTAAATGGTTGATGACTCATTTTTGGGTATATATGAATATATCTGTTGTGGTTGTATTTGGATATTTTAGCATACAAATATGTTTCTTTGTGTGAAAAATTATGAAGATCATCATATAATAAATCATTATAGAACACTTGATTTTTTTGATTATTCATGCCATACAATATTGTTCTAACACGACACTGTGACAACATATTCATGACACTTAATTTTTAAGATTTGTTTCAAGAGTTGAGATTATGTCTCATGCTATTCAAACATATTGGTATGTAGTATATGTTATCTTATATTTCAGCTTAAACATCATATAATATATTTATTTATTTGAACGGATATATTTGTTTATAGTTATAGCTAGCGTTCGTTGATCTCAGATCTTCCTGAGTGATCTACTCCAAAAGCATCTTTGACTTTGGCATGCTTAGAGGATTTGGCGTATGATATATGCATTTTTTAAAACATTTGTTCAGATGCTGCCTTCATGGTGAAGCTCTTTGGAATATTTGATGTATTTGAACTCCTCACTTTGGTTTAAGATATTTTTCATATACTTCCCCATCATTCTGACTTTGTGCTCCTACAAATCATCAAGCTTTTTCATACTTGCATAATTTCTAGATGTTTTAACATAAATAGTTAACATATTAGCAGATTTTATACAATGAGACCAGGACTTTAACATACTACTGACATGCGTCAGGCGACTCAGGCCAGTCATCCTTATCTATTCAGAATTTTCTCTTCATACCGTTCAAAGTTTTAGGTTAGACTTGCTGCACAAGTCTTTTTTGATTAAAAAGTTCATCATTTGACTAAGATATATATATATATATTTCTTGGAAATTTATTAGATCCTTCGACGAACAGTGCTGCCTTATATGACTTCTGCTGTTTCGGCTGTAGTAATCTCATCTTGCCTTAGCGCTCGGATGAAATATTACGTGCGAAATTGGGTTGTAAATCTATGCAGGGACTCTGATCTGAATATGACACTTGTTAAACATATATTTATGATTGTAAAAGAGGGTAGTTGGAATGTAGCTTTATGTTCGGAATTATGCCATTCATTGCTTTGAAAATTTTACACTAGTGGAATTGATATTGGATGTATTAAGCATTCTATTTTAAGTAGATTTTTACAAAATTTGTATAGTATATATTTGGGTCATTTGAAGCATATAAATAGGATCATTGATAGGGTTGTAAACGAATCGAGCTAAGTCGAGTATAAGCTTACGCGAGTTTAAGCTTATTTATCATTACGACCTCTATTTGAGCTTTTAGGACGAGCTCATTAAAAAAAAAAACTTATTCAAGTTAGGCTCGAGTTTGTTCACTAGCTCGGTTTAAATTGAGATTAGCGAGCCTATTAACGAGCTACTCATTTAATGAAATAAACAAGTTTTAATCAAGCATTATCGAGCCTATTCATAAGTAGCTTATTGAGAAATTTAGATGGGTTATATCAATTAAAGCTTATTAAGCCTAAAATAAAAAAGATTAAATATTATTATTTTTAAATGATATTATTCATGAACATAAATGAATCGAACAATAAGCTGTTCAATCTTGTTCATTTAACAATCAAATTTTTATAAAAGTATTCAATCTCGTTCTATTAATTAATCAAATGATCATAAATGAATTTTAATCAAGCTAAGTTAAGAATAACTCATCGAACTTTAGTTCATTTTTAGCCCCAAGAAGTTTTTAAGCAGTGTTGTTGAAATAAAATTTTAATTTTTCTGGCTTTTAGTATATACTTATTACATGTAGGTTATCAGATATTGATCACTTATTTATTTATTTATGTTTTTTATTTGGAGAGACTTTTTATTCTTGGGTGAGGGTTGGCTCATCCTTATAAAAAGATTTTTTATTCTTATTTACTACCGTCAAGGGGCAAGTCGTTAACTGAATGTTATTCCTAGTGTCTAGAAAATAATTATTTATTCATTATTTTTTTTTATATGTGAGTGAACTTTATTTAGAAAGATATTTATAATATATATATATATATATATATATATGATATGACCAAAAAATTCCTCTAACAAGCATGAATCTTGAAAAGAAATTGTAAATCAAACCTCGAGATCAAGACTTAAAATATCATCAAAAACTTTGGGACATCAGCTAAATTCATAAAAGCTCTCAAATATAGAGTGTTTATAGTCAAATCGAAGGCTCGAATGAAATGGGTTCCAACAAGCCAAAGATCTTACAATTCGACTTCATTTGAGCATTCAAATACACAAAATACATCATATGATCAAGGGAATCATCATGAGCCGTCCGATGGAGAGGAGTGGTTCGAATTTTGCATGTATTTACGACGCCACGCCAATCTATAAATAGCCCCTCATTCCTCATATGATGGGAGGCCAAGCAAGAGAGGAGAGAGCTCTAAAGCTTGAAAATTCTCCAAGCACAATCGTGCCACCACTCGACGGTTGTCAACCACCGCCACCGGCCGCCGCCGTCAGCCGCCACCGCTGATCCTTACCGTCGTCAATCTCCGTTGGTCACCATCATGACGACCTTCATCGCTGGTTGTTCCTCATTTCACTATCATCTCGCTACCACTAGCAATCTACAACGAACGGACTATATGGCTATTGTTGTCTGATTTTGGGATTCCCATTGTCAGCCCTTTTCATATACAATTTTGCAATCCTGTATCGGGAAAACTTATACTCCAAAACAAATATATAGTGGAAGCTTCTTACTGGGCTTGGCCTCATGGTTTTTTCTTTATTTTCAAGGTTTTCCACATTAAAATTTCTGGAGTCTTCTTGTTCACTCTTTAAATACCTGTGTGTGTGCTGGATTTCACAACAAGGCTAAGGCGTAAACTTTTACTCTACCGCAACTGGTTTTCTAGCACGTAATGCTTACCGCCTATGGAAACTAATTCTCATCATTTCATCTTGTATGACAACCAAGTTTCCCAACAAGATCAAAACCACCATCGAGGTGGAGCATTTCAAGCTTTTAAGGAGCGCGCGAAGAATGAAGATTCATCAAACTTCATTCCTTCAGATTTTGTCGGAAACTGGGGGGTAACTCTTAATCTCAGAAGATCGCCAATGTTAAGCATCTAATCGATTACTATCCCAAGACACAAGTCAAAGTTGGAGGATATTTCAACATTGAGAAGAGATATAACATTGTAAATTATGATTTTCCAATCACACTCATGAAAAAACACGACTAAGATTAAGGAGCAACTTTGGCTACAACCACAAATGGATGTTTTGATTCGACCTCTTCCATACAGGTTAACGTCATTAAGCAAAGATTCTAACAAACAACCTAGGATAGGTCAAAATATCCTTGATGGACTTCCCACAACCTCTTCCACATAGGTTAACGTCATCGGATAACACCCTCACAAACAATCTCGGATAGGTCAAAAATCCTTAGTGGATTCAATTCAACCTCTTCCACACAGGTTAACGTCATCGGGTTAACATCATTAAGAAAACACTCTGACAAACAACCTAGGATAGGTCAAAAGGTCCTTGGTGGACTTCCCACGACCTCTTCCATACAAGTTAACGTCATCGGGTAACACCCTGACAAACAACCTCGGATATGTCAAAAATCCTAAGCGGATTCAATTCGACCTCTTCCATACAAGTTAAAGTCATCGGGTAACACTCTGACAAACAACCTCGGATGGGTCAAAATTCTCAACGGATTCCATTCAACCTCTTCCATACAGGTCAACGTCATCAAGTAATACTTTGACAAATAACCTTGGATGGGTTAAAAATCCTCAGCGGATTCAATTTAACCTCTTCCACACAGGTTAACGTCATCGAGTTAACGCCATCGAGTCACACTCTGACGATCAACCTCGGATAGGTCAAAAATCCTCATCGTCGTTCCCGCCGCCATACTGCCGGCATCGGTACCTTGCCGCCAAACCACCGCTATCGCGGTCATTGCTGACTCGCCAATCCACCGCTTACCGAATTATCGTTTTTCGTTTGCCACTATCATCGCCGGCTATCTCGCTGCCCGAGCGCCGCCACTGCCGATTATCATATTACTTCTGACCACTCCGGCTGCTAACGTGGCCACGCTGCTACATCTGCCGCCGGTCCGCTGCCACTATCGCTGATAATCGCTGGTTACCACCATCGTTGCCGGTCATCCTCGCTGACTAGACGCTATTGTTACCATCGACTACTGGCTGCATTGTTGCTGCGACCACCGGTTTACGCTTGCCGGTCTGCTGATTCATTGTAATCGCCCAATTTGTTGCTGGTTATCTCGCTGACGACACTGCCATTGATTGCTGACCACTCGCCGGCTTAACCACTATCGGCTATCGCTGCTTAATTATCGCTGATAATTTTTCGGTCCACCATCGTTGCTGGTTATCTCGCTGACTACTGACGATATTATACTGTTGATTATGCTGGTAAGAGTCCAACTAACCGGTCAACTGGCTTATTACCGCTGCCATTACTGGTTGCCGGCTATCGACCACATCGCTGATAATTTCTGGCTACCACCATGCCGCTGGTATCCCGCTGACTACTGACGCTGTTGCCATTATCGATAAATTGCCGCATTGCTGCCATATCCCTGCTGGCTTCCAACTACTGTTGCCAGCCGTTGTTTATCGCCAGAATTTTCGCCGGTTACTATCGCTGGCTATCTCGCTGACTACTGACGCACTACTGTTGATTACTGGTTGCTGTTATGCTGACACCGCGGCCGCTAACCACCGCAGCGGTTACCGCTGCCACCATCGCTGGCAATCGCCGGACCGCTTAACGCTGCCGGGTATCCGCATCTACCGACATGCCGCCATGCGACTAGCTACCGCTAATACCACTTGCCGCCAACCACCGCCGATTGTGGTCACCGCTGCCGACCATCGCTGATCACCGCTGTGACCATCGCTGCAATCTCCGCTGGTCACCAATTATCGTTGTTATTATCCGCTGACTACCGACTTGGCCGCATCGCCATCATCCGCTATTGGCCACCCTCGTACTAACTTGTAAGTGAAAAAGACAATCAATTGAGCTATTCTTTAAGAGTGCATCTTTATGGTTTTCCCTGCATCAATTTAGAATTATAATTCCAAAAGAAATGCATTGTAAGATTTTTGTAATCATGTAGTATCTATCCTAAGGATTTTAGCCAATACATTCTAAGTAAGATATTAACTTCCTCAATGCTGAAAATGATCGATCCAAAAGGATCGGTGAAGAAAAGTAATCTTGAAATGACTTCTGTACATGAGTCAATAAATCGCCATTTCGAACATATATGTGAAAAGTCTGGATAGAAGTGCCAAACTAAAATATTTAGGGCCTATTTGGAATCGATTTTATTTTAGTTTATATTATTTTTAAAAATATATTTGTTTAATAAAATTTTTTAAATTTTTTTTATATTTTTATTTTTGAAAAAATCATATTATTTTTAAAAATACTTAAAATAATTTTTAAGTATTTTGAATTGATATGACCTTGAAAATTCCTCTACAAGACGAATCTTGATGCCGAAAGAGCAATCGAAATCAAACGGTCGATCAAGATCGAAATATCAAAAACTTTGAGACATCGTTAAATTCTTAAAAGCTCTCAAATATGGAGTGTTTATAGTCAAATCGCCCCTCGACGAGCCGGTTCCAACAAGCCAAAGTTCTTATAATTCCGACCTCATTTGAGCATTCAAATACTTAAAATACATCAAATGATCAAAGGAATCATTCTGAGCCGTCCGATGAAGTGGAGTGGTTCAGATTTTACATGTATTTACAGAGACGCCACTACTCCAATTTATAAATAGCCCCTCATTCCTCATATGAGGGGAGGTCAAGCAAGAGAGAGGAGAGAGCTCTAAAGATCCTCCAAGCACAATCGTGCCGCCACTGACGTCGTCACCACCGGCCGCCGCCACACCGCCATCGACAATCTTTGCCTCTTCATCATGATGACTTCTACCGATTGCTCGCCGCTGATTGTTCCCATTTACGCTGATTATTCGCATTTACCAGATGATTGCCCGCATTCGGCATCATCATTCGCTACTAGAATCACAACCGACGTTGTCACATACATTGTTCCTTTCTCATATACTCGTAATCCCAGACGGAAGATCTTGTACTCAAATGATACATAGTGGAAGCTTTTATGGGCTAGCGTGGTTTTCCCTCTTTTGAGGTTTTCACGTAAAATTGAGTTTTATTGTTCACTCTTTAAATACGTGTGTGATTTCACAACGGCTAAGGCGAAAACTTTTACTCTACCGAATGGTTTTCTAGCATGCAACAGCTTTACTGCCGGGAAGTTGATTCCCATTATTTCATCTTGTATGGCGACCAAGTTTTTCAACAAGATCAAAACCACCATCGAGGTGGAGCATTTCAAGCTTTTAAGGAGCGCAAGCAAAGAATGAAGATTCATCAAACTTAGTTCCTTCAGATTTGTCGAAAATTGGAGGGCAACTCTTAATCTCAGAAGATCACCCATGTTAAGCATCTAATCGATTACCATCCCAAGAAACAAGTCAAAGTTGGAGGATATTTCACCATTGAGAAGAGATATAGCTTTGCAAATTATGTTTTTCCACTCATACTCATGGAAAAATAAGACCAGGGTTAAGGAGCAACTTTGGCTACAATCACAAACAGATGTTTTAATTCGACCTCTTCCATACAGGTTAACGTCATCAAGCAAAGATTCTGACAAACAACTTAGGATAGGTTAAAAGGTCCTTGCTAGGCTTCCCACGACCTCTTCCATACAGGTTAACGTCATCGGGTAACACCCAGACAAACAACCTCGGATAGGTCAAAAATCCTCAGCAGATTCGACCTCTTCCATACAGGTTAACGTCATCGGGTAACACTTTGACAAACAACCTAGGATAGGTCAAAAGGTCCTTGGTGGACTTCCTACGACCTCTTCCATACAGGTTAACGTCATCGTGTTAACATCATTGAGCAAACACTCTGACAAACAACCTAGGATAGGTCAAAAGGTCCTTGGTGGACTTCCCACGACCTCTTCCATACAGGTTAACGTCATGGGGTAACACTCTGACAAACAACCTCAGATGGGTCAAAATCCTCAGCGGATTCAATTCAACCTCTTCCACATAGGTTAACGTCATTGGGTAACACTCTGATAAACAACCTCGGATGGGTCAAAATCCTCAGCTGATTCAATTCAACCTCTTCCACACAGGTTAACGTCATTGGGTAACACTCTGACAAACAACCTCGGATGGGTCAAAATCCTCAGTGGATTAAATTTAACCTCTTCCACACAGCTTAACGTCATCGTGTTAACGTCATCGAGCAAACACTATGACAAATAACCTCGGATAGGTCAAAACTTTGTACCTACTCCACGTAAGTTAACGTCATCGAGCAAACACTCTGACAAACAACCTATGATAGGTCAAAAGGTCCTTAGTGGACTTCCCACGGCCTCTTCCACACATGTTAACGTCATCGAGCAAAGACTCTGACAAACAACCTAGGATAGGTCAAAAGGTCCTTGGTGGACTTCCTACGACCTCTTCCATACGTTAACGCGTCGGGTAAAACTTCGGCAAACAACCTCGATAGGTCAAAATCCTTAGCGGATTCAATTCGACCTCTTCCATACAGTTAACGTCGCGGGTAACACCTTGACAAACAACCTCGAGATAGGTCAAAATCCGTGATTCAATTCAACCTCTTTCACAGTTAACGTCGCGGGTAACACTCTAACAAACTACCGGATAGGTCAAAATCACCACCGGTCGCACATCGCAGGCAATCTTAGCGTCACCACCATGTCGCGATCATCACCGCCGACTTCACGCCGTCCCACCGTCGGCTGCCGTCGCCCGATTCTGCTGACCACCCCGGCGCCCGACCATTGTGGCGGTCACCGCGCCAACTACGTCGCCTCGCGCCGCAGACTGGTCGGTCACTACCGCGGACCATCGTCGGCAATCTTCACTACCGACGCTATTCCCCACCGTCAACCACCGTCTCAGGTTGCGTTGCGAACCCCGTCGGCCTCCAACCACCGTCACCGACTATCGTCACCGGTCACTGCCTCGACCATCGCCGGCAATCTCCGTCGGTCACCACCATCGTCGCTGGTTATCCTCGCCGACCACCGTCGCAGGTCACCATCGCCGGCCGTCATCGTCGAGCATCGCCATCAACCCCCGTCTTCGGTTATCATCTCCTTGATCGCCTCCAAACCCAGTCGGTCTGACGAGGTTAGTTGACACCTCTTTCAAGGGAAAACTAGAGCCTTACCATATGAACTATGGGTCTTGATCACCTCCAAACCCGATCGGTCCAACGAGGTCAGTTAACACCTCTTTCAAGGAAAAACTGGAGCCTTGCCGTATGAACTACGGGTCTTGATCACCTCCAATCCCCGGTCGGTCTGACATGGTTAGTTAACACCTCTTTCAGCGAAACCGCCATATGAACTATGGGTCTTGATCACCTCCAATCCCGGTCGGTCCGACGAGGTTAGTTAACACCTCTTTCAAGGAAAAACTGGAGCCTTGTCGTATAAACTACGGGTCTTGATCGCCTCCGAACCCGGTTGATCCGACGAGGTCAGTTGACACCTCTTTCAAGGGAAAACTGGAGCCTTGCCATATGAACTACAGGTCTTGATCTCCTCCGAACCCAGTCGGTCCGACGAGGTCAGTTAACACCTCTTTCAAGCGGAGCCTGACTACGGGTCTTGATTGCCTCAACGGTGGTCCACGAGGTTAGTTAACACCTCTTTCAGGAAAAGCGGAGCCTTGTTGTATGAACTACGTCTTGATCCTCGAACCCGGTTGGTCCGGCAGTCGATTGACACCTCTTTCAAGCGGAGCCTCGCCGTATGACTACGGGTCTTGATCGCCTCAGAACCCGTCGGTCAGGCGAGGTCGTTAACACCTCTTTCAAGGGAAAGCGGAGCCTTGGTATGAACTACGGGTCTTGATCCTCAACGGTCGGTCGGCGAGGTTAGTTAACACCTCTTCGAGGGAACGGAACTGCAGGTATGACTACGTCTTAATGCTCCGACGACCTTCTCTCAAGAAGAGAAGGTGCCTTCTCCACTGTGGGGTTTTATAGACCCCCTATAGGGACAAAAAGGTAAAATCAAAGAGAAATCGTTCAAAACCGTCAAAAACCGCAAAAATCCACTCAAAATTGTCAAAAACGGGCGAAAATGGGTCAAAACAGACAAAAAAAAAACCCTCTTGGGCCTGCTTGACCAGCAGCGATGCTGCATTATTCTTCGCCCATTATGGCCCGCGTCAGCCATTCCATGCGACCGGTCCAGCTCAGCTCGGCTTGCGCGATGACCGTGTTCAGCAGCGCCGCTAACCAACAGCGCGACCAGGTTTCTGGACCACCTGACTTAGGCCATGCCGCCTGCAGACTCCGAGTGCGCATAGCCGTAGAGACAAATGGGTCGTAACCTCGAAATTTATTCGCGCTACACATATTTGTGGCTGCATCTTCTTAGTAGTCATAATCTTGTGCTTACATGAAGATATGTTCTCTCAAAATGTGTGGTTAATGGACCTGCAGATTTCATTGAAGAATTTACTATTTTGAAATACTTGTCACATATATTTTTTGATGATTGACATAATATCATCCAAAAATAGGGGGAAACTGATATGACCTTGAAAATTCCTCTAGTCGAAGCACGAATCTTGATCGAAAGCAAGTATCGAAATTGCGAGATCAAGCACTTAAATATTATTGGAAACTTTGAGACATCGGTTAAATTCTTAAAAGCTCTCAAATATGGAGTGTTTATAATATCGGCGTCTCGGCCGATTCTAACAAGCCAAATATATTACAATTCTGACTTCATTTGAGCATTCAAATACTTAAAATACATCAAATGATCAAAGGAATCATTCTGAGCCGTCTGATGAAGTGGAGTGGTTCGGACTTTGCATGTATTTACAAAGACGTCACTTCTCCAATCTATAAATAGCCTCATTCCTATGAGGAGGCCGCAAGAGAGGAGAGAGCTCTAAAGATCCTCAAACACGTCGTCCACGATTGTCAACCACGCCGTGCCTTGCGTCGACCGCGCGCGTCAATCTCGCCTTGTGACTTCTGCCGTGATTGTTCCGCATTCTGATGATTGTTCGGTTCTACCGATGATTGCTCCATACATTGATCACTACTTCTGCTTCGTTATAACTAATCGTTGTCACATAGTTGTTCCTTTCTCATATGCAGTCAATTTCAGATCGGAAGATCTTGTACTCAAACATATACATAGTGGAAGCTTTTCTTGTAGGCTGATTTTTCCTCTTTTCGAGATTTTTCACGTAAAATTCGGAGTTTTATTGTTATTTCTTTAAATACTGTGTGTGTGGGATTTCCTTGTTGAAAACTTTCTACCTTGATTTTCTAGCACGCAACATGAATAAAATAAAATAAAAATAGAGAGTATTTTTATTTTAAATTAATGTGTATGGAGTCACTTTTTTATTATTATTATTATTATTATTATTATTATTATTATTATTATTATTATTATTATTATTATTATTATTTGGAGGAAATACAGCTATTTGTTATATTGTACAGTCAAATTAATGTGAACGGAGAAATATCTTATGCAGAGAATACAACAATCAACTCGCCTCTTATTATAGAAATAACTCCGCTATTGGAGCTTTTAAACAAAATACAAACACTATGAGACTATAAGTTTCTCTTATAAAATTTTATCATTAAAAGAATCTGTAATAAATTTTTTTTATTTGCTTTATTTTTCATTTATTTTCTCTAACTGATTATTTGAATTAAAACATGAGTTAATTCTCAATATAACTTATCTAACTCTAGTCTCACCATTGATTAATATTTATAAGCTGTTTAAATTTGTTTTATTTTTTTGCCAAATACCACATTATTCAACTCCTTATGACCTCAAAAAGAAGAAATCAGGATGATTTTTTTAAAATAATTTATTTTAAAAAATATATTGCATATGATTAATTAATAAATTTTATATCATACTTATCTCAATATAAATTTAATAATTTTAAAACTTACTTTAATAAAATTTAAATTATAATATTCAGACTCATTTTCTCATGAAAAAAACATTCGTTTTCATGCAGCACAGATTGAATTAATAATAATAAACCTGAGATAAAGATGGGCATTACATTGCATTTTACTAACTAATTTTGGCAAGAGTACATGCACAAAGAATACTATGTATCTATTTGTTAAGAGTTTATATTCTATATGCATGCCATATATAAAATATACATAATTTTTTTATTCCAAAGTGCTCGTCCACATCAATAAAACTTCACATGATCACCTAAAATTAAATTTAAAATAAGAAAAAAATTATTTTAAATTGAATCTTCTTCGTGCTAAATTGCTAATAAAAATATTTAATCTATCAATGCCGTGGGAATTTAGACAAATGATCAGGTTAACAAGTACTGTTGCACTATATGATTAGACATAAAAAAAAAATAAATGGATTATCTTAATTAAATTATTAGTAAGTGCATGTGACTGAAACTAATATTTTTATGCTACGTACCTTTCACAATGAGTCTTGAGGGTTACACCAAAGCTCAATGATAATAGCTGAGACGTTGCTTCTTGTGTTAACCAACTTTCATTCCACCACGTGGCACATTCTTATCCAATCATTTTATCAGTCATTGGTTGGCAATGGACATGACAACAACCAGTAAAGGAGCTAGAATTTAAAGAAGAGAGCGACCAAAATTAGAAGTGACAACTGACATTTCAGTTAACAGTGGCGAAATCTAAAAAAATAATTAGTATAATATATAGTATTAAAAGTTTAGTAAACTTTAGTGATTATAATTATCTTTCGGAGCTATCCTTTGGTTCCACCACTGGCAACAGTCTATACAATTTTTTTTTATTTTTTATAAATTAGATTATAAAATAGAAGCATTGAGATACATACACATAATTCTTATATATTTACACATCTAATACCTAAATTATAATATTGACATAAATAGCATATAAAATCTTTAATATTATATCAAAAATATCATTATTATTAACTTTTTAAAATGAATATACATTTTCAAGTATAGAAAATTATTATATTTATAAATATAAAACTTTAGATATTATATATATAAATATAAAGAATTATGCATAACATATATAAAAATGTAATTGAGATAGTTTTTTGGTTGCATTGTTTTTTGAAAGCGGTAAAAATAAGACAAACATTTATACCAACTTTTATTTATTTTTTAAAAGATTTGTGATAAAAAAACTATTTTGGGAATAAAAACTATTACAATATGGTGGTTGTGAGAAAGCTGTATTTAAAATTTTTTTTAAAAAAAAAATATTTATAACACACATAATAAATTTTTCAAAAAACTATTTTCTCTATATCAATTTTATAATTAGCTTTTTTAAAAAATTACGTTGGTCCCAAACTGCCCCTAAATCTTCCTATAAAGGTGCCATTGTTTGATTATAAATATTAGAAGCATGTTGTGTGTTTTTATGTATTTTATTTTTTTTATGTTTGATTCGAAAAATACGAGATAAAATTTTGAGAAGTTTTGTATACACTACTTAGTTTAATATTGAAGAATTTGAAAGTCGTTCAAACCAATTTCAAATATTGCATTCACAAAATGCTCCTCCTCGTTTTTGTGAAAATCTCATCGTTGTTGTTAGCTGTTCATTTCCATTGAGTCACTATAGGACCTTCTCTTTCACATAAGCTCTCGTAGCAATTTCTTCTTCGAACTCCAGAAAAAAAAAAACATAAATATACTTTAGTTTTAGAAAGTATATTTATAATATATATATATATATATATATATATATATATATATATATATATATATATATATATATATATATATATATATATATATATATATGCATGAACGTAATTTTTTTGCTTTAGTTTTATATTCTTCACTATTTTGTTCTGAAATTTTAAAATTTGGATGATAGATTGTTCTGAAATACATTTTTTACTAAAATTATGAGTTGGTAAACTACGTAATAAGATTTTTTTTACTTTTTTTTAATGATTTTATCTTAAATATCATATTAAATTGTATTAATAGTCCTAAATTCTTGATCATCTTAAATCAAGAGATCACGACTTAAATAAATAAAAGAGGTTAGAAGTGAACTAGTTTATTATTGAATTAAGCTTGTTAAGACGAAGGATAATTAAAACAACTAAACCAATCTCTAATTTGAATGAACTTTCCCTATTTTATTTAAGGAATTGAGAAATTATAAAAAAAATTAAAAATTAAAACCTTCAACATCCAACGAAGTCTGTTTGTTTCTCATATCATGACCATAGCTTTCAATTAAAGCACTCTGTTGAAACTCAAATTCCTATTTCCAAAAAAATTAAGTTGAAGGGCATTGATTTCACATATCCTTTTCCTGTTTCACTATTGACTTCAATGGGAGGGGAGGGACCCATAGTCTAAAAAATCTAACAATAGATCAAATAGTCTTTGTAAAACCTACAATGTAAGATCTTCATGATTTAAGGCTAAGTAATCTTAATAGAATACTTTAATATTCCAATTTGTAATTTATAGCAAGTTGATATCCTTGAAGATGCTTGATGGAAGTAAATCATAGAGAAAGAATGAGTATATAAGTTCTTACTCATACTAGTAGCCTGATAAAATTCAATGATGATTCATAAGCAAAAGACTTTCTCATTGCCTTTGAGAAGCCTTCTTGAAAATCAGAAGAGAAGAAAGTAAGAAGAAAATTATATTAGGATATCATAATATAAATACAAACTTATTTTATTTTCTAAGGTCTTTTTTTTTTTCCCACCAAGTATATATGATGAACTTCTATTTTGATATAGATGGGATTCAAGTTCAAGAACTTAATAATAACTTCTAAGATTCTTATCATAGGATTTATAACTTTAGATCTAGATGGGGGCAAAAACTAAGCACAAGGCCAAGATAAAAAAGAAAGCTCTAATATGCCCTCCATTTGGTGCATGACAATGACTTCTTAACCAAAAATCAATTTGGCCTATGAGTGCAAGACGCATTATAGTTGGCAAGCCCTACACATTCCCATCATAGCTGTTACCCACTTTAAATAATTTTCTTAGTCATCATTATCTCTGATTTGATTATTTGTTGGTCTTTCTTCTTCTTCTTTGAATCATCTATGCAAATTTTATTTTAATTATCATTTATTAAGTTTTTTATAATTATTTAAACGTGCTTTTCAAATTAACAATCTGTCATTATATTTTAAAATTTAACTAATATATATTTGTTGTGCATTAAGATTGCTTGTTTAGTATTACACAGTTGTATAAATATATTTATACAACTGTAAATATAACTAGTATATATTTATACAATATTATTCCCGCTTCTCTAATTATAATCATTAAAAGAAAAATTAGCATTGATGTGAGAATTTCTAGAAGACTTGAGTTGTCATACAAAAGAAATGCTTAAGAGGGAATATCTTTTGAAGTGAAGAGATAATCCATCAAAATTCATATTTCCATCCTCTCAACAAAATGAAGTGTTAATGAAACAATACACATCTTTTAGAAGTTACTAGATTTCTAATATTTTTTACTTATGTTTCAAAATAATTATAATGAGAAGCTGTTCTAAATGCTGCATGCTTGCCCTCTTGAGTCATCCTATCATTCATACCTTGTCCATGATTCATATTAATTTTTTTTTGTTAGACATTATTTGTATACATAAACAAACAATTTTGAATCAAGCTTAACTCACAACTTTTAAATGGATAGGATATTCACTAAATAAAAATAATAATAATCATTATTCACTTATAATAAAAAAGTTTTACATATCTATGTATTCCATTTTTTAAAAAAAAATCAACCATATTGTCCCAACTTTTATATATAGGAGGAGAATTTTAGTACTCTGGAATGTCAATTTTGAGAAGATACAACTACTTAATGCTATTATTAATTTTTAACATTATTATGATATTAGGTTCACAATTATTCCTATCCAAACTCATTAGTCTATCCTGACACCATTAACGGCATTGATCTGACATACAACACGCTCTTAGTCAAATGATTTTTGATAATTTCCTATTGTTGAATCCAATGATATAGATAAGCCTATTAGGTTTATTTTAGGTCAACATGAGTTTGAGTTGAATCCAATATGATTTAACCATGTTGTGCAAAGCAAAGTTAGATCAACTAGGGTGCACTTATGATTACTAAGATGTGGTTAATTTTGGTCTAATTAGGACACTTGTACTTCATTCACTAAATAGATTAACTTGGGTAACTTGGGCTAAGCGCATCAATTTGCAAAATTAGGCTTGTATTAGACTCCCTTGGTCACTATGAATAACTTCTAATGGGTATCAGCATCAATTTACTCCTAAAAAGCACAATCACACATAATTAGACCAAGTAGGCAACATAGGTCAACTTTGGATCAGCGTACCAATCACCTAAATCGAAGCTTGACTTAGGTCCCTATAACAACCACAGATCAAGTTTAAAGGTATTTAGGAGCAAATTTTGTTAAAAAATTCTAATTATACTCCAATGAGTTAATTGCATCAAGTCGGTCTAATTAGAAAACTCTTTTAGGTACCCCAAAAGTCAAGCTTAGAGATAGTGCTTCATTGACATGAATCTAATGACTAACACCAATCTTTTTTGAGCACCTTTGATGACAAACTTTCTTAACCATAATTAAATTCCTTTTATTAATATATGATTGTGCTAAAATGCTCTCCAAGAATGTGGATATTCATCTCGGGCTTACCAGTGTCAACTAGCATCTCAATCCCTCACATCTTGATAACACCATTGACCACTTGGAGAAGATTGATCAATGTTTTCAAGGAATTGAGAGAAATATAACAAGTGATGCCATTAAAGATAGATTAGGTCTCTAAAAGTTAGTAAAAATTTAGAGGCTAAACTTTTCGATTTGAAACTAATATAGCAATTATGGCATAGTAAAAAGGTTACTTGAGTGCCTTTAATGAAGTATTTTTGAAAAAACACATACATTTATGTGATATGTAGTTTATATTTTTGGGTCTAAATATAATGTTATTATAGCAATATACATTAGTAGGGATTTTAAAGAGTGTTTTTGAAATCAATACTAGCTTAAAGCTTAGGTTTGATTCTATTTGTAATAATAAATTTATCAAGTAAAATTTTAAATCAGAGTTCATCCCCTAAAATAAAATCTACTTTGTTTCTTTTTTAAAAATAACTTTTTTTTAATTTCATGTATATCTATTACGAATATATTAATTTAATTTCTTCTTATATTCAGCTTATTAAATAATTTATATTTGGCCCCCTCTTTATAAAAATAAGTCAAATTTGAGCAGATATTTCAATTGAGTAATCTTTTCTTATGCTCCACTCATTAAGTACTAATATAGAAATACTATGATTATATATATATATATATATATATATATATATATATATATATATATATATATATATATATATATATATATATATATATATATATATATATATGTATACATAAGTCTAATCAGTCTGAAGCAGATGAATTTGATTGACTTGATCTTTGAACGTAAATGAGGTGAAAGACAGGACAATACCAAAGTTAGCCCAAATGACACTCCAATCAACGACTTGTCAGCTCAAAATGTAAGCGGAATATGAATATTGCGCAATCTAACGTTGAATGATCAGTGATCAGTCGATGTCTTCGACATATATTGTAGTTGGGAGGATGCGATGATGCTCAAATGATCTCCATTCATAAAATTGATTACGTCGTTAGCGCAAAAATGTTAAAACCTATTAAATAAGATCATTCACGCTCGATTCGGATGAGTCTACGCGAATGTTGAGTGGTCGGAAGCTATATTGCACATTTTTAAATTGAAAGTGACTCAATTTGTCATTGAATTGTACTAAATAACCTCCGTCCAAAGCATTTACGTCAGAAATATTGAAATTACCTGAATCATAGGTTTGATTAAAGTTGTCACACTTAAAATTTTATCAAATTAATACGTATTTCAAGATAAATCTATTTGGTTATCTCTCACTTACATCCGAACTACTTCAGAACTAGCAACCGCCCATTCCAATGCTTTCATCACCCCATTCTGCCAATAAGAAGATGCCACGTCACCTTCCCATACAATCCTCACCCCTTATACCGTCGTCACACACGGAAGCGGAAAAAAAAAATCCCATTCCTTTCCCTCTGGATCTCCCTCTTCGGCATTTTAATTTGTGCAAGCAAACGAGATGCTCTTCGATCCTGTTCCTCCGTGCCTCGCAACAGACCTGCAAGCTTCCCCTCACCGGTCCCTTTCACAATACATTCCCTATCACAAGGAGAGCTGGGGAAATGGACACTCCCTATGCTGCTCTCCTCAAGAAAACTTGCTTGGCTCAGCCTTTCTTCCAGCGTTTCGCCGTTGTCTCCCTTTCTCACCGCCTCGAGTCATCCCCCAGTTCTCTCAGCCTAGCCTCTGCTGCTTTCCACGACACCATTTCTCAGTGTCTTCGCTCCTCTTTTGCCGCCATCGTCGACCAGGCCGTCCGCGAGCTCTGCCGCCTTGTCACTTCCGACTATCGTGTTCCCACCTCTGTCGTGCTTATCGAATTGCAGTCTTCTCTCGAGAGTTGCAAGCCACATTTTGCCCATGTTTTTGTGAAGGGGATCAGCTTCCTCTGCTGCCTTGCCTTCCGTATTGATACCTCCTGGGTTCATCGGTTCGATCGCATCAAACTACACCCATTTGTCAAGATTCTTTGTTACTGTGGGGAAGCACGAGAAGAGCTCATCAAACAAGTTCTATTGTTTATTGCTCGTAACAAGTCTCATGGAATTAATGAGGTTGTGAGGTTCTTGAGGCCATTTATTATGTCTTCTATGATTTGGAAGACTTGTTCTCATTCTGTATATTTTTTTCTCAAGGAACTTGATTTTGGCAATTGCATCAATGTTGTGTTCATTTCCATCAGAAGCAATCAGCAATTTGAAGCTCCTTGTAGAGTGCTTAAAGTGCTCGCCTTTAACAAATGTAGGGGAATTTCTATACATTGTAACTTTTATTGTACATTTTGTGGATGCTTATGTTGTGGTCTTGCAACAAACTGTTGACATTGAGAAGGACCTGGCCAATGATGCCCAAAGGCGTAGTGTGGAGGTTCTGAGTATGCTTCTATTGATTTGTGCTTATTTCCATAGAAAACCTCTGGGACAAGTTGAAGTTGTTATTTACATCTTAAGTTATTGGATGCTTTGCCAAAAGGAGCTAGGACTGCGATATGTTTTTGAATTTGTTAACATAATTGTCTTTGCTTATGTCATCCTCACCCAAGTAGAGTTTGAACATGAGTAAATTTCTGTTCTGAAGCTTCTAATACTTCTAATGGAATGGAAAATAGGAGGTGTCCGAAGCCCCATGCATGCTTTTTTAAGCGTGGTGGGTTTAAAGAGTTCTTAAGCTGTAGTGTCACAAGATACTAACTATGCATACTTTTTTAAGTGTGGTAGGAAGGTTATATCTTTTGATGCAGCCCCCTTTGCGGGGAAGATTCTAGAAGGCTGCTGAAATGCAGACTGATAGAGGACTTAATTAATTTAAGGTGAAATGAACTCTAAGCTCAAAATTAAACTCTGAATTTAAATTGTATGTGTTAAAGGCCTATGCATACTTTTTTTAAATGTGGTGGGTTTAGAAGAGTCTCTAAGCCATAGTGTTGCAAGACACTGACTATGCATATTTTTTTAAGCATAGTAGAAATGTTATAGCCTCCAGAAGTAGCCCCCTATGTGGGCGCGACGCCGAGAGGCTGTCGAATTTTATTTTAAACACAGATATTGAAGGCCTATGCACATTTTCTTAAGCATGGTGGGTTTAAAAGATTCTAAGTCGCTGTCAGATACGACTATGCATGCTTTCTTAAGCATGGTAGGAGAAGACTCAATCAAGTAGCCTTATGTGGGGATGATTAGAGGCTACCAAATTTTATCAAAGTAAAGATTAATAATTAATGAAAATGAAATAGTCGAAGAATAATATTTGAATTTCAAATGAGTAATAAGATCAATAATTGAACTAAGTCTAATATACTAAGCTATGGAGACAAGATTAAGCTTACAATCATCTCACTGACAATAGTCTACAACAAATTAGATGTCTATCCAATGCAAGTAAAATACTTGAATGAATAAGAAATACACTCTGTTATAAAATATTCAAAAAATTTAAAGTTGGATATGAATGAAACATACAATCTACGCCACCAGATTTGCAACACATCGTACAAGCGAACATAAGACGTTAATCAATGTTTCAATTGAATTATTGAAGGCATTATGAAGTGAGCCTATATTCAAATTTATCATCTCAAAATGCATGTAAATAGTACAAATTTTTAAGGAAATGAAGAGTATATGCAACATGAAATAATCATATATTCAAATTTGTAGTATCGAAATGCATGTAAATAAACTAATGAAATGAGTTTTGCACATATCATAAGGCATGATTAAAACTCAAATTCAACGCCTTAGAACTATGCAAATATTCTAAATACATCCGCATGGGTCCCGACACTATGCTGAATGCTTAAACTTAGTGTTTAAGGATGCTGCGCAGGTTGATTTCAGATTTGGTCTTAGGATCGGGTCCAGATTAACAAAACCTAAAAATCCAATAATTATATCATAATATTTTTAATCTAATAAAATCTTTGAAAAGATTAATTATAATATAACGATATGTCTCTATAAATTAATAAATTGATGGGATCAAAAATAATAAACTAAGTTATCAACACCCCGATGATGGCCGTGTTGACTGAATATTTCAATAAAAAGGGGTTTTCCTAATAATAATAAAAAAATATATTCAAACTATAACGTCAAATCATTATATATTAAAATTAAATTCAATTATAAAATGATCAAATATTCAAATAAAAATATATATAAATTAAATGAAATTAATTAATTAATTTTAAAGTAAAATCCATCTACCCATCCGCAATCGTTTATCGAGAGTGATAAATTAAGAAAATTTTTGCTCACAAAAAGCTAATGTTAAATCAAAAACATAACTATTTTCACACTCAAATAATCTTAAGCATGTATGGACGTGGCTCGTGTCCTCTGTCTGCATGATTTTGCCGCAAAATGTCACCACTTAAATGGCTGTTACGACTAGAGCCCTCTGACTGGGTGATTCGTCGTGATATGACACCACTAAATTACGGTCACGATCGCAACTCGTATGTTTCCTAACGGCTTTCCTCTTTGAGCTGTGAATTATAAAATCTATTTGATTGGGCAAAAAGCCCTTTGTTAGCTAAGTTTGACTTATATTTGTCCCCTTAGACAAACTCCACCTGAGGTCTATAAAGACACTCTGGGCGATGTAACTCATGTGTTGCTGATAAGGATCATTCGATCAGGTTGGGTCGACTACCTTCTCTGATTATGTAGACTAGGGACTGCAACAGTCCGGGATGACGAAACCATGGGATCTAAATCGGATGCATCATCATTCCCCTAACCAAAAGTTTTAAATTAAATAATAAATCTCATAAATCTCATAAATCTTAAACTCCACTCATTGCTATTATATACTCTTTATTTAATGATTCATCAACTAGCCTTAATCGAAAGTGCTCTCTCAGTATTGAGTGGGATAATTAACTATAGGTTCTTGCGCCTATAGGAAACCTGGAACCAAATCTAAAGTCCTCACAAAATAAGAGAGAAATCTCTAGGTAGTGTCTTATCTACTATTCCATCTGCCTTCTGAAATTTGACCGACATCAAATCAAACTTTCTTCATCAAGAGGTCGGTGGTGAATTTTCGGAGCCCATAGATTTCTGGCGACTCCATTGGGGACAAGTTTCTCTTTTCTTCTTTGGATAGTCAAATATGAGCTATAGTAATAATGGAGTAAAATAAAAATTGAAATTACCAATGAAATTAAATTAAAATCAATCATATTCTTATGACTAATCTGTTTATTCTCTATATCGATGGATCTTCAGAACACCGTTCATCATACAGCTAGGTCATGGAGCCAACACCCATCTAGCTAATGACACAATCAATATTGGAGATGCTGGAGCTACCATCCAATTTGGGGAGGAGGACAACTAGAATGACCACTGCTATTACTGAGGTTCCTCGAAAGAGAGCCTTCATATTTGAAAGATTATGTCATTTTAAGGTGCTAGTCATGAAAAGAACTATGATTGGACAGAAAGCTTCAATCATGCATATGAATGTGACCACTCTGTCAGTTGAACCTTTCGCACTAAGAAGGTATGATATTGTAGCCTCCTCTTCTAGAGAAAAATTGAGTAGAAGGCAAATGAGAAGAAATACTAAATTGCGAGCTCAGTAGTTACAGTTTAAATCATCAGTTATATAACCAACCTTACAACCAGAAGCGAGTATTTTTACCCCCACAATAAATTTAAAAATTTAGAGATGGGTGAAAAGGAATAGCTCTACTGGTGATGTTAAGCGGTATTTTTGGGCCCAACAGCAGTCAGCTTCAACCCTTCTAGAGAAACAACATGAAACTATATCTGCTCGAGTACATAGAGTTCTGAAGGTTGTTAAGAAAAAATGTCTTATGAAGAAGAGAGATCAAATATCATTATCAAAGAAGCCAAAAATTCTCCACTACAAAAGCTATAATCAATGTAGTAAGAGCTCAAGACCATCCTAAGTAATTCTTGCATGGTGAATATCAGGGTGTGACACCTGAACTACATATTCGAGAATCCACAGCCGAAAGGTCCCAACAAAAAGAAAAACAAATATGGAGGCCAAAGCCATGAGAAGAAGTAGCGATGCAGAAGCTTCTTTATCTGGAAGCCAGCTAACCCACAGACAGCGAAGAAAGAAAAATGTTGAACTGCATGCTAAAGAGTCATTGTTCAAGTAAAAAAAAAATTTGTACAACCAACTGTGGAATTAGAAGCGAGTGTTCCTACCAATAACAGGTTTGACAACCAAAGATGAGTAAAGCGGAACAGTTCCACTGGTCAAATCAAATAGTCCTTCTGGACTCGATAACGTCAAGTTTCAACTTCTCCAGTGAGGAACTCAAAACTATATATGTAATAGTGCATCGGGTCCTCAAAGTTACTAAGGAGAAGAGACTGATGAAAGAAAATATCAAAGTCCAGTCATCAAGGAGGCTAGAGTTGCTCCTCCAAGGAGACCTCCTACAACCCTGACAGGATGTCAACCAATTCAAGTCTTGCATGGTGAGCATCGAGGCGTGACACTTGGACCACAGGTCCAAGAATTCACCATCGAAAGGTCTCGAAAAAAGGGTAAACAAATTCGTAGGCCAAAGTCTTGAAGTAAAACTAGCTTAAAGAAGGACAGTGATGTGACATCTGGATTGTACTCCCATAAAATTCACTTCTACTGCGATAACATTTGGAGTTAAAGTAGTCTTTCCACTTGAACTTGAACTATATTCACTCCGAGTAACCATTCAACACAATCTTACCTAAGATTAAAATATTCGTCTACGGATAGAAGAGCTTGATGCGCTTGACAAAGCTAGGCTCCAAGCTTAATAAAATTTAAAAATCTACCGATTGAGGACGTCCAAAGCATTTTATCATACAGTATGTCATCTAGCTTTTCAAGAAGGAGAATTGGTCTTGGTGCTGAGAAGACTAATTATTCCTCACTATCATTACATGTATAAGTTTTGCTTAAAAATTCTCTTGTAATACAAGAATGCATTTTCAAAATGAAGGAAAAATCCCTCTATTAGATAGGGGACATTTTAAATTCTATAGCAAAATGCGAGGCTCTCCTTGTGAAACAGGCGACCTTTCTGTTGTACTTGGGTTGACATCGCACCAAAGGCCGAGATCTCCATATACGTATTCAAATTATGTATTCAAAGTTTACAAATTTCAAAGTCTTACTGACCAAAAATATAAATTTTCAAGTCTGTAAACTAGAACAAATCAAGTTGGAAACACATCTTCCATCCATACATAAATTTAGGGCTTGAGTTAGTGCATAAGGTCGGACTCAACATGCCCAAATATGACCGAGTCATTGACAGGTCTGCTTACTCAACATGCCACAAAGGCCGAATAAGAGATCCCCCATCTCATTAGCCTGATGATAAAATCCTCTATCAATTGCTCAAGTCTAAGACTCAAGTAGGTGCATAAGGTCGGGCTCAACATGCCCAAATCTGATTTGATGGGTGGCCAGTTACTCAGTCAAAGTCCATAGTAAGGGATCCTCCTACTTCGTTAGTTCAAAGGCAAGAGCATCCAAACCTCCAAATCCTCCAACTTAAGGAGTTTAAGTGGCCTAGATTAGGATATCATCCTTATTTATCGTAAGGTCATTTTTTAAAATCCAACAAAAGATATGCTTACTCAAGAAGCTATTAAGCAGAGTTTGGTATCAATGTCAAATGTGAAATCTCAACTTCTTCAATAAGTTTGTTAAAGTAGAAAGTGAAGACCAAAGGAAACTCTTCTTCAGTAAGTCCAAAAAATAAATGACCGAAGAAGTTATCTCAATGTTCATATAAAGCCATAGGTTGAACTGTGGGAGTTACGTTATCAACATGTCCATTACGCACAAAGCCTAGGACTGATGACTCTTCGCCATTGACCCAACATAAACTCTAAGGGCTAGGTCATCGGCAAACATCCTTCTATAAGTCTGTAAAAGCAGAAAGCTAGGGCAGAAGGTAATTTCGTATCACCTTACAAGTCTTCAAGACAATCCAGGATTTTTCTCTGTCATGTCCATCAAGGTGCGAAGCCAGGATGAAAGGAAATACAAGATATGAATCCCCGAGATGAAATCTTCAATAAGTCCATCAAAGCATAAAGCGTAAGACCAAAAATATTCTCATCTCACCAATAAGTCAACAACTCCATTAAGTCCACCCAAGGCACAAAGTTAGGACAGGAGATAAATATAAATTTCAAACTCTCAAGAGGAAGTCTTCAACAAGTTCAAAAGAACAAAGCATGAGACCAAAGACATTCCAAATTCTCTCAACAGTTATTATGAAAGCTCCCCCTGTTAGATAGGAGGGATTTTTGTATATTTATCTGAGTTGATATCAAGCTTTAAGCTAAGATCCTTAGATAAATACATATTATGATTGAAAAATATATCATGTTTATTTTGCAGCAAAGGAAATCAAGTTTTATAATATATTTCTAAACTAATCTGCAATCCCCCTATTAGACAAGAGTCCTTTTTTTTTATAATCAAGGTTGTTCAATCCTCTCCTATGAAACATGAGGTCTTCTTGTATATGTATTCAGGTTGACATCAAATTTTATGCCGAGATCCCTGAATATATCTATAATATTTATTATTAAAGTTACAGGCTCTTGTAAGAGAAAGAAGAATCCACTTCCATGCACAAAAAAAAACAGCCTTAAATATCAAAAGTTTCCCTCCAAGATTTATCAAATTTCAACGATCAAGTTAAAAGAACTTTCAATTTAAGAAGCTTTAATCAACTAAGTTAAAAAAATATCAACCTCTACATCTTCAAGTCTGGGACACGGATGAGTTCTAATTGTCAAACTCACAAGCCCATAAATGATCGAGTTGCTGATGCTCTCCTCACTCAATAAGCCATAAGAAAGGTCGCAGTGAAAGAGCCCTCGTTCATTAGTTTGATGACCATACCACTAAGTCATCACAGCTTAAGTCGAAGACTATAGTAGGTTCTAAAGGTTGGACTCTACAAGCTCACAAATGGCAGAGTCACTAACACTCTCCCCACTCAATAAGCTATAAGAAAAGGCTGCAGTGAAAGAGCCCTTGCTCGTCAATATAATGCTGATAGCTGTTCAATCTCAAGCCAAATTTAGCTTAGTGATTAAAAGCAACCAGAATCCAAGAGATCTTTTTACTTGATCGATAGACCAAGAAAAACTGAGGAAACTACTCTTAACCCAGAGCTACCTCAAATCAATCTCTATATTTCCTGCAAGATGATATTCTAATCCCTTTTCAAACAGTTTGATCAAGCATAAAGCACAGATCAACACCAATTCCTTGATCAAGTTCGTTAAAGCAGAAAGCACAAGACTGAGGAAGTGATTCTATAGTTCACATAAAGGCAATGACCGAACTAAATGAATTTTGTGGTTATTCAATTTGTTAAAGCACATATTGCTAGATTGATAACTCAATATTGACCTAGTATAAGCCGGGAGGTTGGGTCATCTGTATGCACCTTCCAATGAGTCTGTCAAAGTAACAAGAATAGAATTTAGGGCGTACATACACTTCATGATAAGTTGATATGAACAAATCAGTTCAATCCTTCATCAAGTCCATCAAGCTTAAAGCTAGGACAGAAAGAATTTCAAAATCTTAAAGCAAACAAACTAATTCCTCCATTAAACTCGATCAAGCATGAAGTTATGGTCGGAGGAAATTCAAATTTACAATAACACAAGAGAAAGAGATCTTCAGCAAGCCCATTGAAGTAGAAAGTAGATGGAGAAGAGCTCTTATCCAGCCGACAAGTTGATCCTGATAAATCGGTCAATCTCGTCATCTAGCATGTCCAAAATAAGGCATCATATTATTAACAAATCTTGTTAAAACTCCATAAGCCACTGAAATTGAAAGCTGGAGTGATCCAAGATTTATGACCAGCCCAAAGGGTCAATCATTTTTCAACAAATATGACTCGCACAAATCACATTTATTAGGGGGCATTTATTGACCTCCATATATGCTACATAAGTCGAATCGAGCTTGTAAGATGAATTTGATTGACTTCGGATGCTTCTGAATGTAAATCGGAGCTAAAAGACACTAGACATCACTAAAACTCAGCCCAAATGACCTCTGATCAACGAACAAACTTCATCATCATGTTCAGAATGTCAAAATTGGTCAAAATATAAATATACACAATCTAATGATTAAACGATCAAACGATCAAGCTGTCAATGTGTCAATGCGTGTATCAAAGTCAGGAGGCTGCAATGATGCTCAAATGACCTCCATTTATAAAATTGATTGTATCGTTAGCGTTGAAATATTAAAATCTATCAAATAAGACTATTAGTACTCGATTCAGATGAGCTTATGCGAATGTCGAGCAGTAGGAAGCGATGTTGGGTATTTTTGATCTAAAAGTGACTCAATTCGTCACTTAATTACATCCAAAGTACTTCATAACTCGCAATCACCCATTCCCATGCTTTCGGAACCCCATTCTGCCAATAAGAAGCTGCCGCATCACCTTCCCATACCATCCTTACCCCTTATCTCGTCGTCAAACATGCAAGTGGATCAAAAAAAAAATTCCAGTTCCTTTCCCTCTGGATTTCCCTCTGCGGTGTTTTCATTTGTGCAAGTCGAATGAGATGCTCTCCACTCCCGTTCCTCTATGCCTCGCAACAAACTCGCAAGCTTCCCCTCACCATTCCCTTTCATAATACATTCCCTGTCGCAAGGACAGCCAGTGAAATGGATACTCCCTACGCCGCTCTCCTCGAGAAAACTCGCTTGCCTCAGCCTTCCTTCAAGCATTTCACCGCTGTCTCCCTTTTTTGCTGCCTCGAGTCATCCCCCGGTGCTCTCAGCCTAACTTTCGTTGCTTTCCACGACATCATTTCTCAGTTTCCTTACTCCTCTTCTGCCACCATCTTATTGCCGTTCAGCTCGCTTTATTCCTTCTGGCTATTGTGTTCACATCTCTGTCACGCTTATTAAACTGTAGTCTACTCTCGAGGGTTATGAGCCATATTTCACCTCTATTTTCATGAAGGGGATTGACTTCCTCTGCCGCCTCGCCTTCCATACTGATACCTCCTGAGTTGTCGATTCGATCACGTCGAACTACACCCATTTGTCAAGATTCTTTATTGCTGTGAGGAAGCACGGGAAGAGCTCATCAAACAAGTTCTATTGTTTATTGCTCGTAACAAGTCTCATGGAATTAATGAGGTTGTGAGGTTCTTGAGGCAATTTATTATGTTTTCTATGATTTGGAAGACTTCTTATCCTTATGCATATTTTTTTCTCAAGGAACTTGATTTTGGCAATTGCATCATTGTCGTGTTCATTTCCATAAGAAGCAATCAACATTTTGAAGCTCCTTGTAGAGTGCTTAAAGTACTTACCTTTAACAAATGAAGAGGAATTTCTATACATTGTAACTTCAGCTGTACATCTTGTGGATGCTTATGTTGTGGTCTTGCAACAAACTATTGACATTGAGGACCTGGCCAATGATGCCCAAAGGCATAGTGTGGCAGTTCTGAGTATTCTTCTATCGATTTGTGCTTATTTCCATAAAAAATCTTTGAGATAAGTTGAAGCTGTTATTGAGATCTCAAGGCATTTGCTGCTTTGCCAAAAGAAGCCGGGACTACACTATATTTTTGAATTTGTGAACATAGTTGTCTCTGCTTCTGTCATCCTCACCCAAGTGGAGATGAACATGAGTAGATTTTTGTTATGAAGCTTTTAATTCTTCTAATAGAATGGAAAACAGAAGGTGTTCGAAGCCCTATGCATGCTTTTTTAAGCGTGATAGGTTTAGAAGACTTTTTAAGCTGCAGTGTCATATGACACTTACTATGCACGCCTTTTTAAGCGTGGTATGAAGGATATAGTACTCGATGCCTATGTAAATGAATCTGAGGTCGAAATTGTGGCATATGACTTATTTAATTTAACGCAAAATGAACTCTAAGCTCAAAATTAAAATTTGAATTTAAATTATAGGTGTTAAAGGCCTATGCATGCTTTTTTAAATGCGGTGGGTTTAGAAGAGTCTCTAAGTTGCAGTGTCGTAAGACAGTGACTATGCATATTTTTTTTAAGCATAGTAGGAAGGCTATAACCTCTCGAAGTAGCCCGCAATGTGGGGACGACGTCGGGAGGCTGTCGAATTTCATTTCAAACATAGATATTGAAGGCCTATGCATGATTTCTTAAGCATGGTGGGTTTAAAAGATTCTCTAAGCCGTAGTGTCGCAAGACACTAACTATGCATGCTTTTTTTAGCATGGTAGGAAGGCTCTAACACTCCCAAAGTAGCTCCCTATGTCGGGATGATGCTGGGAGGCTGCCAAAATTTTCTTAAAGTAGAGATTAATAATTAATGAAAATGAAATAGTCAAAGAATAATATTTGAATCTCAAATGAGTAATAAGATCAATAATTGAACTAAGCCTAATATACTAAGCTATTAAGACAAGTTTGAGCTTACAATCGTCTCACTGACAATAGTCTACAGCAAATTAGATGTCTATCCAACACAAGTAAAATACTTGAATGAATAAGAAATACAATGTGCTATTAAATATTCAAAAGATTTAAAGTTGGATATGAATGAAACATACAATATATGCCATCAAATTTGTAACACATCGTACAAGTGAACAGAAGATGTTAATCAAGGCTTAAATTGAACTATCGTATGCATTATGAAGTGAGCATATATTCAAATTTATCATCTCAAAATGCATTTAAATAGTACAAAATTTTAAATGAAATGAAGAGTATATGCAACACGAAACAATAATATATTCAAATTTATAGTATCGAAATGCATGTAAATAAACTAATGAAATGAATTTTGCACATATCATAAGGCATGATTAAAACTCAAATTCAACGCCTTAGCACTGTGCAAATATTCTAAATACATCCGCATGGGCCCTGACACTATGCTGAATGCTTAAACTTAATGTGTGAGGATGCTACGCGAGTTGGTTCTCGGTTTGGTCTTAGGACCGGGTCCCGGTTATCAAAATCTAAAAATCTAATAATTATATTATAATATTTTTAATCTGATAAAATCTTTGAGAAGGTAATTCTGTTATATGAGAGTAGATATGATCCTCTATTATTAAATTAATAGAGCCGACATGATCTAAAACAATAAACTAAGTGATCAACACTCCGATGATGACCGTGTTGACTGAATATTTCAACCAGAGGGGTTTTCATAATAATAATAAAAATATATATTCAAATTTTAACGTCAAATCATTATATATTCAAATTAAAATCAATTATAAAATGATCAAATGTTCAAATAAATAAATATATATATATATATATATATATATATATATAAATTAAATGAAATTAATTATTTAAATCTAAAATAAAATCCATCCACCCATCTGCAACTATTTGTCGAGGGTGACAAATTAAGAAACATTTTAATCACAAAGAGCCAATATCAAATTAAATACATAACTATTTTCACACTCAAATAATCTCTTAAGCCGTATGCATGACATGTCCTCATCACATAGTTTTACAAAATATTTCTAAAATGAGTATGAATGTCATTTGATTGAAATTCTGTTGCTTCAAATTGCTTATTATATCTTTAGATAAACTTTACCCAAATTACAAGGACACCCACTATGTAACTCATATTCTTGATAAAGATCCTTCGTCGGGTTGAGTCATTACCTCCTCCTAAGAGAGCTAGAGGCCCAACCATGAGATCTAGATTGGGCGCGTCATCATTCTCCCAACCAAAAGTTTTAAATTAAATAATAAATCTCATAAATATTAAACTCCACTCACTGTTATTATATACTCATTTAATGATTAAATTTAATGAAAGTCTTTCTCTTGGTATTGAGATATGCTTATATGCTTGCATAAGAATTAACCAAATCTAAAGTCCTCACAAAATGAGGCCGAAATCTCTATATAGTGTCTTATCTACTAATCCATCCGTCTTTTGAAAATTTGACCGACATCAAATCAAACTGTCTTCATCAAGGGGTCAGTGATGAATTTTTGGAGCACATAATGTGTGTCTATATATATATATATATATATATATATATATATATATACCTTAAATTTTTATTTAACTTAATATTTAAAAATTATATATATATGCTTAATTTTTATAAAAAAAATAAAATATAATCTAAATTACTTTATAATTCGCGTGGAGTCCGAGGATGGACAATTTCAAATAAGAGTAAAATTTAAGAATCTCAGTCAAGTAATATAAATGTACATCAAGTTCGTTCATATTGGACACTTCGACGCTCCAATAGGCGTGGAAGTGCGAAGAATGAATGGGTGGACTAAAACCTAATTAATGATTATCTTAATTTCTTCTTATCTGCTATCCCTCAGTTTCCACCCAGTCGCCCGATTTTAAATGCCATTCTCTCATCACTCTTAACTCCTATATAAAGAAGAGACGCTACCACAACTTCTCCCCACACGACTAGTAGCAAGTGAAGAGACTAAGAAGTATAGGAAAGGAGAGGAATCATAATGGGCATACAGTGATTCGTTGCCTCTCTATTTCTTTAACTCCCAAGTCTGAAGCTGGTGTTAACATACATTTCATCTTTCCTTCTTTCATGCGTGCAGAATCCATCAAGTTTGATCAAACGATGACCAATTCTTCGAGCAATATAGCGCCCATGAAGGCCTTTCCTGTGTCGGATGAGTTGCTCGGCACCTTTGTGCCCATTGCTGTTTATTGGATATATTCAGGCTTCTATGTGATGCTCAGTGATTTGAACGAGTACAGACTTCACACGAAAGCTGAAGAGGACAAGTTGAACGTTGTTACAAAGATAGCCGTTGTGAAGGGAGTTCTTCTGCAGCAAGTTTTCCAAATTTCCGTCGCCCTCTTCGTTTTCACCGTACGTATATTACAACCTCTAACCTTATTCATGTATATATATTTTTCCATTAGTTAATTAATTTTGTTGTGTTGATGCAGTTCGTGAGCAGCGGCAGCAGCGTCGTCCTGCCACAGCCATCACTTCACGTGATCTTCCTCCAGTTCATCGTGGCCATGGTGGTAATGGACACTTGGCAATACTTCATGCACAGACTCATGCATATCAACAAGTTCTTGTATAAACACATCCACTCCAGGCACCACACCCTGGTCGTCCCCTACCCCTATGGCGCAATCTACAACCACCTTCTCGAAGGGCTCATCGTCGATATCATTGGGGGAGTCCTCTCCTTTCTTCTTTCAGGGATGACGCCTCGAACTGCTATATTCTTCTTCTCCTTTACGGCCATCAAAAGCGTCGACGACCATAGTGCTATGTGGCTTCCTGGAAACTTTCTGCATGTTTTCTTCAACAACAACAGTGCTTACCATGACATCCATCATCAGCTCCATGGCACAAAATACAACTTTTCTCAGCCTTTCTTTATCACTTGGGATAAAATTTTCAGGACTCATATGCCTTACTCTCTTGAGAAGAGGAAGGAGGGAGGACTCGAGGCCCGCCCAATTAAGAAGATTAATTGATTGATTTAATAACTGTTCCGTAGCGTACCATAAGTTTGTTGTTCTTCGTAGCCATTGTAAGATTGTATATATACGTACGTACCTATGCAGAAGCTTTTTAATATCGTTATGATCTCTGTAGTTTTTTAACTAATAAACACATGTTTGATTGCTTTGAGTCTTGAAAGTTTAATTTGTTGTGCACAGAATAGTGTATCTATATTTTCAATTTTTTTCTTGTCGTGCAATTTAATCTCTCTTTCTCTCTCACACACACATACGCAGTCTCTCTCTCTCTCTCTCTCTCTCTCTCCCTCTTCTTAAATTTGAATTTATAACTTTTAATTTGCTGCGCACGTTTAATTATACAAAATAGTGGAAAAAGTAGAAGGCAATGTCCATAGCTAAAGTCATTTAATTTAGGATACAATACAGTCCTTCATAAGTTGCGAGATATTTACATCAAATTATAATATACCTCTTTAACTTTACAAGACTAGCTAGTCAAATAGTTAATGTAAGAGGTGGAGTAGGTAGCAAGAGAGATCTAGATTATCATACCTTCAAATCTTGACTGACACAATTTGATAAGCAAAATACGGAGAATAGTTGGCACGTTATTATTTGCATGAAATAACCTATAAGTGAAAAACAGTGAGGCTTACTTCATAAAATGAAATAACTTTTACTTATATAAGCATATATGAGTTACAACGGCATGTCTTTCTCAAGAGAAAGCAATTAGAAGCAGGTTAATACTAGCATCCTTAGATTGGAATGCAATGAGATTTAGGGGCTGTTTGATTGTCTGCATTTGGAATCGATTAAAGAATCTGGTGTAAAGAATTTAATGTAAAGGATTACTTTATAGTTGTTTGGTTGAGAACTTTTCAAATTCGACTCATTTTTTTATTTGGTTAATGAAAATGTAATGAAAAAAGTAATGGTTTGACGTCGGCGGTAATCGGTGCGGCGACCGGCAATGTGCGGCGGTCGGTGGCGGGGCGGCGATGGCGGGAGCACGATCCGATCACTTTATTAGACAGTATTTGAATTCTCCCAGATTTTAAATACAAAAATAACTTCACAGTTGAAATTTAACTCTACCAAATCTTGAAATGTTAGTGTGTATTTAGAATGCGGCATTCCAAATACACCACCAACAACTTCAGATCGAGGCAAGATTTTCTTGTGAGAGACAAAAATGGAATGACTTGAAGGCAAGGTAAAACTGTTGTGGAGGCCATTAATTGAAGATAGTTGGGACAGTTGTCTTATTAATGGTAAATGTAACACAATCTTAAGAAGGTTCATAAAGTATTAAATGAAGGATGCTGGGAATGACCCACATATAGTTGAGAGGAGACATTTTCTTGGCTAAATTTTATAATTTCTCTTATAAGAGTTGATCAAATTAGTCTTTTATCTTCTGTAAATTTTTTTTTCTTCTTCACTTTTGATTTAATATGCAAATTTGTTCCCCTTGAGATGATAAGCTAGTTCCGGCCCTGAAAGGATGATTAAGACAATCCTACTTAATCATGAAGGCAAAGAAGACATGACTTCAAGGCGGTAGATATGATAACACAAGATCGAAATGGTCCATCTTTTAGAGGTGAATGCAAAATTAGTCTTTAAGTGAAGAAAAGTGATAAAATATGGTTTGAGGCCATTGAAGATGCATAAATTGCATAGATAGGCAAAGGTGAACTGCACTAAGTGAGGCAGAGACGAGAAGAAGCATAGCTACTAAGAAGAAAAATACATTATCTGCTGTAACTTTTATATCTTTGATTTAATCAGAGAGATCTAAGATTCAGACCGAAGAAGAGAAAAGACCATTGCCGATTATTAATCTTCGAAATAGGCTATGGAATCGAGCAACATTCATTGCAGTAGTCTTGCGATATTGACCATGCTAACTTGCTGGTATAAAAGAATAAAAAAAGGTGTGTAACAAAAAAGTGTGTAAATCAGCTGAGTTTGAACGAATTAGCTGTTTGTTCATGCTCAACTTATTTAAAAATTTATCTGATCAAAATCGGCTTATATTTAAAATTATTTGATAATCTATTATTCATATTTGACTCATTTTATTCAAAATAAATTTGTTTTATTTGTTAGCTCAAATTAGTCCAAATTCATAGAATTTAAAAAAAAAAAACAGTCAAGATAGATATGATTTAACGAATTACTGAATAAGCCTAACATAAATTATTCACTACCAACGAACTTTTTTAACCCTCATAAATACAGAGATAGATACAATTTGCTGTAATCGAAAAAGAGAAGCTAAATTTGTTGAGACAAAGTAATTCATGATCATTCTTATGTATTTACATATCTAATACTTAAAATTAGATATTTATTTATCTAATATTTTTTCATACTTAAAAAGATGTATTTTATTTTTAAAAAGTGACTGATGATATTTTTGATGTGATATTGAATATTTAGGTGTTATATATGCAAAAAATTACAAATTAGGTATTAGATATATAAATATATAAGAATTTTATGATATGTATGTAAATTCCTCTTTTTTATTTAGAAAAATTCAGCATTAATGTGTATGTATGTTTGATAGTAATCCATAATTATATAAATAAAATAAGAAAAAAAAAGTCTTTCATGGGCCATTCAACCCCTGCCAAAGTGGGTGGTGGTATTTTAACATTTTTTTAATTCATGATAAATGGTTGTAAGTCTTAAACAAGTATGGACTATATTATTTGTATTAAATGGGCTCGTGAAATATCAAGTCTTATGCTAAGAAACCGTTTGTGGTCATTTTTATTTAGATTTTATTTTAAGATAAAATATATTTGATGATAATAATTTTAAAAAAATATTTAAAATTTCTAAAAAATTATTTTGTATATATTTTTTAAAATAATATGATTTATTTTTTAAAATGAAAAGATACATCAAATAAATATATATTTAAAATAATATATAAATAAAATTGACCCCAAATAAGCTCTAAATAACTAAGTTGTGTTTGTCTTTAAAAAAAAAATGCAGATTTCATGTTCAAACATCAAAGATCTTGTAATCCCGTTATCAGGAAGATTCTGTACTTCGAGTTATATACATAGTGGAACATTTTTTTCGCCGTGATTTTTTCCTCTTTTCGAGGTTTTCCACGTTAAAACTTCGGAGTTCTCTCTCACTCTTTAAATACTGTGTGTGGGACTAATCAACAAAGCTAAAGTCTTTCACTCTGCCATGGCTTCTTAACGCATAGCTTTGGCATCGTGGATGAGACTCCTCAATCATACTTTTTATAACACACATCATGACCAATAGCGAATCAGTAAGCGAGCCTCTCGCTCAACTCCGTCACTCAAACCAATCTTGAATCGGGGCGTCAAGATTCCCACTTCCCAATGGGCATGACCACGGCGGCGAAGGCCGCACAGAATCTCTTTAGAAGAACGCCGAATGGAAGAGTCTCAAAATGAGATGATCCGACTTTCGAACACAACAACCTCCATCACAAACACGCCCCAAGATCGATTATTACCGCGGGAGGACAATATCGCTCTCTTACAGTTCCACCATCTCCAAACGTGATCGAACTCTTGACCGCGCTTCCCCATCCATCACGCATCAACCACACGCCAATCCGATTATTGCTAGCACGGCATTCTCACCCTGTTGACCCTACTGCCATGTTATACATGCGAGAATTACAATGCTTTGATGCGAGAAGAACTCCATCCAGAGAATCATATCTTCTCTCACCGTAGTTATCAAGAGTCTTCCCTTTGGGCTATTCTTGACATCCTATCCCGTGGTTTAAGCTTCAAGCATTGACCCTTATGATGGAGTCCGATCATCGACCATTGGGACCATCATGCATGAGCTCGACACCGCTTTGTCGGTATTTCCATTACCCTCAAAGGACAAGCTCGCGGTTACTCCCTTCGAGGAATCCATCCATACCTTGAGAACTCGCCAAGATGTTTGTACAACAGTTCATTGCAAATCGAAGGATCATTAAAGATTCCTCTCATCTCTTCGGCATTCGTCAAAATGAGGGTGAATCCCTTAAGGAATACTTCCAGAGGTTCTCCTTAGAAGCTCGCCAAATACCTGGAGTAGACCCTGAACTATTAAGAGGAGTTTTTCTTGGAGGACTCCGTCACTAATACGAGACACGGTCCACTCATATGCCGACTTGGTTCATCGTGTGGAAGCACAAATCTCTGTTGATGAGGCTATTACTGCCCATCGCAAACAATTTGAGCAATCCAGAAAAGCGTAAAAGCACCCATGGGTCCAACACTCCATCAAAAGAAGCAACAAGGTCATGATCTCCCTCCGACCCCATATCAAAGTGAACCACGACACGAAAAGAAACCGCAGCCAACACATCTCGTGTTAACCTCCTAATGACCATTCGAGATGAAGAAAATATCAAGTGGCATCCACTAAAACCAAATTGAAATCGAGCAATATTGTCACTTCCATCAGTCGCGGACATACTCCGAGGCATGCAAACAACTCAAAGAAAAAATTGAGAGGCTCATTCAAGGATATCTATCGATTTGTGAAGAATCAATCGACACATCAAACCTTGGGGGAACAAGGACAATCATCATAGAAACAACGAAACAATCAGCAAACAGTTGGAGAGATTGAAACAATTGCAGGAGGATCAATACTATCTAATCAAGTTCTTGTTCTATCTACGAAGAGCGAGTTAAAGAAGTCTCTGATCATTCCATCACTTTTCTCGGACTTAGAAGGAGTACATGTTCTCATCAAGATCCACTTGTCATCGGGAGGATCGGTGACCCATGCTATAATGTTAAAGGATTTTAGTTGATAGTGGGAGTTCGTGATGTCTATTTTACTCCATGTTTCTGAGCATGGGCCTCGTTAGGGAAAAGCTCCAACCTGCTGCAGGACCATTGTACGGGTTTGACAACTGCAGTAGAAGGGACGATCACTCTTCCTGTTGTTCTCGGAGAATTCCCTCGGCAAATGACTCATTCAATCCAATTTATTGTGGTCAAGTCGACTTCGGCCTATAACGCATATTTGGAAGGCCCCTCATCAATCTTTGGTGCAATCACTTCAATATCTCATCTTAAGATGAAATTTCCAACCCCTGTTGGAGTTGGAGTAGTCTGTGAAAATCAACAGGTGGCACAATCATGTTACCTCAGACAAGCTCAGCCACGCCCTTCCGTGACCTTTAGCATTGAAGATTTTAATTTTCGGGATGAAAGAGCAACCCACAAAGTATCACCTGTAGAAGACTTACTCTCATTACATTATCGGATGACCAACCACTTCGAGCGGTCAAGTAGGATCCACCTTTCAAAGGAACAAGAGAAAACTACGTAGATTTCCTGCTTAGAAATCAAGACATCTTCGCATGGAGTCCGACTGATATGCCAGGGGTTGACCCCAGTGTGATCATGCACTCCCTCAAGATTAATCCAACATCTAAACCGATCATCCAGAAGAAGCGGAGTTTTGCCGACCTCAGCTATTGAGCATGAAGTTAACAAGCTCTGAAGCGGGATTCATACGAAGTATATTACCCTATATGGCTAGCAAATGTTGTCATGGTTAAGAAAACAAATGGAACATGGAGGATGTGTATTGACTACACTAACCTTAACAAGGCTTGTCCAAAAGATAGCTTCCCCCTTCCTGACCAATTGGTCGAACGTCGCCATCAAATGCTCGATTTCGGGCGCTTACTCGGTTATAACCAAATAAGAATGGACCCATGGATGAAGAAGTCACGACATTTCAAACATATAAAGGTTTATCTTCTACCAAGTTATGCCATTGGGTTAAAAATCACGGGTCTACTATCGGCGTCTTATGAATATGGTTTTCAAAGGCTATTAGGCGATGGAAGTATCGTGGGCGACATGTTGGTAAAAGCACGGAAGAATCACAACATATCTCGACTTAGAAAGCGTGCTTCAATCTTCTTGGCTATAACATCGGCTCAACCCACCAAATGTGCCTTTGGGGTTACATCGGAAAATTTCTTGGGTTTATGGTAACTCATGGAGTAGAAGCCAACCAGAAAATTAAGGCTCTCGAGATATGACCCTCAAAGAATATCAAGGAAGTTCAACGTCTAAATGGATGATCGCCCTATCTCGTTCTTAGCGTTCGGGGACAAATACTTGTCATTCTTGAATATTAAAGGAGCAAAAATAATAATTTTCAATGGACGTGAATGTCAATGCTTTTGAGAGAGTACTTAGCATCTCCCCCTTTCTATAAGCCTATTCAAGGAGAAATATTATACTTATATCTTGTGGCTTCTCCCCCCATAATAAGCTCAATCTTGATACGGAAGTAAACGGATACAACGACCAATTTACTACGTCAGCAAAATACTTTCAGATATAGAAAGTCGTTATCCACTCACAGACAGGATGGCATTAGCCCTAATTTTTTCAGCTCAAAAATTGCGTCCATACTTTCAAGCTCATACTATCGGTGTTTACACTAATCTACCATTAAGAGCTATCCTGAATCGAAGCATCGGAGATTAATTAAGTGGTCGATTGGGTGGGATTTGACATTAATTTTCTCGACGACATAAAGTCTCAAATACCAGACTTCATAGTAGAATGCACTACCCAACTCCAAATGATATATACATCGCGTCCTTTATTTCCTCAATGGACTCTCTATGTTGATGGAGCTTGAGAAATCTGGCCTGAGTTTTACTTATTTCCCCTGAGAATACCTTAGAGTATGGACTTAGTTTAAAATTTTTGCGACTAATAATATGGTGAATAAGGCCCTCATCGCAGGTTGAGACTTCGCCATCATTGAGCGCAAGACTTAACGATCCATCTTGACTCTCGCCTTGTTCAAGTCGAGGGTGACTACGATAACCTCGGTTGGCTGTCATTCGACTTGGTGAAGTCTCTCCTTGCCCATCTTAAGGCACATCAAATCACTCACATACCTGCGGAGAAAATACCTGACGCCTGCAAGCTTGCTATGTCTGGAGATCTATTCAAGCATATTGAAGAAATATATTTCCCCAGTATTCAAGGACCGTGGGTAATACAAACAATTGATGAGGTGAAGGAACCCTCATGGATGGACCCCATCATGTCTTTCCTGCAAGAAGGAAGCCTCCCCGAAGACCCTCGCCACTGCCTCAGAAGACAAGCAAACTTTGTTATTGGAGGTGAACTATAGCGAGCTTTCTCCGGGCCATACCTCAAGTGCCTTCCACCATGAAGGCGACTGCGAGAGGTCCACTGGGAATATGTGGAGAACACCTGGGAGGAAGGGCTAGCCCTTAAAATTATAAGGCAAGGATTCTATTGGCCTACATTAACAAGATGCCACAGAGTTCACCAAAAATGTGCTAGTTGTCGGTTGCATTCAAACCTTCCTCACACGCATATCTGGGTTCCAAGTCCAAGAGTCCAATTTTTCGATCATGGTAGCAATGAAGAAAACTTCTACAAAGACGACCTACTCCTAAACTCGTGACATGGCTCTACTGACCGCTTCCTATCACCAAAGGGTAGCTCGCCACTTCAAATGTAAGAGTAAAACCGCCCAATATCTCTTTTGACTTGGTTCTAAGTCTCAAGCCGCAAAGGCCCTCAACGCCAATAAACTCTCACCTCTGGGATGGTCCATATGTGGTTATAAAAAGCTGTGAACATTCAAGCTCAAGGATCTAGAAGGAAAAACTCTACCTCGAACTTGAATGCTAAGAAAAAATATTATCAACTCTTATTGTATAATTATTGCAACTTTAGTTTATCTCATCTATCACTTCATCCTCGTGATAACCCCACTTAATGGGATAGAGACTTGTCAGTTGTTGTTATTGTTGTTGTTGTCATTTTCTCTTAAAGCTCATATCGTGTCTTATGATTGTATCGTCGAACTTATCAAAGTAAGTGAATTTGTAGCTTTGTTCTAACCGATGTTTTTCTCTTTTTTCCTTTTTCCCCACTTGAGAAATATAATGACTCAATGCTATATCTCAACATGATCAATCCCAAGGGACTTGATCGAACTCTTCCATAGTTAATGTCATTGAGCAAAAAACTCGACAAATAACCTAGAAAGGTTAAGAGGTCCTTGGTGGACTTCCCACCACCTCTTCCATACGTTAACATCATCGAATAACACTCGATGAACAACCTTGATAGGTCAAAATTCCTGGATCCAATTGCATATATTAGCAACGCCAAATGATATTCACCAATCACCCATGGGTAAGAACAAGATAAGAGTGTATAAAATAATATACATATATCATCAACAAAGATTAATAATGATACTATAAGAGAGAATCAAGATTCGATACACGCCAAGTAACATTACATAACAAACAACAAAGAAAAAAGACATCTACAATCGACACTACATGATATCAACGCCTCCTCCTCACTACTAGAGATCCTCCTGAGCCCACTCACAACTCCTTCATCTTCAATCACAAGGATCTTCGATGCTTGGCTAGAGATATATCCTCAATTCTAGCTCCAGCTTATGATGTACCACACTGGACTTTTCAAGAACCCTGATGAAGCCCTCCTCTAAACATTGGCGCTCCAAGTCCTTCACTTCAACATCAAGTATATGATCACGAAGCTTCAACATAGTCTTGATTGTACCAATGATAAGGTGGAGTTCTTGAAGTCCTCCACCGCCTTCAAGGAGATTTCATTTGCTTCCGCTTTGACATCAGACGCTTTTCTCCAAAAGATGATCTTGTAATACTTTCTTCTCCACCTAGTACCTTGAGCCTCTTCTCCATCTGGCGAGCCTCTGTCCTTGCCTCAATTAGCTCATCACGGGTGCGCTCCACCTCCTGACACTGAAGAGAAAGAGAAGTCGACATGTTCGCTAGCTCAGTCCTACACCCGGTCAGCTGATCCTCCAAAGACGCCACTTCTTTGGCCTTAGCATTCATCTTTCGCTCACACTCGTAGATACTTTACTTCACAATTCACTGCTCCACCATCTAAGGCAACACCTGGGGATGAGCCATCAATCCTAACGATTGAGTTACCTAAAAAAAAAAAATCAGCATCAATGTTACATAAGGAATGAGGGAAAAGAAGAAAGGAAGAAAGTAAAAATAATGTACCCCATCCGCCTCTGACGTCCGGAGTCTATGATTTAATACCTCGTGAATTTGCGCTTTTAGTAATGAACTCCCCATCATGAGTTAAAACAGCTTAAAACCCTCGATAACTGGGGCAAGCATCTTCTCCAGATATATGACGTGGTCATTTCAAAGACAAGTCTTCTTTTCAGAAGATGAATCATCATATCGCGACGAGATGGGCTTCTCGAGAGAACCCTATGAGTATGAAGAAATATCTCATCACCTTTACTCGACCTCTTCAACGAAAGAGCGTGAGATCTTCCTGGCTGGATGGAAAGACCAACCTTGCACATCCTATCTTCAATTGTATATTTGACAATGTGACGTAACTCATGTTGCAAGCTTCCTACGTTAGGAATATTAAGAGTTGCTAAGATATCATTCTCCGATATCAGCAATGGATCTGGAAGATCATTCAATCTCCCCCATCTCTCAGGAAGTCCCCACTCATTCTTCACAAAAAAGAATCCATTGGACCAATTTCTAGAGATCCCGCGTAAAATTCTATCCAATTCTTTATAGTCCGATAAGAAACACGTCCCTGAGCATCACATGTGAATCTACACATTCGGCACAAGTATTCGATGTTCAAAGTAACACCACGCTCTCTGAAGAAGGTAGTCAAACCAACGATGACCATTAAAGCTCAAACGAATTACAAAGCTACGCCACGCTTTTGAAGATCTCAATCAACTGGAGCCAAAGGAATCGCATTCCGCATCAAGAGTCATCTCGAAATAGTAAAGTACCGGTGAGAACGCTCGATCGACTTTTGGCAACAATAGCCACCAACTCATTTGGGAAGAAAAATTTTCGTGGAACACCATTAAGCTATCGATGTGTGATGATATATCATCTCAGTCACACTATGAGTTTTCTTCCGCCATCACCTGTAAGAATACATAATAAATAAAGAGGGAGAAATAATAAAATCAAGAATTTTGTGAAGTACCACTCACCTCAATATGCATCTTCTTATTTTGACCCTTCGCCACGCGCTTTGGGATAAAATTCTTCTCCTACGAATGACGAAAGAAACACATACATATGAAGGGGAGGGAAAGAGAAGAAGAAGGGATATATATATATATATAGAGGAAGAGAGAAGCTATCCCCCTTTAATAAGGCTATGAAATAACCAAATCAAACTTTCTCGAAGTGAACGATGGCTCCGTGTGCTCCCCATGCGCTTTTCAATCACAACGCCCATCCAAGTTGAAAGAAAGCTAATTTTCTACAAGAAAAGTAGAACCGCTGAGCTTTGATCACCTCTCGAACGGACGGTCCACGAGGCTGGCCGATACCTCTTCGAGAAAACCGAACAACGACGATGGGCCTTGATCGCCCCTAACCCGGACGGTCCGACGAGGTCCAGAACCGAACCACGACGTAGTGGGCCTTGATCGCTTCCTAACCCGGATGGTCCGACGGTCGGTAAACCGAACCAGACGAGATACCGTGGCCTTGATCGCTTCCTAACCTGTGACGGCCCGACGAGGTAAACCGGAACCACGACGATACCGCGGGCTCAAAAGAATCCTAACGAAGAAGAGGAGATGAAAAGTGTACTTTCCTCTCTCCTACCTGGGGTTTTATAGACCCCATAGGGATAAAAGGGTAAAACCCCAAAACCTTTAAAACCCGCCAAAGCGAAAAGAGTCTCTGCCGAGCTGGTTGAAGCTGGCAGACGGCGCTCGCCCGCTTGCCCGCCGCTGCCCGGACCGGCTTGCCTCATGACTGGCTCCGGACGGGTTCAAGGGATGTACTGCGGCGCTGAATCGACGAGATGGTTCACGTGGACCGCGCAATGCTGAACCGCCTGACGTATCCAGGGCGAATGACGTATGGTTCGCCATGTAACCGGCGGCTGAACCCATAACGTGTTCGGCCGCACTGTTGACCGAACCGCTGCTGACGTGGCTGGCGGCCACGCTTATTGACCCGCTGCGAACCAACCCGGGTGGCTCCGCGGACCCGCTATGAGGTATCCTTCAGGCTACAAGGCCAGCGAAAGGCTGCCGGGCGCCACGATTCTCGCGGCGCCTATGGGTCCCCTGAACGCAAAACTGTAGTGTCCCAACAGTCCATAACCTCAAAATATCGCTCACGACCTTACATCTACTTCCATAATCAGAATATTGTACTTTTATGAAGTTTATTCTCCCAAAATGTATGATTCATGGACCGCAAGTTTCATTAAAGACTTTATTGTTTTCAAGATGCATATATTTTGAATAATCAAGATGATGTCATCCAAAAATAGAATCGATATGACATTCAAAATTCCCCTAAGCATGAATCTTGGGGCAAAGGCAAGTGATCCCAAGTCAAATCAAGATCAAGCACCAAACATCTAAACTTTGGAACATGAATTAAACCTGAATGATCATCAAATATGTATTTATAGTCAAATCGAGCATCTCGACGAAATAATCTAACAACCCTAAGATCTCACACTAATTTTGAGCATCCAAATGTTCAAATACATCAAATGATCAAAAGGAATCGCCCGTAACCGTCATGGGAGGAGTGGTTTGGATTTTCCATGTATTTACAAGATCGCCACTCGCCAATCTATAAATAAACTCATATTCCATATGAAAGGATACTTTTGGGCCAGAAGAAGGAGAGAGCCAAGTAAGCGAGAGATTCAAGCTCAAAGATTCCGAAGCGAGATCACCGCCGACGATGGTCAACCACCACTGCCGCCATCAATCGCCGTCAATCACCTAATCGTTCCTTTCATTGCCGAAATTGTTCCTATATTCGCCTCAAGTTCCTACACGTTCACCATCACCGCCGCCACCAAGAACTATTACAACGACCGTTGTTACATACCGTTGTCCCTTTCTTGTATAACATCTTGTAATCCCGTATCGGAAGATTCATCGAGTTATATACATAGTGGAACATTTTCGCCAGTGTGGTTTTTCCTCTTTTCGAGGTTTTCCACGTTAAAACTTCCGGAGTTCTCTCGCTCACTCTTTAAATACCTGTGTGTGTGTGCTGGACTAATCAACAAAGCTAAGGCGTAAACTTTCACTCTGCTGCAACTAGTCTTCCGGCACGCAACAAAAGATATTTATTCTCAAGTAATTGAATGAAAATAGGAGGAGAGAATTTTAATGAACTCTTTTCATTAGTTCTTATTAATCTTTAAGTAGTAAATAACAGTCGATTACAAAGGATTCTGATACAATAAATCAACGGTGATTAGCATTTGGGCTTTCAGAGATGAACGGTTTGGATAGGTTTGTAGAGGCAGTGACTGCTCTAGTAGTTGTGTTAGAGTTTGGGTGTCTCAAGATTAGATTTCCAGCTTGTGAGGAGTTTTTGAAATTAAGATTTGGGAAGAGATTTGATGAAGACATTGCACCTAAGTTTCAATGTGCAGTCTTTTTCAAAGTATGGTATTAGACAGTTATTGAGTTAGTAATCTGTCATTTCTATCATTCTACTGCAACACTCTCTTCATTATTAGTAGTAGCAACTAATAAATTAACATCAAAATAATAAATTTATAAATTAGAGGACATCCTTCTTTAACTTTACAATTAGTTTTTTTTTTATAATCCATAGAATGATAATCTTTCATGTCAAAGGAATTAAACACAACCAATGGCTGAAGTCAGCATGATAGGATATTTCTTTTTGTTACTTTCATCCTTGCTCAGCTCAACCACATAGTAGGAACACTTTATTATTGAAGCTTCAAAAAATTGTCATGTTTTTTATGTCGCTTAACGTTAGAACTATTATAATCTTCAATATGAATTAGGAGTAAGCGTAGGTAAAATTATCAAAATAGTCATTGAATATAATAAAAATTAATTTTTCAATGTACTGTGGTTCTGCCAATGTTTGATGACAAGAACACATATGGCGGGGCCTTTAAGAACTCGCAGCAAGCATTAAGGCAGTAGGAAGTGGCTAAAAAGTGGTTGATGAGTTCAGTGGTTGAATGCAGTTTGAATGAAAGGGGTTTATGACTGGCTTACAATCCACCACGCTCAAGCTGCGAAGGATTTCAATTGTGTTTTGGTTTTGACAAAGAGCCACGCGCAGCATATCAAATGTCGATAAATTTTGACTTTACAAGAGTATGGTCCTCAGACATATGAGTTGTGTGTGAGAATTTGCGATTAAATTCACTCATATATCAGACCACTGGCAATACAGTGCGCCAGAATGCCCAGGAAGATAAAAAAATTGTGCCCGTTTGTTTCAGATTGAAGTTCGATTATTATTATTATCAGTGATGAGAATACCATCCATGTAAATTAGTAGATAAATATGAGTATTGATGTTGTGGTACCTAAATAATGACTGATCGATCGGAGCTAATTTTGAAGCCATGATGCAGGAAGTGAGCAGAGAAGACATAGCTGATCTCTGAAGTGACTGCTTTGCTGCTTGATGTCCACGTGATGATTAAGCTCTAGTATCGGTTTGGGTCTCCATGTGTCTATTTTGAGTCTAGTTTGTATAAGCTGTTGGTTTCAAAGTGTGGGCATAATTAGCCAACAGCTTGCTGGAGTAATTCAGCCGAATCTCTACTTGATGGCGAGGGTGGAAACTGGAGAGGAGTCATTTGGGATGGCTTAATTGATAGGAGAGATGATGATAGTGGATTTTGGAGGATGGCTAATGGGAGAAAGAAGTAATGGCAGAATTTTGTTGCTGTTAGGTGGATTGGATGTAGGAAAAGTTATATTTCTTTGAGGAAAAGCAAGCAAATCATAGATGGCATGCATGGAGATGGTACCTTTCAATGAGGTGATGTTCTTGCATTTCGCCACCGTATTTTGCTCGGGTGCGCATGGACAACTAAAAGGATACGTGATTTCATGAGAACTACATGAAAATGGAGATTATTACGCATAGAGAATAAGAATTTAATGCGAGAATTAAATTGGTTACAGCCATTGATTTGAATTTGATAATTTTTTTTTTTTTTTGTGTAGTTTTACAATTTGAAATTAATGAAAAAAATCTAGGAGAATTTATATACATGCCACATAATTCTTATGTGTTTATATATTTACATCTAAACGTTAATATTTACACTCATAGTACTTAAATCTTTAATATCACATAAAAAAGGCTGATATTACTATCTTTATAAAAGTGAATACAATTTTTCATGCATTAGTAAAGTGTTAAATATATAAATATTAAAATTTAAGTATTAAATATGTAAATATACAAAAATTATATATGATATACATCCTCTAAAATTAATCAAGACGAGCATTTTGAAATGTTCGATCTAATCACCGATTTCAAAGAAACTTACTCAAACTGACCGCTTGAGGACTAACATAGCAAGATCACATCCGATGAAGCTCAATCGACTCATCAAGCTATCGGACATGAAAATGGATCCGCCAAAATGGTCACCAAATATTTATAGAGATCGGCTGCCAACCAATCCAAGATCACCCAATCACATCAAGGCACCGATCATCAAAATACACCGTCTGATCGAGGGGATCGCACTGGGCCGTCTGATGGGAGTGGTTGGAGTTTTCCACGAATTTACAAGGCCTGCCACTCCCAAAATCTATAAATAGAGCTTCATTCTCACCTTAGAAATCGATTTGAAGACTGAGAGCTCGAGAAACCGCCGACCTACAAGATCTATCACCACCGCTACCACCGAGTGCTCAAGATCGAGCTCGCTTGGGAGATCGCCCCTGTGGGACTAGAAAGACCGCTTGCCGCCTTTCTCCTCAAGATCAAGAGGTTGCTCAAGATCGCCGCTTTTGGGAAACTTCTCCCTTGGGTTGGAGTTGACATATTATATTTTCTACACTCTAATATTGTTTCCCCAGAACACCTTCTTCTCCAACTAATGAAGCGACCAGATCTTTGAACACATAGTGAAAGTTCTCTGGTAGGCAAGGCCAGTGGTTTTCATAGCGGGTTTTCCGTATAACCCACGTGTTCATATCCCTGCTTGTGTGTTGGATAATTTTTGGGCTACGGCGAAGATCTATCTAGAATAAAATTCTCTAAGCATTAAGGTTTACGTCTGTGGGGCAGTTCCCCATTGCTATATCTCCAATATGGTTGGTAAGCGGGGTTTCGCGGCTCCAGCGCTCATTCGGATCAAGGGCAAGTCTCACTTCTCTACATAGGACTTACGTCCCGGGTGAGGTCTCGGCCCCTCTTTGGAAGATCGTTCAAGGATGGAGGATTCCCGAGCGAAATTCTTGACTCTGCGAGAGGGCGGCAAAAGCGTTCCAACGCTGGAAGAGCCACGAGGTTCATGTCGGCATAATCAGATTTTCTTCACGAGAATGATTGCAGGATCAAAGTAGAGAACCCCTTGGCACCGGATCAATTTGGATACGCGATTCTACTCACCCCACACGAATGGCTGACCTCGTATGTCGGTGAAACTCCACGTCACCTTATCGATGAACTCGACGGCAGTGCGGGAAGAGTTCGACAATCGAATGATCCATTCTCCGCGCCTCTTCCAAAACTTCGTCCCTTCGGCGAGATCATCTCAGATTCCGGCGAGATTCAAGCTTCCGGCATGGACCTTTACAATGGCACAACCGATCCGTACGAGCATATCGATCACTTTGAGCGATCATGCACATTCGTGCAAATGACTATCTTGTGTCGGGTACTCTCAGGACTCTCAGGGGCTCGTGCTTATTAGCTGCAGGGTCCGTCCAGATCATTTGGAGAGCTTCGATTTTTTGTAGAACGGTTCACGGCGAACAAGAGAATCATCGATTCATCACATCTCTCATCCGAGATGGAGAGTCCCTCAAAGAATACTTCCAGAGGTTCTCCTCTGAAGCCCGACAGATACCAGGAGTAGATCCAGAACTTTTGAGGGGCGTGCTTCTCGGAGGACTCCGGCCAGGATACTTCTATTCATCATTAATGCGGGAGACAGTCCATTCCTATGCTGACCTGGTCCACCGAATAGAGGCACAAATCTCCGCTGACGAAGCTATCAGTGCTCATCGGCAACAGTTTGAACCACCAAGCAGCAAGCGGAAGAAGGTTCCCAAAGGTGATGTTGAAGAAAACCTCCCCAAAACCTCCTCGGCGGCGACCTCGGATGACTCAATCGAGAGGAAATATCTGACTCTCAACCGTCATGCGCGAACATCCTCTGCGGCTATTCGGGAAGAGGATAGCGTCAAGTGGCGACCTCTTCCATCGGGTTAACGCCAGTAAACACTCGACAAACAACCAGATAGGTCGTCGCTTGGTGGACTTCCGCGACCTCTTCCATGCAGTTCGTCATCGGTAAACACTCTCGACAAACCAGGGATAAGTCAAAGCGTCCGGTGGACTTCGCGACCTCTTCCATACGGGTTAACGTCGGTAAACACTCGACAAACAACCCAGGATAGGTCAAAACGTCCTTGGTGGACTTCCCGCGACCTCTTCCATACGGGTTAACGTCATCGAGTAAACACTCTGACAAACAACCCAGGATAGGTCAAAACGTCCTTGGTGGACTTCCCGTGACCTCTTCCATACGGGTTAACGTCATCGAGTAAACACTCTGACAAACAACCCAGGATAGGTCAAAACGTCCTTGGTGGACTTCCCACGACCTCTTCCATTCGGATTAATGTCATTGAGCAAAACTCTAACAACCCGGATAGGTCAAACGTCCTTGGTGGACTTCCCATGCCTCTTCCATGCGGGTTAATGTCATCGAGCAAAACTCGACAAACAACCGGAAAGGTCAAAAGGTCCTGGTGGACTTCGGGCCTCTTCCATACAGTTGGCGTCGGCGAATAATACCGACCGAACCTAGGAAAGTCAAAACTTTATACCTCCACGGGTTAATGTCATGGGTAACACCACAAACCTAGGATGGGTCAAAAGGTCGTGGACTTCTACAACCTCTTCCACGGGTTAGCGTCATCGAGCAAACACTCGATAAACAACCTGGATGGGCCAAAATCTCGGATTCAATTCAACCTCTTCCCATAGGTTAACGTCATCGGTCACACTCGACAAACAACCTTGATAGGTCAAAACTTGTACCTACTCACGAGGTTAGCGTCGAGTCACACTCGATAAAGCGGATGGGCCAAAATCACCCGCGGATTCAATGCAACCTCTTCCACCGGTTGGCGTCGCCTAACACTCGACAAACAACCTTGGATAGGTCAAAACTTTGTACCTACCGCAGGTTAACGTCGTGGCAAGCACGATAAACAACCTTGGATGGGAAATCCGGGATTCATTCAACCTCTTCCAGGTTAACGCGTCGAGTCACTCGACAAACAACGGATAGGTCAAAACATTGTACCTACTCCATAGGTTAACGTCATCGGTCACACTCGACAAACAACCTTGGATGGGCCTCACGGATTCAATTGACCTCTTCCAGTTGGTCATCGGTAACACTCGACAAACCGGGGTCAAAATCCTCGGATTCAATGCAACCTCTTCCACGGGATAGCGTCATCGGTAACACTCGACCCAACCTCGGATAGGTCAATCTCGTCCAGATTCGTTGCCGACCATCGTAAACGTGGTGATTACGCCGCGATTAAGGTCCGGTCGCACCGACCATCGCCGGCAATCTCGGTCGCCACCGCGTCGCCCGTCATGCCGACTCGCTAGTCGCTCGGTCATGTCTCTTCGCGACCAGCCGTCGGCCGCCAACCATGTGGCCGGCGCCGACCATCTACAACCTTGGCTCATCACCATGCGTCGCCGTCATCCCCGCCTTGGACGTTGTCACGCGAATTGTCGCTGCTGACCACCCTGCCGACAGCGATTCGCCGGTCAATCTACTGGATCGTCGTGGTCATGCCGTATGATCGGTCATCCCCACCGCTGCCGACGCTATCGCCCGGCGTCACCGGCCGACCATCGACTACCGTCACTAGTTGCCCTTCGACCAACCGTTGGCGGTAATGTATGCGGTCACCTGGCCGCTGTCGCCGACCATCTCGAAGCGGGTCACCACCATCGTCGCCGGTCATCCCTATCGACTACCATGTTAGTCCGCACGTGGCTACCGTCCTTCCATTATGCCGATCACGGTTATCGGAAAAGTAACACCGGTCGCCGACCAATTCGGTCATTGTCCCCGCGCGTCGGTCCGCCGTTATACCGTCGTCGGTCATGTCGACCATCTTGCAATCTTAGCGGTCATCCCGCCGACTATCTGATTCGTCCGATTCTAGCGGGTTGATTGCCGACCACCCGTTGGCAACCATTCGTCGCTGGCTAAATCGTTGATCGCATCACGCTACCATCGCCGTCATTGGCCGACCTCGCGTCGGTCGCCATTATCGGCCCACCGTCGCCAGTTCTTTGTCGACCCCGTCTACGCCCGGTCGTCGCGGTCCGCCGCATCGGCGGTCACCACCATCGTCAGGTCATCCCACAACCGCGTCGATTATATACCGTCATTCGCCGAGCACCCGTCGACCTCAGCCGACTACCATGGCCGGTCTCTGCAGCAGACATCACCAGCTTCGCATCGAGATAAAATTATTCAAGAAGAGTGCCCAAACTCCCACGGGAGGTATGCACTACTTGGTGGAGATGAGTGGTGAGGTTGATCCAAGAAAGGTGCCCAAACTCCCACCGGGGGAGGCTATACTCTAGATGAGGTGGAAGAGGTTGATCAGTGCCCAAACTCCCCGGAGGCATGCACTCACGGCGTGGAGATGAGGAGGTAGAGGTTGATCAAGAGTGCCCAAACTCCCATGGAGGCTATGCACTGGCTCGGGGTAGAGGTGGATCCAAAAGAGTGCCCAAACTCCACCGGGAGGCTATGCACTCTAAGAGGAGAAGAGGAGATGAGAAAAGTGTGCCTTTCCCTCTTAGGGGTTTTATAGACCTTCTAGGCAAAATTAAAACGCCCAAAACCGCTGGAAACCGCCCGAAACCGTCAAAACCGTCATTTGGGCCCGTGGTATCAGACCCTTGCATAGCTTGCATCCGGTCCACCACCCTTCGGTCTGCGCATGTGAGCCAGTGCAGCTGCGCGCTGCACCGCCATAGCTACCGGGCCGCAACCCACCACAGTCATAGCCATCGCAGCAGCCTCCAGCGACCGCCCAGCGCATGCGTCGCTCGGAGCCGGTCCGCCGTTCCGTGACCGATCTTCCGACCAGCGACCCATATCAGAACCAGCGACCAGCGCGCCGTTCGGCCCGGCGTCAGTTCCGACCGCCCGGGGCCTTCGTAGCGACCTACAGGCTCAGTAGCGACATCACCGCGTGCGGCGCCATGTATGGCCCGTGGCCGCTATATCTTGGCAGCCATGTACGCCATGGCCCATCGCCCAGCATGACTCTGATCGCACCGGATGGATCCGTAACCTCGAAATCTGCGCGCCTCATGCGCGCTTCCGGCCGACAGTAGTCATAATCTTGTGCTCTATGAAGATCTTCTCTCAAATCTGATTGATGGACTCTCAAATTTCATTGAAGAATTTGCTATTTTCAAGTATTTGACATATATTTTTTTGGATGGCGAGATAATGTCACCCAAAAAGAACAACGATATCCTGAAAATTAATCATCGAAACCCGAATCTCAAGGCATTTTGAAATGTTTGATCTAATCACCGATTTCAGCAAACTACAGTCAAGCGACCGTCTCGATGAGACGAACATATAACATCAAGCATAATCGTCGAGCTCGAATCGACTCGGATCAGCTCGAGCATGAAAATGGATCGATCCGCCAAATGGTCACCAAAACGACATATTTATAGTCGGTCGGCGGCTCGTCAAGGCGAATCCAATCAAGATCACCCAATTGACATCATTAAGGCACGGATCATCAAAATACACCGTCGATCGGGGATCCTTGGGTCGTCCAGATAGTGGTTGGAGTTTTCCACGAACAAGGCCACTCCCAAAATCTATAAATAGAGCTTCATTCTCACCTTAGGGGGAGAATCGATTTGAAGACCCAGAGCTCGAGAACCACCGGTCGACCTTGGCCGACGATCTATCACCAGCCACCAAGTGTCACGAAGATCGGGGAGCTTGGGATGCCAGGGGACTAGAAAAGGTTGCTCCTTTCTCACGAAGATCAAGAGGTTGCTCCCAAGATCGGTTCACCGCTTTTGGGAAACTTCTCCAGGTTGGAGTTGATGATATTGTACACTCGGAATATTGTTTACTTCCTTCTTCTCACTAACGAAGCGGGGCCTTATCTTTGAACACATAGTGAAAGTTCTCTGGTGCAAGGCCCGTGGTTTTTTTTCATGTTTTCCGTATAACTGTTCATATCCCTTGTGTGTTGGATAATTTTTGGGCTACGACGAAGATCTCGCATCTACCGGAATAAAATTCTCTAGCACGCAACAATATGTATATAAATCTTCCCAAAAATCTAATAAAAGTAAAAGAGTGATCAATAAAAGACATAATATTTATATCTTTATGTTGAAGCTACTAAAGATGATCTCCATACATCCCTATGAATTAGTTTAAGTTTGGAACAAAACTGAAGAGTGATGCGAAGAAATTACAGCAGGCGAGAGATGGCTGCGAGTGTTGCAGTGAGTGTTTTTGTGCCATAAATGTGCTGTAAATGGTTGCGAGAGAAGGGCTGTTACAGAAGGTAGTATGTCGTGACTATAATGGAAGTTACCCATAAGTAGAGTAGCGTGATTGGTTTTTTCTCTCTCCTTGCTGTGGTAATCGCCGCATCAATGGAGATAGAACAGTTGTTGGCAATAAATCTATGAACAGAAAAGAGGTTGTGGGATAACTATGGAGCATGAAGGAGAGAGAAGGGAGTAACTTACGCTGAGGTGTCAGATGGATTCCACTGCTTGTGTGAAGGGGGGTTGCTTTCTACCAGGATTTATTTGGATACCCAGAAAGGAGCAACTTGCGGCATGCTGGAACACAACAAGGTCAAGTGATTCAAAACCATTCCTTAATAATCCTATGTTAAGGCTTGGGCCTCTCCTTCAATCCTAAAAGTTAACTTGTTGTGGTGAGACTTTTTCTTATCATATAAACATAATAAATGTCCCTTTTACTACAGATGAAAGACCAGATCCTAACAATCTCCCCTTGACACATCGGGCCATGAAACCTGTTCCTAGAACTAAGGAGAACAACTTGGGTTGGTCCTACACAGATGCCAATCAAATCAGTGTGAAAAATCAAATAAACTCCCCCTTAAATATGATCATAGACTTGCTTGACATCCGCTGATCTGAAGCCATAGGTTCCATGTCCATGACCGTGGGACAAATCAAATCCTATACTTCGATACCAATTGTTAAAGCTTTGCCAAAAGCCAACTTGTTGAGGTGACGTTTTTTCTTGCTTTATAAACGTAATAATTGCCCATTCTATTATGAATGTGGGTAGGGCCGAACCAACTCATTTTTTCATGGGCAATATTTTAAATAATAAAATAATATAATAATTAAATAATAATTATAATAAGTATAATTAAATAAATAAAATTATATAATATTTTTAATTTTAGAAAAATATAAATAATTACTAAGATAAAATCATCAAATTTATAAGAGAAAATTATAAATAGATAAAAATGTAAAAATTATAATCTATAATTTATAGTTTAATCACCTTTTTAAGATTAAATATATAAATTAATTTTACTCAAGGTTTATAGATTAAATTATTTGATGACTACAAAGTTAATAAAATATCAAAATTCTCTTTATCCATTTTTGAAATACTAAGTACAAAATAATTTTTTTTTTAAATTTATATGACATAGATTAATTTAAGCAATTTATGAATTTAATTAATATTAATATTAATTAATATGTGCATGTTAAATGTTTTTAAAAAAAATGTAATATTATTATATAAATATAAATATAATTTATAAGAAGAATATAACTAACAATACAAAAATTTTAAAAAAATTTTATGATTTAAAATTATTATAAAATTATAAAATATAGTTTATAACTAGATAATATGAGTTAAAAATATTAATTACATGAGATTATAATAAACTAAAATTAAATTCATTTTAAGATGTGCATATAATACTATTTATTAATATTCATCTCAAAATTATTCTTAAGTCGGAATTATTTTGAGGATGGGCAAAATTATAAACTTCTCCATCTAATTGAATAAAATTAATATTTTTAGGCTGGGTAAATGTGCAAATTGTAAAATTATTCATCTCATTACATAAATTTAATAGTTTCAGGATGTGCATTTGTCCACCCTCCGCAACACTTGGGTCCGCCCCTGGATGTGGGGCTAAATCCCAACAACGCAAGGCCTTTTACTTCCTAGATCTATGGATTACCCTAACAATCATTGGAAAGCCTTGAAAAAAAAGATGAAAATTTTACATGCATGGCACACTAGAAAAAAGTTCCGCAATATATCTGTATTTTTAGTTGTATTTTTTGCTGTATTTTGAAAAATATGCAGTGAGATAACTATATTTTCTAATATGACTTGCTAATGGTGATAAAAAAATTACAATTTTTTTTTTAAAATTTTTTTAAAAAATTTATATAACTATCATAATTTCTTCAGATAATAATTTTTTCGGTAACATTTTTATCATTATTTTTTCATATAACTAATCGTTATTCCAAATATACCGAATAAAATCATTTCTCTCGTTGCCTACTGTTCATAGTAGCGGCTGAGATAAGTAGGAAAGAGGAGGAATAAGCTTATCAAATTGTCTCTTTTAGCTCTCTTTGTTCTCTTAGAAACCACATTGGATACAGAAGAAGAAACGCAACGCAACTTCTTCTCATCCTGTTGTCACATCTCAGCTATCAGGTCTTGGAAAGTACTCAAAGAATACTAGTGTGAGCTGAAAATTAAAAAACAGTTCTATAAAATAAAAAGATATTACTTCACTAATTTTTTTCTATCAATAAAATTCTCAAATATCAAAATTTAATAACGCCAACTAAATTAATCATCAAAATATAAATAAAATTAATTACATTATTAAATCAATTAAATAACTCTGATATTAAATATCTTCAATGATAAGCCGTAAGTTATGAGTTTATGAGTCTAGAAGCTCCTCTAGAGATGAACTAATAAGCTTATAATTATAAAATATAAGTTTAAATTTACAAGAAACAAATTTAGTAGGTGAAACTCTATTGAATAAAGAATAAACGATAAGACACAGCATAAATATGATTACTTTAAAAAAGATAAAACATTCATTTGCATATATATTGTATTTATGTTTCATAAATAATATATATATATATATATATATATATATATATATATATATATATATATATATATATATATATATATATATATATTCAGATTTTAATGCTGCTCGGTGTAAAGAATTTGTCTTTGGGCCAAGGAAGGTTATTGGGCTTATGAATATACTAATACTTGCAAGCATGTTGTGAGTTTAAAATGGATGCAAAGCCCGTAATTATTATGCCTTGATGGTCAGCCTATACGAGAAATTTTCCTTCCTCGGACAAATGGAAAAGACCGGATTTTAAGGATATTCATACACCCGAGCACTTGTCGTCCCTACAGTTACATCTCATCTGCTCATAAAATAATCACTTGATCAGAAGATTTTAATCATAATCATATTATATAAAGAGTCTATTGGTCAAATCATGCAATAAAAAATACATACAATATCCTTACTAGTATGAAATTATTTGAGTACAAATATAATAATATACTTGATTTGACATTGACTCTTTATTGAGCTAGAATTTTCTTAATTTATTACCTACGACAAACAACTGTGAAAGATGGAATGAATAGATTTTGCTGAAGTTTTTAGATTTATAATTTTTATTTAGGCATTTATATTTGGTTTTTAATGCATTCTTCATATTCTTATGAAATTTGAATTTTAAATATAACTTCATAGTGATATTCTCTCTAGTTGAAATCTTCATTCAACACAATAATTATCAGGGTAAACCTTGTCAGCTCTGTCTATTTGCCAACAGATGATCGAATCTACGACTGGTATGTATGAATTTTGATTTGAGATGATTTAACATAGATAATTTATAATTTTGAACAATAATAATTTTCTCCTGTTGGATTCTATAATTAACACAACCATCACCAGGGAATTAAGTGATAATCAACCTATTATCATATGACAGAATTAACTTCTCAGAGATTTTCTTAAATAGACAAAGCTATAATATTATTAGGTTTTATTAACCCAGACCCAATCTTAAGACCCAATCATGAATCAACCTGCGCAACATCCTCAGATACTAAGTTTATATTTTTAACACGTGTCGGGGCACATGCAGGTATACTAAGAATGTTTGCGCACTTTTAAAGCATTAAATTTGAGTTTTAATCATGCCTTATAATATGTGCAAAACTCATCACATTAGGTTATATGCATGTATTTTAATTTCATAAATTTAAACATGTGATTGCCTTATGATGTGTGCATTGCTTGGTCCATTTAAAAATTTGTACTTATTTGTATGCATTATAATATAATGAATTCAAATACAAGGTCACATCAAAATGATTTATTAAAGCATTCTATTCACTTGTACAATGTGTTATGAATTCGATGACGATAGGCAGTTTGACTCTTGTTCAATTCAGAATAGTGTACTATTGTTTGCATTTGTTTCCTTGTTTATTGAATTTAGAAGATCAACAAATCTCATTTGTACTTGTCGATTAACTTGTAAGCTGATTATAAGTCTATTATGGGTTCTTTAAGTTGTCTTTAATTCATCTCATGCAGCATACAACACAACCTAAATGCATAATAAATAGTTATGACCATGCTCATTAGTGAGGTATTTTTTTTTCATTCCTTCTGGTAAGCGAGTCATCAAGTAATTTGCTCATTGATGAGCTATCCAGCTTTCATGTGAGTTCACCATTGAGTCTAGCTTGAGTTTAACTTTCATTTGGAAGCCATTATTCCAATTTCTTGTAAGTCTAGTGTGAATAGCAGACTTATATTTATCATGAATTCATTCAATTCTTAATTTTAAGTGAAATTTGATTCATAATTGTTGACGACCTTCCAAGTATTTATAAATTCATCATGTTTAATATTTATTATTGTTTGTAGAATAATCATTAAATCCCCTTTAAGTTTGTTTGTGTAAACTCAAATTCAATTAGTTCTTTTGATGCAAGATATAATATTATTCAAATATTTATTGAAACATAATGCTGATGCCCGTAAGTAGATGTTGAATTCTTTATAAGTTCCATATGAGTTTTATCTGAGCTTTGTTTTGTTGACCTCCAGCATGCTGTTTCAGTCGAGTAGAGCTCACAAAATAAATTCGACTGACTTCAGGTGCAACAATGCACAAATCAAAGCTGAAATACACTCGATGGTACTGAAAATCAGTTGAAACGATATTCGATCGATGAATGGACTTCGCCATCGCGTTCATAATGTCAAAATTGATCAGAATATACATATTGCACAATTCAACAATCGACCGATCAAGAAAGAAGTCAGACGACGCGCCTACACGCACATTGGAGTCGGGATGTTGCGATAATGGCCAAATGACCTTTATTCGTGAAATTGATTATACCATCAGCGTCAAAATGCCAAAACCTATCAAATGAGACTATTCACGCTCAATTCGGATGAGCATGCGTGAATATCGAGCAATTAGATAAAACAACATGCAAATCGGAGCTAAAATGCACTAGGCATCGCCAAAATTAGTTGAAATGACATCCGATCGATGAACGGACTCAACTATCACGTTCAGAATGTCGAAATTGATCAGAATATACATCTTGCATAATTTGATACCCAATCGAAGAAAAGCTACACGCATATCGAGGTCAAAAAGTCGCAATGATGTCCAAACGATATCCGTCCATGAAATGGACTGCACCGTTACATCTAAAACATCAGAATAACTTAAGATCGACATATATATATATATATATATATATATATATATATATATATATATATATATATATATATATATATAGATTGCCTATATGATAATGTTGACGCAAAAAACCTAAATTATGTTTAATTAAAAAAATAAAAAATAAAAAACCAATAAGTACCAACTCTAATCCCATAACCCTAAGACACACAGCCCAAAAGACTCCCCACAGCCATCCTTAAATCCCAATCTCCCTCTCTCCCGACCGTCTCCTGTAGTAGCCCAAAGCGAAGAGAAGGGAGACATCGCCAAGGTAGCACTTGTTCTTTCCTCCTTCCTATATCACAGAAGATCATCCAAGACAAGATAATGAGGCACTTGCTCTGTGCTGCACCCCCCTCGCCAAGGAAGGCCGTGGAGTGCCCTCTGCACCATGACCCTGCATGCCCTTACGACGCCCGTGCTCGCCCGAAGTATGTGATTGAAATATAAGTACTCGTACACGTCTTTCTTGACGCGAAGAGGAAAGTTGTACTTGCTTGTGGGTATATAAGTAACTGTACATGCCTTTCTTAGTGTGTTAAAAAAATTTGTGTTTTAATAGGTACCTTAGAGTCCCATACATTCCTTTTTTTGGCATGGTGGGATGACACATTCAGGCCATGATTTATACCACCTATACACATTTCTTATGTTGGATGTGCCCAAGATACCCGACAGCCCACATGGGGACAACGCCGGGATGCTGCAAAATGCTGCCAAACTTCACACCGATAGGGGGGCCTAAACAGCTTGACATAAAGCTATGCCACAATATAAAATTACTGTTTAAATTAATATTGCAGGTGTATAAGTACCCGTACACGCCTTTCTTGATGTGGTTGAGAAATATATTTTTCACACAGGTACCATAGAGCCCCATACATGCCTTTCTTGGCATGATGGGATGATGCATTCTGGCGGTAATTTATACCACCCATATACGCCTTTCTTGGTGTGGTGGGCAGGCCCAGTATACCCAAAGTAGTCCCTTATAGGGGATGATCTTGCACGCCAAACTTTACATTTAATGAGGTATAAACAATTTAATAAAAATTCAACTATAAAGCTAAAACTTCAATTTTAACTTGACATTACAAGTATATAGATACGCCTTTTTTTTGATGTGGTATGGAAATCAGGTGTTGCTGTGCCGAGACCCATACATATCTTTCTTGGCATGGTGGGATGACGCATTTGGTCGTGATGTTAACACCACCCATACATGCCTTTCTTAGCATGGTAAATTTCATCAGTTCCCTATATGATGTTGGAGGTTCTTTGAAATACTATCAAAATTTTATCTAAAATCTTAAGCTTGTAATAAAATTCAATCAAAATAGGAATAAAATAATAAAATAATATAATAATTAAATAAGTATAATTGAATAAATAAAATTATATAATATTTTTAATTTTAGAAAAATATAAATAATTAGTAAGATAAAATCAACAAATTTATAAAAGAAAATTATAAATAGATAAAAATGTAAAAATTATAGTCTATAATTTATAGTTACCTTCTTAAGATTAAATATATAAATTAATTTTACCCAAAATTTATAGATTAAATTATTTGATGGCTACAAAGTTAATAAAATATCAAAATTCTCTTTATCCATTTTTGAAATACTAAGTACAAAATAATTTTTTTTTTAAATTTATATGACGTAGATTAATTTAAGCAATTTATGAATTTAATTAACATTAATATTAATTAATATGTGCATGTTAAATGTTTTAAAAAAAATGTAATATTAATATATAAATATAAATATAATTTATAAGAAGAATATAACTAACAAAACAAAAAATTTTAAAAAAATTTTATGATTTAAAATTATTATAAAATTATAAAATATAGTTTATAACTAGATCATATGAGTTAAAAATATTAATTACATGAGATTATAATAAGTTAAAATTAAATTTATTTTAAGATGTGTATATAATACTATTTACTAATATTCATCTCAAAATTATTCTTAAGTCGGAATTATTTTGAGGATATGCAAAATTATAAACTACTCCATCTAATTGAATAAAATTAATATTTTTAGGCTAGGTAAATGTGCAAATTATAAAATTCTTCATCTTATTACATAAATTTAATATTTTTAGGGTGGGCATTTGCCCACCGTTGGCAACACTTGGGTCCGCCCCTGGATGTGGGGCTAAATCTCCAACAATCCAAGGTCTTTTACTTCCTAGATCTATGGATTACCCTAACAATCATTGGAAAGCCTTGAAAAAAAAGATGAAAATTTTACATGCATGGCACATAAGAAAAAAGTTCCGCAATATATTTGTCTATTTGTACGGTCGACTAAGGAATGGGAGTGATGATTGCAATGTGGTGTGATTTCTACTGCATTATAATATTATTTGGAGCGTTATATTCTAGCTGTATTTTTAGTTTCATTTTGAGAAAAATGCAGTGAGATAGCTATATTTTCTAATATGACTTGCTAATGGTGATAAAAAAAATTACAATATTTTTTTTAAAATTTTTAAAAAAATTTATATATCTATCATAATTTCTTCAAATAATAATTTTTTCTGTAATATTTTTATTATTATTTTTTCATATAACTAATCGTTGTTCCAAACATACCGAATAAAATCATTTCTCTCGTTGCCTACTGTTCATAGTAGCGGCTGAGATAAGAAGGAAAGAGGAGGAATAAGCTTATCAAATTGTCTCTTTTAGCTCTCTTTGTTCTCTTAGAAACCACATTAGATACAGAAGAAGAAACGCAACGCAACTTCTTCTCATCCTGTTGTCACATCTAAGCTATCAGGTCTTGGAAAGTACTCAAAGAATACTAGTGTGAGCTGAAAATTAAAAAACAGTTCTATAAAAAAAAGATATTACTTCACTAATTTTTTTCTATCAATAAAATTCTCAAATATCAAAATTTAATAACGCCAACTAAATTAATCATCAAAATATAAATAAAATTAATTACATTATTAAATCAATTAAATAACTCTGATATTAAATATCTTCAATGATAAGCCTTAAGTTATGAGTTTAGAAGCTCCTCTAGGGATGAACTAATAACTTTAAATTTACAAGAAACAAATTTAGTAGGTGAAACTCTATCGAATAAAGAATAAACGATAAGACACAGCATAAATATGATTACTTTAAAAAGATAAAACATTCATTTGCATATATATTGTATTTATGTTTCATAAATAATATATATATATAGATATATTCAGATTTTAATGCTGCTCGGTGTAAAGAATTTGTTCTTTGGGCCAAGGAAGGTTATTGGGCTGATGAATATACTAATACTTACAAGCATGCTGTGAGTTTAAAATGGATGCAAAGCCCGTAATTATAATGCCTTGATGGTCAGCCTATACGAGAAATTTTCCTTCCTCGGACAAATGGAAAAGACCGGATTTTAAGGATATTCATACACCCGAGCACTTGTCGTCCCTACAGTTACATCTCATCTGCTCATAAAATAATCACTTGATCAGAAGATTTTAATCATAATCATATTATATAAGGAGTCTATTAGTCAAATCATGCGATAAAGAATACATAGTATGAAATTATTTGAGTACAAATATAATAATATACTTGATTGACATCTTTTCAGTAATTTTCTTAATTTATTACCTACGACAAACAACTGTGAAAGATGGAATGAATAGATTTTGCTGAAGTTTTTAGATTTATGATTTTCATTTAGGCATTTATATTTGATTTTTAATGCATTCTTCATATTCTTATGAAATTTGAATTTATCCTGATTTGACTTTGAATTTTAAATATAACTTCATAGTGATATTTTCTCTAGTTGAAATCTTCATTCAACACAATAATTATCAGGGTAGACCTTGTCAACTCTATCTATTTGCCAGCAGATGATCGAATCTACGACTGGTATTTATGAATTTGGATTTGAGATGATTTAACATAGATAATTTATAATTTTGAACAATAATAATTTTCTCCTATTGGATTCTATAATTAACATAACCATCACTAGGGAATTAAGAGATAATCAACCTATTATCATATGACAGAATTAGCTTCTCAGAGATTTTCTTAAATAGACAAAGCTATAATATTATTAGGTTTTATTAACCTAGACCTAATCTTAAGACCCAATCGTGAATCAACCTGCGCAACATCCTCAGACACTAAGTTTATATTTTTAACACGTGTCGGTGTATATACTAAGAATGTTTGCGCACTTTTAAAGCATTGAATTTGAGTTTTAATCATGCCTTATAAGATGTGCAAAACTCATCACATTAGGTTATATGCATGCATTTTAATTTCATAAATTTAAGCATGTGATTGCCTTATGATGTGTGCATTGCTTGGTCCATTTAAAAATTTGTACTTATTTGTATGCATTATAATATAATGAATTCAAATACAAGGTCACATCAAAATGATTTATTAAATCATTCTATTCGCTTGTACAATGTATTGTGAATTCGATGACGATAGGCATTTTGACTCTTGTTCAATTCAAAATAGTGTACTATTGTTTCCATTTTTTTCCTTGTTTATTGAATTTAGAAGATCAACAAATCTCATTTGTACTTGTCGATTAACTTGTAAGCTGATTATAAGTCTATTATGGGTTCTTTAAGTTGTCTTTAATTCATCTCATGCAGCATACAACACAACCTAAATGCATAATAAATAGTTATGCCCACGCTCATTAGTCAGGTATTTTTTGTCTCATTCCTTCTCGTAAGCGAGTCATCAAGTAATTTGCTCATTGATGAGCTATCCAGCTTTCATGTGAGTTCACCATTGAGTCTAGCTTGAGTTTAACTTTCATTTGGAAGCTATTATTCCAATTTCTTGTAAGTCTAGTGTGAATAGCAGACTTATATTTATCATGAATTCATTCGATTCTTAATTTTCAGTGAAATTTGATTCATAGTTGTTGACGACCTTCCAAGTATTTATAAATTTATCATGTTTAATATTTATTCTTGTTTGTAGAATAATCATTAAATCCCCTTTATGTTTGTTTGTGTAAACTCAAATTCAATTAGTTCTTTTGATGCAAGATATAATATAATTCAAATATTTATTGAAACAAAATGTTGATGCCCGTAAGTAGATGTTGAATTCATTATAAGTTCCATAAGAGTTTTATCTGAGGTTTGTTCTGTTGACCTCCATGCATGCTGTTTCAGTCGAGTAGAGCTCACAAAATAAATTCGACGGATTTCAGATATAACAATGCACAAATCAAAGCTGAAATACACTCGACGGTACTGAAAATCAGTTGAAATGATCTCCGATCGATGAATAGATAAATTCAATTAGTTCTTTTGATGCAAGATATAATATTATTCAAATATTTATTGAAACATAATGTTGATGCCCATAAGTAGATGTTGAATTCTTTATAAGTTCCATAAGAGTTTTATTTGAGCTTTGTTCTGTTGACCTCCATGCAGGCTGTTTCAGTCGAGTAGAGCTCACAAAATAAATTCGACGGACTTCAGATACAACAATGCACAAATCAGAGCTGAAAATACACTCGACGGTACTAAAAATTAGTTGAAACGATCTCCGATCGATGAACGGACTTCGCCATTGTGAAATTGATCAGAATATACATATTGCACAATTCAACAAATCATCGGCGACGCCGCCACACATTGGAGTCGGGATGTTGCAATAATAGCCAAACGACCTTCGTTCGTGAAATTGATTATACCATCAGCGTTGAAATGCCAAAACCTATCAAATGAGACCGCACGCCAATTGGATGAGCATGCGAATATCGAGCAGATAAAAAACAACATGTAAATCGAATAAAATGCACCAGCATCGCCAAAATTAGTCGAAATGACTTCCGATCGACGAACGGACTCAACTATCACGTTCAGAATGTAGAAATTGATCAAAATATACATTTTGCACATTTCGACGGTCGACCGATCAAGAAGGGGGGTCATCGAAGCGCCTACATGCATATCGAGGTCAGAAAGCCGCAATGATGCCCAAACGATCTCCGTTCATGAAATGGACTGCGTCGTTACATCTGGAACATCAGAATAACTTAAGATCAATATATATATATATATATATATATATATATATATATATATATATATATATATATATATATATATATATATATATATATATATATATATATATATATATATATATATATATATATATGATAATGTCGACGCAAAAAACCTAAATTATGTTTAATTAAAAAAATAAAAAATAAAAAACCTATAAATACCAACTCTAATCCCAATACCCTAACACACACAGCCCAAAAGACTCCCCACAGCCGTCCTTAAATCCCAATCTCCCTCTCTCCCGACCGTCTCCTATAGTATCCCAAAGCGAAGAGAAGGGAGATGTCGCCAAGGTAGCGCTTGTTCTTTCCTCCTTCCTATATCGCGCGTAGCATCATGCACACAGCATAATGAGCGACTCTGGTGCTCAAGGAAGCGCTTCTGGCGGTCGGGAGTGCCCTCACACAGCGTGACCCCTGCATGTTCTTACGCACGCCCATGCTCGCCCGAAGTATGTGATTGAAATATAAGTACTCGTACACGTCTTTCTTGATGCGATGAGGAAAGCTGTACTTGCTTGTGGGTATATAAGTAACTGTACACGTCTTTCTTGGTGTGTTAGAAAAATTTGTATTTTAATAGGTACCTTAGAGCCCCATACATACCTTTTTTGGTATGGTGGGATGACACATTCAGGCCATGATTTATACCACCCATACACACATTTCTTGGCGTGTTGGGCAGGCCCAACATACCCGAGATAGCCCCCTACATGGGGTCGGCGTCGGGATACTGCCAAAATGCTGACAAACTTCACACCGATAGGGGGGCCTAAACAACTTGGCATAAAACCATGCCACAATATAAAATTACTGTTTAAACTAATATTGCAGGTGTATAAGTACCGCATTAACGATTTCTTGATCAAGAAATATATTTTCACAGTACCATACATGCCTTTCTTGGCATGATGGGATGATGCATTCTGGCCGTAGTTTATACCACCCATACATGCCTCTTTCGGTGGGCCCCAAGATACCCAAGGTAGCCACTTATCTGGGGATACTAGATGTCACGAAATGCTTACAAACTTTTACATCGACATGAGGCATAAACAACTTAATAAAAATTCAACTATAAAGCTAAAACTAAAATTTTAACTTGACATTGCAAGTATATAAGTACCAGACGCGATCTTTTGATGTGAAATCAGCAACATACAGTGTTTCATATCTTTCTTATCATGGTGGGATGACGCATTTGGCCATGATATTTACACCACCCGTACATGCTTTTCTTAGCATGGTGGTCAGACCCAGCCCCCATTGTAGCCCCCTATATAGAGTTGACGTTAGGAGGTTGCTAAAATACTATCAAAATTTTATCTAAAATCTTAAGCTTGCAATAAAACTCAATCAAAATAGAAAACACAATTCAAATCTTTGAAGTTAAATCAATTTTAAATTAAATAACTAATGTCAATGCTTAAACTTAGTAATGTCAATTAGTTGATTCCCCTTGGGTCTTAGACCAAAGTTAACAAAACTTAAAAATCAAATAATAATATTATAAGAATTCCAACTCAATAAGACATATGAGAAGCTAATTCTATCATATGATAGTAGATCTAATTCTCTATTATTAAATTAATAGAGTCGATAGGATTTGTAATAGCAAAATAAAACATACACTCTGATGATGGTTGTGTTGAATAAAGATTTCAACCAGAGGGGATACTTTCATCAAAATGTGATTACAATTTCAGATCAAATTAACTCAAATTAAGTATCAATCCAAATGTAAAATCTAACATGTTATTAAGCATTAAATTCTTAAATAAAATTCAATCTTTAAAGAACTTAAAGCTAAAAGTCAATCCACCTTCTACAATTGTTGCTGAAGGCGATAAATTAAGAAAACTCTAGCTCATAAAAGAGCCAAAGTTAAATCAACTATATTTATATATTCACTCTCAATTAATATCATACCAGCAAGGATGTGGCCCGTGTCCTCGATCATGGTTTGGCCAGTTCCACATATAATGCGCATTTGAGTCCTCCGATCGTGTCTGTCGCCAAATAACACCATTATATTACAACCACGATTGTAGCCCGTATGCTCCCCAATGACTCTACCCTTTGAGTTGTGAACCATATAGTATATTTGATAGGACAAAAAGTCTCTGTCAACTAAGGTAGACTTAAGCATGTCTCCTTAGATAAACACCACCCCAGGTCTACAAGATTTTCTTGGACGATGCAATCCATGGCTGTTGATAAGGATCCTTCAGTCAGGTTGGGCCGACTACCTCCTCTGACTATGTAGACTAGGGACCATGATAGCCTGAGATGAAGAAACCATTGAATCTTGATCGGGCGCATCATCGTTCCCCCAACCATCCGCTTCAAGCTAATGATGAATTTCATAAATCTAAATTTCAGAACTCAACATGCGGCTGCTATATGCTACACATTAAGCGATCTAACATTTGGCCTTAATCGAAAGTTCTCTCTCAGCATTGAGAGGGGTAATTAACTATAGGTGCTTGAACCTATAGAAAACATGGAACTAGATCTAAAGTCCTTATAAGATGAGGGCAAAATCTCTAGGTAGTGTCTTATATACTATTCCATCCCTTTTGAAAATTTAACCGGCATTTTAATCTACTCTCTTCAATGAGAGGTCGGTGGCGAATTTTCATAGCCCACAGATTTCTGGCGACTCCGCTGGGGACTTGTTTCTCTTTTCATCTTTGGCTAGTAAAATTAATGCTATAATAATAGTAGAGTATAATAAACTCAAAATTTAAAGTTATTTATAAAATAAAATTGGTTGAAATTTAAAATCATTTTTATAATAAACATAATTCTAAAATTTTTATGATTTTATTTATACATAACTTATTTTAATATTCTATCATGTTTGTTCTATTATAGCTCTATATCATGAAAGTGTGAGATAATATATTAATTACTAATTACTAATCTCCATCTTTTATTTCATAGATGGTTCTTCAGAACACACCGTTTACTATGTAGCTGGGCCACAGATCCAACATCTTCTTGGCTAATGTTGTCATCAACACCGAAGATGGTGGAGCTACTATACAATTTGGTAGCTTGAACTTCTCAGTGGCTGCTGCTCGAACTACTGCTAAACCACGAGACAATCATGCTCAATTTGCACATCAACCCATGCAGCAAGCCAAGTCAATCAAAGCTTATGTCTCTATTGCTGCTGAGATTCCTTGAAAGAGAACCTCTGTATTTGAAAGGTTGGGACATGCTAAAGCTCCAGCCATGAAAAGAGTTATAAGTGGGCAGACAATTTCAGTAGTGCATCCGAATGCTACTTCCTTGCCAACCTTGCCCTTTGCGAAAGGTCAGCATGATGCTCAAGCTTCCTCATATGGAGAAAAGGCAAAGAAGGAGAGAAGAAAGAATAATGAGTCATGAGTCACGACCCATCTATTACACAACCAGCTTTACAACCAAAAATAAGTATTCCTACATGCAATAAATTTGAAAATCTGAAATGGGTAAAAAGGAATAGCTCTACTGGTGACGTTAAGCAGCCTTTCTAGGTTCAACAGCAGTCAGCCCCAACCATTCAGAAGAAATAACATGAAACTCTATTTGCTCGAGTACATAGTTTTAAAAGCTGTAAAAGAATAAGGCCTTATAAAGAAGAGATATCAATGTGGGCTCCAAAAATCCACCACCAACCTCTCGATTAAGAGAGTGATTTAAAGCGTCAGTGTAATTTTTAGAAGGCAGATGGAATAGTAGATAAACACTACCCAGAGATTTCGCCCTCATTTTGTGAGGACTTTAGATATGGTTCCAGGTTTCCTATAGGCGCGAGCACCCATAGTTAATTACCCCTCTCAATGCTGAGAGAGAACTTTTGATTAAGGCTAGTTGTTAGGTCGCTTAGTACGTAGCGTATAATAGTAGCATGTGGAGTTTTGGAATTGAGATTTATGAAATTCATTATATTTAGCTTAAAATAGATGGTTGGGGGAATGATGACATGCCTGATCAAGATATCATGGTTCTGTCATCCCAAGCTATCGTGATCCCTAGTCTACTTAGTCAGAGGAGGTAGTCGACCCAACCTGACCGAAGAATCCTTATCAGCAGCCATGGGTTGCATCGTTCAAGAAAACTTTGTAGACCTGGGGTGGTGTTTGTCTAAGAAGACAGGCTTAAATCTACCTTAGCTAATAGAGAAATTTTTGCCCTATCAAGTATACCCTATGGTTCACATCTAAAAGGGTAGAGCCATTGGGGAGCATACGGGCTACAATCATGACTATGATATAGTGGGGTCATTTGGCAACAACCAACCGGTCAGAGGAGTCTTGTCGTAACTGCAGCATGTGGAGTCTATTGGCCAAGCCATACAATTAGAGGACACGGGCCACATCCTTGCTGGCATGAGATTGTTAAAGAGTAAACATAGTTGTGTACTTGATTTGACTTTAGCACCTTCGTGAGCTAGGATTTTCTTAATTTGTCACCTCCGACAAATAGTTGCGGAAGGTGAATTAGATTTTTAGCTTTAAGTTTTTAATATTGAATTTCACTTATACATTTATAGCTCAATGATACTTCAAATTTTGCATTTAGATTAAGATTCAATCTAAGTTAATTTGCTTTGAAATTATAATCATATTTTAATAGAAGTATCCCCTCCAGTTAAAATTTTTATTTAACACAACCATCATTGGGGTTGTTTATTATTTTGCTATTTTAGATCCTGTCGACTCTATTAATTTAATAATAAAGGATCAGATTTGCTATCATATGACATAATTAACTTCTTAGATATTTTATTGGGTTGAAGATATTATAATAACATCATTAGATTTTTAGATTTTGTTAACCCAGACCCGGTCTTAAGACCCAACTGGGAAGCAACCAGTGTAGCATCCTTAGACACTTGAATCTAAACATTAAATATAGTATCGGGGCCCATGCGAGTGTCTAGTATTATTAATGTTTGAGTAATTTGAGAGACTTTATGCTTTTCAAGGCAATTGAATTATGCTTTGAGAAATTCCTTATAAAACACATAGGTCATTTATGAGCATCTATATGCTTTTTAGAGCACTAGACTCAGGTTGATTCTACCTTATAATGGACGTATACAATTCATCTTATTAATTACATTCATAAAAAGATTAATTCTAATTTTTTAATTGCCTCGTAATACATGCACAATTAACATTTGGAAGGTTTGGATTATTATACACATCCTTATGTAATGACTTTAAGCATCAATTTATCCTAAAGTATGAGCATCATTTAAATCTTTAAATTATTCTCATGTATTTCAATGTGATACTATGGATATGTAATTAGGTTTAGAACCATATACATTCATATGCCATTTCTTTAGGATCACCCAATAAAAAAATGAAAGATGCATATTAGCTGGGTATCCATGCACATTTGAAGGCCTTCAGATTATATAGGAAAAATATGCTTCACAACATTAATGAGCGTCACCTAACTTTTCTCATTCTATTGAATAACCACTCAAGCTATTATTAATTTTCATGAATGATCATTTAATGGGATTTATATTGTCATAAGTGCTGATTGAATGTCATTAATTGCAATTGCTCTTTGCTCCCCTATAAATAAGAGGCAAATAGCTCACTATACTTTTCACACTTATTTGAAATTTAAATTATTCTATGTCCCAATTCAAAGGAAGAATCTTGCTGCTACTATTATTCTTTCTTCTTTTTTTAGACAATTTTTTTTCTTTAATTCGGTCCACATTAACTGGGTGATCTTTGAGAGCTAGAGAGCACAGAAATGACAAGATCAAAAATGGAAATACTGAAAAGTTTCAGAAAAATATTTATTGATTTTATTTCCAATTTTTTGAAAGCTGATTACTGTTTCAACCAGATTTTAAGCAGATATGTTTCTTTTCTTTTTATTCTGAAAGGCAGTAGGAAGAATTTTGTAATATAAATAATTGTTATCAAATTTTAAATATAAGTAATTAAGTATCATAATTTTGATACAACTAATTTCATTATATATATATATATATATATATATATATATATATATATATATATATATATATATATATATATATATATATATATATATATATATATATATTTATATATATATATATATATATATATATATATATATATATATATTTATATATGAGTCTTTTAATTTAATTTATTTTGACTAATTTATGTTAAGTAAAATAATTAAATAACAATAATTAATAATTTCTACAAATGTTGTTTGTACACCTTTTAACTTCATGATTTTTTTTATTCCATTTTCATGAAAGTTGATTGGAAGTCTCCTTTCTTTCTTTCAGTTTTTTTTGGAAATTTGGGAACATATTTTCTTCTTTTTTTATATGCCTTTGCTTTTTTTTTTTTTTTTCTGGAACCCACCATATTTGCATGATTCACATGATGAGATAACTGTGAAGGTCAACAATCAAAGACTAATTATTAGAGAAGCCAATAATGAGAAGCCAATAATGCTCCACTGCAGAATCTACCATCAGTGGTAGTAAGAACTCAGAAGCGTTACAAACAAGCCCTGTATGGTGAACATCGGGTCATGACACCTGAACCACATGCTCGAGAATTCACCACTGAAAGGTCCTAGTAGAAGGGAAAATAAGTCTGGAGGCCAAAGCCTCGAGAAGAAGTCACAACAGAAAGGCAGAAAGGTGTGACATCCGGTTTGCATATTCAGAGATCCACCGATGACAGGACCCAACAAGAGTGGGTTCCTAAAAAGAATGTTATAATCAATGAGGCTCATGGTGGTCGACACCCTGGAGAATCCTCCAGGGAATCCCATCACCGACCTAAACGATCTTCCCATGATTTTGATCATAGCCCTCTGATTGAGGAGACATTCGTCCCACATTATGAGCCTAAAATCAGATGGAGATGCAAGTCAGAGATAAGGCTACAAGAAGAAGATATCATGGGAGTATATGTGGTGTATGCGGTATAACACATTAGAGAATCATTTGGTGTACGATACTACCGATCCAGGCATCATGGAGCCACACCTTCTATCCACATTGAAGAACTAGCATAAGGTCAAATAGAAACAGAACCTTTTAGTTCCTCCTTAAGTGATGATCAAGAAGAGGAACAAGAAGAAGAAGATAACATGCTATTCACTGACACTGCTACACTTGCTCAGGTGAAAAGGTAAATGCAACGATAGATGAAGGCTAAAGATATATAGATCTCTTAATTGAATTCAAAGATGAATCAGATGATGATGCAGATGAATCTCATGATGCAAATGATGCAAAGGAACACTGTCATGGCACCGACACTAGTTCCTCCATCCAATCATCAAACAACCAATGCTGCGCTTATCAATCCACCAGTTGAGCAAGCATCGTAGACCTCCGGAGCACAAAATGCTCATGATGGTAGAAATGAAGTCAATCAATTGACTGCTCAATATACTCCCAACATATATTGAGCACATCTGAGCCAGTGATAACCATACAACTTGAAATCATCATAAGTGAAAAATTCAAAGCTGTCATAGCTATAGAATAGGTGGAGAAACTGGTGAATAGAAGTCACCAATATCCTGCAGAATATGACTAGGTGCCATATCCTAAAGGTTACTCAGTACTGAAATTTTGCTCATTTGATGACAATGGTAACCCCAGGAAACACCTATCATAATTTAAAGCAATTGTGGTAACACTATGGGCAATGACACATTGTTGTTTCGCCAGTTCGTTAATAACTTTACTTCAATTGCTTTCGAGTGGTACACAAAGTTTCCAAATGAATCAGTTAAGACATTCACTGAGCTGGAGGCAATGCTTATCAAAATATTTATTAGTGTAGTTAGAAAGACTACAATAGCTGACCTCGCCCTGGAGAAGAGAAAGAAAGATGAGTCAGTCACTAAATACATAACTCACTGGTGCAATATGAGCATGAAGTATGAGCAATAGTTGAAAGAGGAACATGAAATTCAGCTGCTAATTGGTAACATTGATGATATAATGATGCCCTATTTATGCATAGCTTCCATCACCACCTTCCAAGAATTACTTGATCGGGTGAAAAAATTTGAAAAGCTGAATCTTTCCAAGCTTGAAAGTCATCCAGACAGAATAAAGAAAGAGAAGTTCTCATAATCAAGGAGAAGTGAATCTCACACTGCTTCATATGATTCAAATAGAGAAAGGTGAGCAACCTATAATGCAAATAAGGGGAAACAACCCATTTATTTTGAAGAAAAGGTCAAACATCTCTTCAATTCTTAACCAAAGTTAGTTCTTGAAGGTAATGACAAATCCAGAACTTTCCCGGGTAATGGTGAGTGCCCAAAACAATCATTAGGAGATGATGACCAAATGCATCCATCTATTAAGGAGAAAATGAATAAAGAATACTCTTTCAAAAGAGAAAGTGTAGCTAAACTATTCTGACAAGCACTCAAGGCAGGGTTGGAGTTGCCAGAATGTAGAAGACCTGAAGTGTCAGGATGAACTAGCAGCCCAAATTACTATCTGTATCATTATGTAGTTAGCCACCCTATAGAAGATTGCTATGTATTCAAAGATTAGCTGGAAAGAAAGTACAAGAGAGGTAAATTCACACTATCTATTGGTATTCTTATTCACCCAAAGAAAGAATCTATAAGGGTGGTTACATCCTCTTCCGTGCCCCCACAGAAAAATAAAGCAAAAGAAAAGGCAGTTGAAGATGATAAATGGGAGACTACGGTCTCAAAGAAAATTGTGAAGATGCTAAAGAAGTTAAAAGGCATTCCTAGTGTCAAGTGGTAATCACCGTTTGAACCGGTACTGGAACTGAAGGTAGGGTCCACAGCAAAAGGTCATGTTCTTCAGAAGCAGTCCAAGGTGGTTGGTGTTCCCGGACCTGAGAAATAGCCCATTAGGAGTTCACCAAAAACTCCCAATGGCCAGCCAAACAAAAGATGAAGAAGAAATCTACTATCCAAAAGATTATTAATAATTTGGAAGAATATCAACAATCAGCAAGACAACTAATTAAGCTTGCTGATTTCATATCAGGACTCCTAATCATTGAAACAAATGATGAAGGAGATGATAACGAAGAATCTTTTCATGGAGAAGTCTGTCGGGTTATCTCAGTATCCTGGGATTCTCCCCAATGAAATTCATTTTTTTCAAGATAATCCAAGAAGAAGAACCACCAATGATGTGGCATTCAAGCCTTACCTGATGGTGAAGCAAATAGATGATAGCTCGGAAGAAGACTTGTGCTTTATGGAGGAAGATGAGTCAGAGTATTCAATAACACCATTGATGAAGGGCATAAAATTGGGAAGTGATTATGAAGTTTCCATCTAATCCTCTGGCATAAATGGTGATTCAGAAGGGGAGGTTTCATCAGAAGAATTTGGGCCAGATAGAGTAGCCTTACTGCAGTTAAGAAGTCGAAAGATATTGCCTTCATCACAGAAGAAATGAACACTAAATAAAGGCCATGACAAGAATATAGAAGTTAATGAAAATATCATTCCTAAAGATCCAAAGAAGAAGTCTAATGTGGATAAAAGAATCAATTACAACATCCTGTCACACCTGACGAAGATCCCTATACAATTGAGTATGTATGAGGCCCTCTTGATGTTGTAGGATCTCCGTGAAACCTTAATTCAGGCTCTTATGAATCTGGAGAAATATGAAGCGTACTTTACCGAGCAGTGTATGACTGAAGTATTACAATCTCAAGACCTTCTGATGATCACCTTCTCTGAGGAGGATCTTATGCTTAGAACATCAGAACATATCCACCCGCTATATGTCTCTGTAGAGAGTGATGTTATCATAATCAATCAAATTCTAATTGATCCAGGTTCATCTGTCAATCTCATAAGTCTGAGAGCATTGAAAGGATTATCTCTTGACATTCAACACTAGGGAGAGACAAATTAATGATCCACGACTTCAATGAAAAAGGGAAATAGACTCTTGGATCTTTTACCTCAGCACTAAGATTTAGGGAACTTTACACAGAACCTAAATTCTATGTCATTGATGCTGACACCTCGTTTAAGGCCTTGTTGGGTCATCCTTAGCTACATGAGTATGGGATAGTCCCATTTACTTTGCACCAATGCATGAATACATAAGAGAGAAGGAAGGAAGAAGAATTACTGGCAATCTTTAGCTATTCGCAGTCCATGAAGCTAAAATCTATGAAGATGCAAAATACTATTTATTGAAGGAGCTCAAGCCTCAACAATCCAAGGCTTCTACTTCAAAGGCTGCAAAACAACCCAAATAAGTGAAAAAGGAAAAAAAAGGAAGAAAAAAAAGGTGAAGCTGACTCTTCCTAAAGCCGCCAATGCATCACCTAAGTTGAAAAGGCTAGTCTCTCATCTGAGTAGTGGCACAGAAGAAGAAGAGGATGATCTGCTTGTTGGGCCTAAGGGAGTGAACAAATCTCTGGTGAAAGGAAAGAAAAATTTAGAGTACTCAAACCCTGATTATGATTTTGAACCTACTAACAAAAGTAAAGTTCTGTGTATCTCATCAAGAAGGATGGTAGACCTGTTGATATTAGAAGATTCATTAGTGATCGTGCCAGTTCCTTTTCAACATTTCAAAGAAATCAGTCCACATGAGGTCTACATTGTTGAAGAGTTAAAGACTTTCTATATGCCTCCCTTGCCTAGAAGTGATGAACATGGAATTTTATTTTAGAAGTCTGAGGAATGCTATCACCAAGATTCTAATTGGCTCATGCAATTCAATGAATTTAATGATATGGTGCCAACTAGAATATCAAGATATTATCCTCCAAGAATTTGCAAGATGATGCACAAATTATGGGTTGATGTTGGAACTAATAAGTAGCGAGCTTACTTTTTGACACCCTCTAGGGTCTAAAAAGTCCACAGACCTCACGAAAGTGTGATAATCATACATCTAAAGGTCTTTGATACATCTAATGTAAACATCATCGAAGAAAAACCTGTTATGCAGTAACAAAATAATGGATTGAGACTGAGACCGAACATGAAGATGATCCTTATGATGTCAACCTATCAGATGATGAAGAAATAGAAGCCAAGTCAGTGTCTGAAGAGCTTGAAAATGGTGGACAAATAACTGTCATAGATGAGTTGAAGGAAATTGACTGGGGAATATATGAAGATCCCCACCTAACTTTCATTAGTGCCCTTCTATCTGATGAAAAGGTTGAAGAAATGAAAGCTCTGCTATGTGAATTAAGGGTCTACTTTGCTTGGACATACTCTGAAATGTCATGCTTATCCCCTGAGGTGGTATTTCATAAATTTGACATTAAATCAGATGCGATGCCTGTTAAGCAAGCTCTTAGGTGAATGAGATTGGAGATTGAAGAATAGGTAATTACAGAAACTAAGAAGTTGATTGAAGTAGGCTTCATCCGGGAGGAGAAGTATGCATATTGGATAGCCAACATTGTCCAAGTTAGGAAGAAGAATGACCAAATTTATGTCTGCATTGACTTCCAGGACCTAAATAAGGCTTGCCCAAAAGATGATTTTTTGCTTCCAATATCAAAACTATTAGCAGATAGTTCTTCCAACTATGACATGTTTTCATTCATAGATGGATCATCGGGGTATAATCAAATTAAGATAACTCCTGAAGATGAGAAGAACACATCATCTAGGACATCAATTTGTATATACTGCTACACAATCATGCCCTTCAGACTGAAGAATACTGGAGCAACATATTAGAGGGCCATAACACACATCTTCGATGAGTTGATTCATCAGAAAATAGAATGCTATGTTGATGACCTTGTTGTTAAGAGTATAGATCGTGAAAATCATTTTGATGACCTAAGGATGGTCTTTGAAAGAATTAGGTAGTACGATCTTAAGATGAACCCTCTTAAATGTGCATTTGGGATTTCATCTGGAAAGTTTCTTGGCTATGTGGTGCGACACATAGGAATTGAGATTGACCCTAACTAATCAAAGCGATAGTGGATATGCCACCACCAAAGAATCTTCGCCAACTTTGTTCTATGTAGGGATATTTGGCATTCATTTAACGCTTCTTATCAAATCTATCAGGTAGGTGTCAACCATTTGCTAAATTGATGAAGAAGAATATGTCATTTAAATGGGACTATGAATGTCAAGAAGCATTCCATATCATCAAAAGATACCTATTAAATCCACTAATTTTGGCTGCGCCAATTCTAGAAAGCCTCTCATTTTGTATACAGCTGCACTAGAAGAATCCTTTGGAGCATTGCTTGTAGAGCAAAATGAAGAAGGCAAAAAATGTGATGTACTATATCAGTCAGAGATTGATAGGATCAGAGGCAAAGTACTCTTCGATCGAGAAGCACTATCTTGCATTGATCTTCGCTGCCTAGAAGCTTCAACATTATATGTTGTCACATAAGTGTGGTGTTTATTTTTGAGATGTGAGACACCACACGGATCGTAGGGGGTAGTTAATTAAGTGATCGGGTACATCATTAAGGAATGATGTACTATCTCAAAAGATAGAAATCTCCACCCTATAATGGACCTAATCATGTAATAAGGTCTCCTAAGGCATGATGGGTCTTCAAATATACCAGAAATTTTTTCCCTACTTTACATGAAAAAGTAAAGTAGTGTTTATTTTAAGTCAGGTTCATTAAGTTCCCTATGGAGGTAAACCCCCATAGTTAATTACATTCTAAGCAAGGAGAATTTCTTAATAATACTCTCGATTAAAGTAGACAATTAGGGTCTCCAAAGATTTCAAAGTTAAGACTATCAAAGGATTGGCTATATTAGAAAATCAAATGAGATAAATCAAGGAGAAGACTTATTTTGGAAGCCAAAGGAGATGAGTAGGGAATGCTTATGATACTAGGAAGCTTAGTGAGCATTCCAATCTATCCTATGATTGGGCTTTATATTTTTGAAATTAAAGAGAGTTAATTATTTGAGTTGACATTTTATTAGAATACTAGGACTTATAATCCCACAACATAAGATTATGGAAATGCCTAAGAGGTGATGATTTATACTTTTAGCCCGCAAAGAGAAATAATAATCACAGATCCTAAATCTAGGGAGCTTTGGTGAGGGCCAAAGCCAGACCTGAATCTAAGGCAAAAATGGGTATATAGTTTACCTCTATAAGAGAGATTAAATCACCCGACTACTGGACTTATTACCACATGGAGTGGCATCCAGCTAATTCCTCATACTCATTAAATTTATGTAGGCAAATCTTATGCTTTGCGAGATGGCTAGACTATTGTTCGTTTAGAGAAGAAACTAAGTCCTTAAACTCACTCCCTAAGAGACTAGAGCATGAGTGGTATGAATTCATGACTTAATCTAATGCAAATTTTATCAAATTTATTTGATTCTTTTGGACTCTTTATTTTGACACAGGATATGAGATTTTCTATGCCTAAATGCATGAGAACTTGATTATGGGCTAAATCAAGAGATAAAAGAGCGTTCTTCCATCAAAAGCTCTCACAGGTTAAGCCTTTATTCTCTGGCAGAGATGGAAGCCCCCTCTTAACAAGAGTGAAAGAATATGACATGCATGATGTTATACATACAATCATCCAGTTAAGGGATTGCTAAAAATTTTATTATCTTGATTTAATTCCCAGGCTTTTATGTGAGTGTGGTGAAAAATTTCTATAGAGTCGCCATTCAAATTTGTTGGGTGAGAAAGAGAGGAAAGACTATAAAAATTTATCTTTTTGGGATGCCACGTAGATCCATAGATGTGCTTATTAAGGTGATCAGGTACGACATTGAGGAGAGATATACTATCTCATAAAATAGAAGTCACCACCCTACAATGGACCTAATCACCAAAATAAGGACTCCTAAGAATGTTGGGTCTTCGAAGTGTACCAGGGATTCTTCCCCTACTTTACATGGAAAAGTAAATCAGGGTTTATTTTAAATCAAGTTCATTAAGTTCCCTATAGGGGCAAGCCCCCATAGTTAATTACATCATAAGGAATGGGGATTCCTTAGGAAAACTCTCGATTAAGGTAAATGATCATTGTTTCTAAATATTTCAATAAGAAAAGGACTATCAATCGATTAGTTTATTTTGAAGATCAAATGATATTGATCAAAGAAAGATTTATTATTGAAGCCAAATGGGGATGAGTAAGAGATGCTCACGATGTTAGGAAACCTAGCGAGCATCTCAGACTATCCTATGATTGGGTTTTATATTTAGTTTGTTTGAGTTGAATTTTTAGAATGTTAAGGCTTATAAATCCATAATACAAGGTTATGGAAATGCCTAAGAGGTAAGGATTTATGCTTAAGGCCCATGAAAGGGAGAAGCAACCTTAGAACCTAAATATAGGGAGCTTTGACAAGGGCCAAAAGCATCACCTAAATCTAAGGTAAAAAATAGGTATTTGGTTTGCCTCCACAAGAGAGGACAAATCACCTGACTGCTTGGACTTACAACCACCTGAGGGTGGCCACCAACTAACTCCTTCTATGATTTTAAATTCATATAGGCAAGTCATATGCTTAAAGCAAGATAGCTAGGTTGTTATTATTTAGAAAGAGACTAAGTCCTTAAACTCACTCCCTAAAGAGACTAGATCATGTGAATGCATGATTCAAATGACCTAAATTAATGCAATTCAAATTTATTTTATTTTTATTTTGGACAATCATTTTGACTCAGGCTAATAGGATTCTTATGCCTAATGCATGAGAAATGAGATTATATGCCAAAATCAACGAGAAGGGAGGAGGTGTGTTTTCACCATGGCTCTCACATGTCAAGCCAAGTTTCTATGGCAAAGGTGGAAGTCCTCCAATCATGAGTGAAACAAGATGCATTTGTACATGATGTTATAAAAAAAATACTCATCCAGCTAAGGGGTTGCTAATTATTTTATCTTGATTTTAAACCTAAGCTTTAGGTGAGGTTATGAGTTCTTTATTTTTAATTTTGAGTTGTTAAGTTGGGTAAAAGATTTATTTTTCCCTAAGAGCCTAATCCACATCCAAGCCATACATAAAGCAAGGAATAAACTAGGAAAAGGATGCCATTTAATGCACAAGCTAAATAAATAATCAATCAATTTATAAAGCTAAGCGTAAAAAGAATAAAAGGCCGTTGTGGTCGGACACCATCGCACAAACCCAAAAATAAATTGGGTAGCCAAGCTCTACCCTTATATAACCCAAATTAGAAATGAATTACATACAATTAAGGAACGAACTCATTATTATGGGGGTCTTCAAGCTTCATTTCTTCTTTCTTCTTTGGTTTTTTCTTTTGGATGGTTGGAAGATAGATGCTCCAAGACTTCACATGGTGCATAAGATAGGATCTTCTGACCAATGCTCATCCTAATCCTCATAACAATCATTCCAAAATTCTAATTGCAAAATTTACATGAAAAGGAAAAGGAAATCTAGCTAACACCTGCAAAACAAAGGTTAGTTAAACAAACCACCAAATCCCAAGCATGTATATTGAACTTATCACCCCACACATAGGTGACTAAGTCCACCTGGCCTTTTGGATTATGCTTAGGGGTATAAGCACCTACAAGCAAAAATATTTTTTATATTTTTATTTATGATAGCGCCCCTTAAGCACAATCCCCTACATAAAATAATGGTTAGACTAAGATCGCCCTACCATTCCTTTTACGAGCATACACCCTAACATCCAGTCTAAAACATATATCACAAAACAAAATAAACATCAAACCATACACCGCCCTAACATAAAGCTAGAAGTGGCTTAGGCTAATGTGTGTGCTCTGAAGGTTTGTGTGGTATTCTTAGCTATGGCATTAAGTTTGGATTTTCTAAGTGTGAAGCATGTTCAACATAGAAGAGGGTTTCATTTAAGTTGTTTAGAAATTTTGGATTGATTTTATTTCATGTTTTGATTTAGCTCAAGTGAATCCTACAATTAATTACTAAGTTAAAAAGAGAGAGAAAGAAAAGATAACTTCTCTTTCCTTCCTTAACCTAAGTAATTTCTAAAGTAGATTCACATTTTTAGTTTTGTTTATTGAATGTTTTGATTAAGTATTTTAATTAATCCTAAGTTTAGATAAACTATAAACAAACCTATCCAAAATAAAGGCATTTTAATATTAAATAAAATGAACTAAATTTGCATGATTTTCATTAAGTAGAAAATGAGCTTTCTTATCCAATTTTCACATACACACATAAAAGTAAGAAAGGTATAAGTGAGTACAATGCCATTGTTAACTAGAGGTGTAAGGTATAAAACCTACTTAGGGCTACTTAAAGCCTCGCAACCTTGTCTAGACTAATATACCACTTTCCTTAAATACAAACATGTGTACAAAAGAAATGAATGGAAAAGAAAGAATGCAAAAGTTGTATTAATTGATTCATTTTGTTTATGCCATTTATGTGTACAAGCATAGGTAACTCTTCTTAAGTGATAACATAGGAATGAATAGGATATGGAATTAGGTAAGTGTTAGGTTCTTTTCAAATGAACCATACAACTTACCGAATCTTAATCAAAACTATACTAAAAGAGAAGAGAAGGAAAATCTATACTAAGCACATCCTTATATCTTTTACATGCAAGATTATAATTAAAATATAAGTAGCACACTTTCAAATTTGATAATTGATTTATATGTTTTGAAAATAATTTGAATTTAGTAGTGATAATAGCCACTCATATTTCTACTTTAGCCAACACATGCAAATTTGACATAAAGTAAACAATTTCATTTTTAAATTTGAATTTGAAAAATATGGATGCATGAAACCACATGACATACAAATTTAAAATTTTGGGGAAATAATCAAAGCAATGAAAGCATGTAAACACATTCACTTCAATTAAATCCTAAAGACAATCTTATGAAATAAGAAGCTTAAAATAAATCAAAGTGTATTCAATGTGATTTTTGTTTGGTTTCAAGTTTGATTTAATTTTTCAAAAGGTGAGTTGAGTTTGCTGTTCCTAACCCATTCCCACATGTGTTTGATATTTTTTGTTTAATTTTTAGATTATTAGATTTAGTTTTATATATTAATTTGGTTATGGTATGAATTAAGCAAAGTAATTAACCCTTACCTACACCACCTTAGCATAGTAAACCAAGTAATTATGAGCTAATGAGATGACATAAAAACTCACAAGGAATTTAAACTTGCAATGCACCTAGGAAGAAAAGGGTCTAATGCAATTTGGCTCATGATTAATGGTTAATTAAGCTAAGGGGTTTAACTTAAGTAATTTCAAAGCACCCCTTCACACATATGAATTGGGTTTTGATTTTCTTAATTGAACTTAGGCTATTCAACACCTAAGAATCTACCCAAAGTAGATTAATTAAGTTCTGGAAGTTTTTAGAATTTTTAGAAATTAATTAAGGGGATAATTAATGAATTAACCCTTAATTAAGAGAGGATTAAGGAAAGAAAAGGGGATTTAGGGAATAGCTTAGGGAAAATATCTCAAAATTATTCCCTAAGCCTCTTATTCATTGGATCTAACCTTAATCAACCTTAATAATGTATTAAAATACTAATCCAACCTTAATTATCCTTAATTGAGTTAAGGGAGTAATTAGAAAACATATTTGCAATTCCCCTAATTAAGCTTTAAATAAATTCCAAGAAAATTAGGGAAGGCAGAAGTCATCCCCTAAAATATACCCAAGAAATTTGGGATTAATCAGAGGACTAATAAAGGGATAATTAGCAAAATAAATTTTCCAATAAAACCCTAAATCAGAGAAAAGGATAATTCAAAATCCATTGAAATAATTTTTAAAATATTCTAGGTTGAATTATCTTTCCATAAAAATTTATTTCATATTTTTTTAAATTTTATTGAAGGAGATATGATTTTTAGAAGATCAAAAGATTAATTAATCATTAATTAAATCTTTTAACTAATCCCTCAGCTCACAACACGACACACGATGGCGGCGGTCAGCACGCTTTACACGCGTCGCGTGGTGGCGGCGCGGCGGCGGGACGCGCTTTGATCCCTGCCGTTTGATCAAGGATCGAATAGTCAGGGATCACCCCGTGGTTTCAAGAGAGATAAAAGAATTTCTAAACGTGGGAATAATCTCAGCCGTCCATCCAAAATGCATGGATGGATGGCCAAGATCTCCCCAGTTCTTCCCTTAGGATCAATAAAGGCCGTCCATGATCTAAGGGAAGATCCGAGCTCGATTGAGTTCAGATTAGAACAAGATTGTTCCCACACCATCTAAAGCTACTAAGGAGCATATCCAATGGTGGATTTTACATTACTTGAAAATTCCTTTCAGAAAAGACCAACACCTCTTATGCCAGGTGGTCGAAAAATTCCATACCTCGTTGGAGGTGATCACCGGTGCTCAAGCTCGATGAAGAAGCTATTTTAAATCCTCCTTAGAAAGCTTATGATGGCTCTTTGATCTCTCCTAACACTCTTTAGGCTTCAATGGAATGAGGGAATCATAATTTTGAATTGAATTAGGGGGAGTATACCTCCCCCTATGGCAATTGAATGGTCGACACCTCCCTTGCCATTTTGATCCAATTGACCATAATGGGATGGTTGTTTGATCTATTAGCTCTTTGCACATGGTCAATTTGAGGCCTTGAGTGGATTGCCAACCACCCATGTGCTTGAAATTGAGTGGAGGAAGGATTTTGAGTGAGCCAATTTGACCCATGAGGTCGAGTTTGGCCTTGGGTCCATTTGGGCTGACCTAAACCCATGGGGTGCACCACCAAATCCATGGAAATAAAGCTTTTATGTTTAGATAAAATGTTCATTTGATTTTCATTTATATATTTGGTATGTGAAACTAGGTTTGGAATTTTCATGAAGGATTCATTTGATAAGGTTTGGCTCATGTTGACCCATTTAGGTCAAAATGGGTCAACTTTTGTCAAGTTGACCAATTGTTAAATTGGGTCAAAGTTGGGGAAGTTCATATGACCATTAAAATATTTTGGTGGCTTTGGTTTGTTGGGTTTAGTTTTGAATTTGGCTCATATGACTTCATTTAGGTCAAATGGGTCAAGTTGACCAATTTGACCCATTTGACCTATTTGGGCTAGGTCAAGGGTACGTTTAGGTTTGGTTAGTCATATGGAGTGGATTGGTAACTTTATTTCCAATAAATTTTGGTTATGTTAGAATTTATCTCAACATAACCCCTTTAGGTCAAGTTGGGTCTAAGGTCAATTGGGCTAGGTTAGGTCTAGTTGGCCAATTGAGGCTTTGGTCAAGTTCAACAAGTGATTTGGAATGAACTTGACCCATTGGTTTAAATCAATTTGGTTTAGACCAAATTTTGGCCCATTTTGACTTTTTAGGTCAAGTTGGGTCAACTTGGGTCAAGTGGCCAATTGGGCTAGGTTAGGCTCAAATGTTGACTTGGTCAAGTTCAAACATAGGTCATGAGGAATTTAGATCAATGGTTTCAATCAATTTGGCCTATGGTAGATTTGGCTATGTTAAGTTTCATTTTGGGCTAAGTGTTGACTTAGTCAACCCTTAGGTTTGACTTGATTTGACCTAATTTGGTTGATTGATCATCCCATGATGATTGTTGATCATGATGAGAGGCATAGATGGGCTTAGTTCAATCCAATTTGGTTAGGATTATAATTGGACTCATAAGGGTACTTTAGGTCGCTTTGGGTCAAGTGAGCCTAAGTGGGTCAAATGGCTTGGTCAAAGCTTAATTTGAGTTTGATTGAACTTGTATATGGACTCATGATTGAAATATAAATCCATTTACAAGTGGTTTGAAGTCAAATGCGTTTTGATTCATTTGACAATTTCATATTCAAAGGAAGAATATGAAAAGGATTTGGGGTTTGATTTTTTGGATTGATTTTTGATTTGGTGATTGAAGTTTGCATTTAGATTTGAATTCATGATTGTAGGGTTGATTGAATCATGAAGGAAAAATCAATAGTTTGGCTTGATTTAAAGTTGATTTGCCTAAGTTCAAGATTTTGACATGAAAGGCTTAGGTTGGATTTTGAGTAGATTTGAGTTTAATTTTTGGAATTGGTTTTGATTGTTTAAATTTATATTTCATTTATATATGTGAATATAAATGAGAATATAAATGGATCATGAGAAAATTTCAAGGTTTTGAAGTGATTTGATCATGATTTAGGTGAAGTCCATTAAAGGGAATTTAAAGGACTTAGGAAAATTTTGGAGTTTTAAGCTTGAATTTTTGAATTTAGTTTGATTGATTTATATTTATATTTCATTTGTATATGTGAATATAAATGAGAATATAAATGAGCTATGAGAAAATCCCATGAATTTGAATTGATTTGATCATGATTTAGGCTAAGTCTTTTAAAAGGGAATTTAAAAAAACATAAGAAATTTTGGAGTTTTGGATTTGAATTTTGAGTTTAAATTTTTGATTGGTTTAAATTTATATTTCATTTATATATGTGAATATAAATGAGTCATGAGAAAATTTCAAGGATTTTAAGTGATTTGATCATGATTTAGGCTAAGTCTTTTAAAAAGGAATTGAAAAGAACTTAGGAAATTTTAGAGTTTTGGGTTTGAATTTTTGAATTTGGTTTTATTGATTTGAATTTATATTTCATTTATATATATGAGTATAAATGAGAATTTAAATGAGTTATGAGAAAATCCCATGAATTTGAGTTGGTTTGATCATGATTTAGGCTAAGTCCATGAAGGAAAATTTGAAGGACTTAAGAAATTTTAGAGTTTTGGGTTTGAATTTTTGATTTAGTTTGATTGATTTATATTTGTACTTCATTTACATATGTGAATATAAATGAGAATATAAATGAGTTATGAGAAAATCTCAAGGATTTGAATTGGTTTAGATCATGATTTAGGCCAAGTCCTTAAGAAGGAAATTAAGGACTTAGGAAAGTTTGGAATTTGAAATTTCATTCATGGGTTTCAATCATGTGATATTGATTTGAGTTTCAATCATGAATATCAATCATGGATTTCAATCACATGGAGTTGATTTTAGTTTGGAGACAACCAAATAAGATTGATTCTGAGTTTGACTTGAAGGAAAGAAGGTGAGGAATGGTTCAAGCTAAGGGTAGGCAAGTTTTCTTGACCTAAGGCATGAACTATTCCTTAAGCTCTTCTATGTCTAGCTAGGTTGAGTGTCCACCTAATCACTAAATGTGTCTTAAGACTAAGGAACTCTTAAAGTCTAAGAGGAATCCTATATCTAAGATGGAGGTGTTGAGAGCTCATCCTAAAAATGAGGTCAACAGTGAGGTTATGAGTTGTTTTAAAATTTTAGTTATGAGTTGTTAGTGGGATAGAAAATTTAATTTTATCCTAAGAGCTTACCGCATCCAGGCCACACATTCAAACATCAAACATGAAGAAACTAGGAAAAGCATGCGATTCTAGTGCCCAATCTAAACATAACATCAAACAATTTTAAAGATTAAGAAAGAATAAAAATGCGATCAAGTTAGTCATACAAAGGGAAAAGATGGATAAGCTACCCTTATCAACCAGATAAAAAAATATATGATAGTCTTCTTTCTTCATTTCTTCCTTCTCTTCTTTTTTGATTGATTTGCTCCAAAGGTCAGAACACAAGGACTAAGCCTTCTATCCTTGCTCATTCTCCCATAACACTAATCCTAATTCCTAATGCAAAATTATATTAAAATAGGAAAAGTAAATCTAGCTACATTTGCAAAATAAATGTTAGCTAAACACACCATATACCTCAACCAGTTATATGAATAATTTTGATTTACCCACACATGGGTAACCAAGCCCACCTGTCCTAACATGGGTTATTCTTAGGGGCTAAGCAACCTGCACAGCAAAATCATTTATATATATATTTTATTATAGCGGCCCTTTAAGCACAACCCCTGCAAACATATGATTAGACTAATCATGGCCTACCATCCAGTCTATAAGCCATACACCCTAACGTCTAGTCTAAAACATTAAATCACAAAATGAAACTCAACATCATATAGACAATGCCCTAACTTAGCACTAGAAGAGATGACTTAATATTCTAATGTGTGTGTTTAAGGCTTGTGTGATAAGACTTTACTAGGCTTCTTTAGTTTAAGTTTCAATTTGGAGTTTGAATTTGTTTAAATTTTACCTTTGGGCGATTTCAATTTAAATGATTTAATGATTTATTTTATATTTTTATTTCACTTTTATTTGGTTAAAATGATATTTAGGTTTTCAAGAATGAAGAGTAGAATGAATTCCATTTGTAGACAGAACTCACTCTATTCTACATCCTAACTCTTAAAGAGTCTAACTAAGGTCCTTAAATATCTTAATTAGACTATTTGAATTTGTGTAATTCATTTGATTTGATTTAAATTTTAGAATTTGAGTTTGTTTAATCTTCATGTATTTGATTTATTAATTTTGGATTAAATGTGTTGATTTAATTAAATCTTGATAATTTAATATCCTTAATATCTAATGAGGTTTAAGTTTATTTAAATCCATGTGTTCTTGATTGATTAATTTTAGATTAAATTTTTTGGTTTAATTAAATCTTAATTATTCAATATCCTTTTAGATTAATATCTAATTCTTTTCTTTGATTATGGTTATGTGACTTAATTTTATGTTTATTTGATTTAATTATGGTTCATTTATTTGTAGTTTGATCGGATTAGATTTATTAAGATTTTATTTTGATTTTAATTGAGTTTGATTCTTTCTAATTATGATTTTTTTTAATCTCATCCATTAGTCATGTTTTCAAAGTTTGGTTTGTATTTTGATTTCATATATTGGATAGTTAATTAGCTTATCTTATTTAAGCAGGTTGAATGAGATTTGAATTGATTACATATTAAATTGATGAGAGTTTTTCTTAATTTAATTTAATTTGATTTGATTAGCTTTATTAGTCTATGGGTTTGCTTAGGTTCAATGTGATTAGGTAATTAGTTTAATTAAGAAGTGTACTTATGTTAATTATAAAGATTTGTTTAATTTTCAATTTGATTTCATATTTGTTTAGGTTAATGATGTAATTAATGACTTAATAATTTAGGTTTAATTTAGGTTTTGATTTGTATTTAATTGCATTTATGTTTGATTAAGTTTAAGTTTAATACAATTAATTTGATTAACTTAATTAGCTTATTTAAGATGTGTGATCAAATTAATTAGTAGATTAATTAGGTGTTTGATTTGAATTTGATTTTAATAAAGTTAATTTGGTTTATTAAGATGATGGATTAACTCATTAAGTTTGCATTAAGTAGGTGTTTATTCAATTGGATTAGCTTAAGGGTAATTAGTCTAATTAAGAATGTGTTTAAGTTAATTATTAAATTAAATAAAGATTTACTTAATTTTATATTTATTTAGATTAATGATGTAATTAATGACTTAATGATTTATGTTTAATTTAAGATTTGATTGGTATTTAATTGCATTTATGTTTGATTAAGCTTCGATTTAATTTGATTAATTTGATTAACTTAATTAGTTTACTTGAGGGATAATTATTAAATTTGATTAGGGGTTTGATTTAAGCTTAATTTAAGAGTTAGCTTTAATGTATTTTATTTAAATTAATTTGATTCATTAAGATGATGGATTAATTCATTAAGTTTTCATTTTTAGATGTTTGATTAATTTAGTTTGATTAAAAATAATTAAATTTTGGATTATTGGATTAATCGAAGATTTATTTAATTAATGACTTAATTTCTCACATGTGAGTGATTTGATTTAGTTAAGTGTTTTACTTAAGTTTGATTTGATTAAAGGATTATTGTTATTACCATCATTATTATTAAGTGAATTACCTGTTTATTTTATTTCAATTAAGTTTGATTATTTATGGTTAGTGTTTTATTTGATTTGATTCATTTATTTATGTTTGTTTAATTTCATTAACATGTTTTATTTAGTTATTAGGTTGAAATATTTAATGGTTGAGTAACTCTCTTATTCCAAATGGGTTGATTAAATTAATTAAGTTCACTTTAGCTTTATTTGGTTTGGCTTGATTTGATTAATATTAAGCAATTATGATGTATTGGATTTATAATTAATTTAACTTTTTAGTTTACTTAATGATTAATTAGTTTTAGTTTATTTATATTCATTAAGGAGTTTCACATGATTAAGATTAGCTTGGTGTAGGTTTAGTCAAATGCTTTCACCTAAAGTTTCCTATATTTGTTTAATTTTAAGTTTGATTTAAGATTTAATCATTTAATTGAGTTTTATTAACTTAAATAGGTTTAATCATATTTAATCTAATTTTCTCTGAGGATTATATGATATTTTTCTAATTTGAGGTTTGATTAATGATTGCTTAAGTGTTATTTCATATTTGATTTTAATTTATTATTTAGATTATTGTGAATTTCATTTTAATTAATTCCTTAATTTGTTAAATTTTAACCCTAAATATTTATTGTTGGTTCATTAAGCTTCAGAAGATCATATTATTATTATTATTATTATTATTAGGATCTTAAATGTTAACTGAAGTGATTTAAACCATTTTGAAGATTTTTATAAATTTTTGGATTTTTACTTGATTTATTTTTTTAAAATAGAAAATATGAACTTCAAAATTTAATTTCTAATAATCCAAAAGTATTTTTTACTTGAGATTTTTATCATAGGTGTGCTTTAACTTTAATTTCAATATTTAAAAATTTCAATTCAATCATACTTATATTTTTAGAGTAATTAATGAAGCTTTATGTTTACTAAAACCTAAATTAAGCTCAAACCACTCAGTAAAATTTGAGGATTTTGGGTTTGTTGGATTCCTCTCGAAAGGACGAATCCAACGAGACATTGTTTACAATTTGTAGTTAGGCAATTTATTTTCTACGAATTTTAAAATTTCAGGTGATTTAAGTAATTTTTAAAATCAGAAAAATTGATTTTTTCTATTTAAGCTGATTTGACAAATGCCATGTAGCACCACGCTGGATTAGTCTTTGCGTGGAGCGCCACAGCTCAGCGATTGGCGTCGCGTGTCATAGTGAGTGAAAATGCGGTCTGAGATCACGATGGCGGTTTGATACGTCACGATATAGATGATGGTCGAATCAAATCACGTGATCGAGCTGAGATCGCTCGGCACGATTTGAGCCGCTCCATTTCGAACAGCGGATCGAAAGTCGACATTATGCAAGGCATCCGTCACCGATCAGCCATCCGATCCACAACTATGGGATGGGATCTAAGTTGAGAATAGTAAAAATTGTAGGTATTTTTGGAAAAAAAAGAGAAATCTAAATGAAAACTTGTCCAAATGGACTCATTTTTGGGTCGATTCACATCAGAAAACTTCTATTTTCTAATTGGGATGATATAAAATATAAAATACAATATTATCTAGGATAAATTCTTAAAATTACACAAATAATCCTCACAAATGAAGGATCCTAAGGCCGGCTATAGTTTGGTAAAATTTACCTCAGATGATTTATTGGCTGAAGATTGACAGCTCTTGCAAGAAAGCTTTGGAATGAGTGTAGCTTCACCTTCACTTCGGAATGATGTATTTTTCGGTGTTTGTCATTTCCTCATGGAAATCTATCTGGTTTTGATGTTTTTGACTCAGGAGAGATGGGGAAGTGGTGGTTGGTTGCTTTGGGGAGCTCTTGGGGGCTGAATAGTAGTAGGAGGAAGAGGAATGAAGTCTCATTTTCCCATCCTTTAATAGTGTCAAAAATCCACCCTTTTTTGAATTTTTTTGGCTCCAAAGTGTTGTCATTTTGCTCGGGGTGGTTGGGATGGATGATGGATTGATTGAGAACTTTGAATTTTTGCTCCAAAGTTCTCTCTTATTGCCATATGATCAGCTCCATTAAATGCCATGGATGGGGAGAATTAAATGAAGTTGGGTGGAATCCTATGTGAGGAGGGAGGAGGTGGTTGACAAGAAGCCACTCCTATAGTTTGATTTGCTATCAGATACCAAGTTCCTATTGCTAAAGAGGAAAGCCTTAAAGGTTTCCATGCCCTGAGCAACACTTGTGCCCACCACAACCTCTGTCAAGACTAGTACCGCCTCTATTGTAGCCCCATTCTTCAAGAGGAAGTATGTATTAGCATTTGAGGTTGTTTCCCCCAACTTCGAGGTCAGTACTAGCTGCCACCATATGCCTTTGGCTAAAACTCAGTACCATAACAAGAATAGGAAGATCAAAAGGTATTACGAGCGCATAGCCAAGGAGGTTGAGGAAGCCTCCCATATAGCTGAAGAGGGATCCATTCGTGAGACCTCTCACCTTTTTGGTGGTTGTAAGTTTCACCCCCTCTCCACTATGAAGGGAGAGGAGGATGTGGGAAAGATAACTACATCACCACCACTCTCTATCAAGTATGAGAAATTAGATATGGATAGAAGGAGACCTTATGCTAGCCTTAGATTCATGCCCAGGCTAATTGGGAGAGAACATGGATGATCTGAGTCTGCTACCCATGAGGGATTTAATTGGGTTGGGTTGATTTTTGGCTGATCCCAAAATGGTTTGGGTTGGGTTTGATCAGCCCCTAATGGGTCATGGCTTGGTTTCAATGGATTTGGCTCAATTTGGGTGATATGGGTCACATTGGGTCATATCGGGTTAGGTTGACCAATTGGTCAAATTAGGTCAAACCAAGGCTTAGGTTAGGTTCAAATGATAATTTAAAGAGTTTTGGTATGATCAATTTGATCTAATTTGGCTTAGAATTGATTTTGGCTCATTTAGAATTATTGACCTCATTTTTAGGATGAGCTCTCAACCCCTCCATCTTAGATATAGGACTTCTCTTAGACTTTAAGAGTTTCTTAGTAGTCTTAAGACACATATGGTGATTAGGTGGATACTCAACCTAATCCTAGTGGCTTATAAGAGTTAGCCATGAGAATAAGTTATGCCTTAGGGGTGTCAGAAGATTTGCCTACCCTATAGCTTGAACCAAATCCTCACTTCCTTCTTCCAAGTCAAAACCAAACTCATATCAACTCCAACTCTAACTCAAACCTTGAATCAATTCAATGGATTTTCTTAAATCATGAATCAATTCCAAATAATTGAAACCTATGATTGAAGCCCATGATTGGATTCCAAATTCCAAAATATTTCCTAAGTCCTTTGATTCCCTCTCATGGACTTAGCCTAAATCAAATCTAAATCAATTCAAATTCAAGAAATTTTTTCACAACCAATTTATATTCCCATTTATATTCACATATATAAATGAAATATAAATTCAAATCAATCAAACTAAATTCAAAATTCAAATCCAAAATAAAAATATTTTCCAAGTCCTTTGGTTCCCTATCATGGACTTATTCTAAATCAAATCTAAATAAATTCAAATTCAAGGAGTTTTCTCATAACTCATTAATATTCTCATTTATATTCACAAATATAAATGAAATATAAATTCAAATATCCAAAATTAAACTCAAAAATTAAATCCAAATTCAATCAAAATTCAACCTAAGCCTTTCAAGTTAAATCTTGAACTTAGCCAAATCAATTTCAAATCAAGCCAAACCCTTGATTTTTCTTCATGCTACAATCATGAATCCAAATATAAACATAAACTTTAATCATCAATCCAAAAATAAATTCAAAACTCAAACTCAAATTCAACCAAAATTCAACCTAAGCATTTCAAGTCAAATTCTTGAATTTAGCCAAATCAAATTCAAAGCAAGTCAAGACCTTGATTTTTCCTCATGATTCAATAAATCCTTCAATCATGAATCCAAATATAAATACAAACTCCAATCATCAAACCAAAACTAAATTCAAAAATCAAACCCAAGTCAAACTCATGTTCACCCTTTGAACTTGAAATTGTCAAATGAATCAAAACCCATTTTACTTTCAGATCACTTGCAAATGGATTTATATTTCAATCATAAGTCCATATGTGAGTTCAATCAGACTCAAATCAAGTTTTGACCAAGCTATTTGACCCACTTAGACTCACTTGACCCAAACTGACATATAGTACCCTTATGAACCAAATTCTAATCTTAACCAAATTGGATTGAACTATGCCCACCTAAGTCACACATTGTGAGCAACAATCATTATGAGATGATCAATCACTCAAATTGGGTCAAACCAAGTCATACCTAAGGGTTGACCAAGTCAACACTTAGCCAAAAAGAAACCTAAACTAGCCAAAATCCACCATAGGCCAAATTGATTGAATCCATTGATCAAAACTCATTCATAATTAATGTTTGAACTTGACCAAGCCATCATTTGAGCCTAACTTAGCCCAATTGGTCACTTGACCCAAGTTGACCCAACTTGACCTAAAAAGTCAAAATATGTCAAACCAATGGGTCAAGTTCATTCCAAAATGATTGTTGAACTTGACCAAAGCCTCAATTGGCCAACTAGACGTAACCTAGCCTAATTGACCTTGAAGCCAACTTGATCTAAAGGGTCAAATTGAACCAAATCCAAATATAAACCAAATCGATTGGAAATAAACATACCAATCCATTTCAAATGATCAACCAAACATAAACCAACCCATGACCTAACCCAAATAGGTCAAATTGGTCAAATTCGTTAACTTGACCCATTTGACCTAAATGAAATCAAATGAACCAAAACCAATTCTAAATAAAATTGAACCAAACCAATGATGCCAAAATATTTCAAATGGTCATGTGAACTTGACCCAACCAATGGGTAAACTTGACCCAAGTTGACCCATTTTGACCTAAATGGGTCAACATGAGCCAAATCATATCAAACCAACTCCAAATTCAATGAAACTTAGCCTAACCCATTTTTCAATCATACCAAACATATTCAAACTAAAATCAAGGTCAAATGACCATTTTTACCCCTAAGCCATAGGGTAACCTAAAATCAAAATCACTTAGAATTTGATCAATTCTTTTTCGTGGACACTTGGCATCCTCTTAGTGGACCAAATGGTCACTAATAGACATGGTGTACATGACCCATTGGGTTTGGGTCAGTCAAACCTAACCCAAGGTCAAAATTGACCACTCTCATGGAAATGAGCAAGTGGAAATCCCTCCTCCACTTGAATTAAGCACATGGTACCTTCACTACTCCACTCCTCTGGCCAAACTGACCCATGTGCAAGTTATAATAGCCTTAACAACCCATTGCATAAGGTCAATTTGATCAAAACTAAAGGAGGAAGCTCGACCATCCGATTGCTCTAGTGATAGATATACTCCCCCTAATTTCACTTGAATTTAATTCTCCCTTATTCGATTGAAGTGTAGGAACTCAGAGGAAGTGATTCCAAGCTCCCCCATAGTTTCCTAAGCATCTTCTATTTTTCCATTTCTCGATTTTCTTAGATTGAAAATAGGGGAGCTCAAGTGAAAATCCAACTTAGTCAATACTCCATATCAAGCTAATTCCTCTTGTAAGCTTTATCAGAGAACTCAATCAAACTTGCCTAAACCTTTTCCTAAGTTCTCAAGGCAAGGGAGGTGGTATTTTGATCAAGACCACAAGGAATTGAAGGTGAGCTTGGTCCATAGTGAGATCTACTCAACCCAAGACTTGAAACTTTCAACAAGGCTTCATCTCCACTGGATGAAGCTACTTCATCGAACTCGAGCATCGGTGATAGCCTTCGACAAGGTATGCCATTAACCCGAGCTTAAATTAGCCATAGTGTGGTCCTTTATGAAACAAATTCTCACCTAATGAGAATTTGACCATTGGATGTATTCCCCTTTACTCCTAGATGGTGTGGGTAAGATTTGAGTTCAATCTGAGCTCAATCGAGCTTGAATCTTTCCATGGAAGGTGGACGGCTTCCCTTTCCCGTAGGAGAACTCAGGGATGGATCATGGGCCATCCATCCACGTGTTTTGGATGGACGACCATGATCTAACCAGGTAGGATATTTGATTTAATCTTTTAATACCACAGGCTTAATCTCAACCGTCCGATCTTTGATCGAACAGATGGGGAGAAAGTGCATAGTACCACCGCTAAGATGGTGCTATGATGTAACAACTTATGTGGCCTCTCCCATTGCACCACGTGGAAAGCGCACTCCGCATCAGCCTCCATGTGGCGCCGATGAGATTAACCACTTAAATAGGCTATTTAATTAATGAGAAATTATGGAAACTTCAAATATTCATAACTAAATGAGTAAAAACCATAAAAACATGAGGTGAAATTCATATGGAAGATATTTCAATATAGAATAATATAAAATTATCTCTAAAATATTTTGAACAGTGATATTTCCTAAATTTGGGTTTTATTGGGAATGTGATTATGCTAATTATTCTCTAATTATCCTTTTGATTAATACCAAACTTCTCATATGCATTTAATGGGATGACTTTTGGTTCCCCTAATTTTCTTGGGATTTATTAATGGTTTAATTAGGGGAATTACTTGGTTCATTCTTAATTACCCTCTTAATGCAATTAAGCCTAATTAAATGTGTGAATAGTGGTTTAACCCCTTGATTGAGTTAATTAAGCTTTGTTTGAGTGATTAGACAGTTTAGGGAATAATTTTGGGATATTTTCCTAAGCTATTCCTTAAACTCCCTTTATCTTCCTTAATCTAAATTAAATTAAGGGCCACTAATTACTTAATTAATTTAATAAAATTTTCAAAACATTCCAAAACTTAATCAATTCATTTTGGATAGATGCTTAGGCGTTTAATAACTTAAGCGGCTTAAGAAAATCAAAACCTAATCCACATGTGTGGGAAGGGTTATGAAAGTACTTAACTTAAGCACTTTAGCTTAATTAATCATTAATTGTGAGCCAAATGCATTAGGCCCTTTTCTTCTTAGGTGCACTGCTGATTTAAATTCCTTGTGTGATTTTAGGTTGATTGGCTTATAATTTTTTGGTTAAATATGCTATTGGTATAAAATTAATACACTTAATGTACACCTTAACCTAACTAAAACATAAAATTGACCTAATCACCTAAAAATTAAACAAAAAATAGGACCAGCAAACTCATCTCACATTTCTCAAATTGAAATCAAACTCACAATCAAACAAAATTTCTTTAAAACCCAAATTGATTTGCTTTAAATAATCCTATTCCATAGGATTGTATTTAGGAATTAATTATGGTGAATGAATTTACATTGCTTTCATCACTTTATTTCTTTCCTAGCATGCTAAATATGTATACCATATGAAAATCATGCATTCATTCCTTTTAAAAATTAAAATTAAAGTGAAATATTTTCTTTATGCCAAGTTGCATGTTTTGGCTAAAATAAGAATATGAATGGCTATTATCACTATTAAATTCAAAATTATTTAAAAAAGTTTTATAAATCAAACATCAAAATTGAAAGGTATGCTACTTATAATTATTTATAAGCTTGCATGTGAGAAATATAAAGATATGTATTATGTGGCTTTGATTTTCCCTCTCTTTCTTAATATAGAATTGTATAGGATTGGCAAAGTGCATAGTCCATTTGAGAAGGACATAACACTTGCTCAAATACATTCTTATACACTCCTATGTCATGACTTAAGAAGAAATTTCACATCATACATATAAATTAAAAAATCAAACCAAAAATCAAATAAATATAAACTTTTGCATCTTTTTTTCCATTTATTTCTTTTGTACATGCATATGTATTTAAGAAAAGTGGTATATTAGTCTGGACAACCCCGGGGTTACGAGGCTTTAAGTAGCTTTAAGTAGGTCTTGTACTTTTACCCCTAGTGCTAACAATGGCACCGTACTCACTTATGCCTTTCATACATACACATGTGCATATGAATAAAGGATAAAAGAATACCCCCTTTTCTACTTAATGAAAATCGTGCATCATAAAGCATCCAAATTTTCTTAGGTAACACTACTTAGCATTCATCATTAAGGTGTGCTAAACATTCTCATTGCATGTATAGAGATGCTTGGGATTCATCCATATGCATGTTATATATGTTGGGAAAGAAATAAAGTGGTGTGTGTTTTGTGATATTATTTCACTTTACTTAATCTTAAAATGACTTTCCTTTTGAATAGGTTTGTTTAGAATTATTCTAAACTCAGAATTAATTAAAACACATAAGAAAGCATTCACTAAACAAAAATCAAATATGAATCCACCTTAGAAATTACTTAAGGTAAGGAGGAAAGAGAAGTTTTCTTCTCTTTTCCTCTCTTTACAACTTAGTAATTAATTGTAGGATTCATTCAAACATAATAAAAACACAAAATAAAATTAACCTAAAATAACTAAACAACTTAAATTGAAACTATCATCCAAGTTGAACATTTTCATACTTAGGAAATCTAAACCTTAAAGCCCTAGCTAAGCATACCACACAAACCTTAAATGGCACACACATTCGGCTAAGTCTCCACTTATAGCTTTAGGTTAGGGCGGTGTATGGTTTGATATTTTTCTTTTGTTTTATGATGTTTTATTTTAGTCTGAATGTTAGGGTGAATATGCGTAGACTGAATGGTAGGATGATTTAGTCTAATCATTATCTTCTGTAGGGGATTGTGCTTAAGGGGCACTATAATAAATAAAATTATAAATGTTTCTTATTGTGTAGGTACTTATACCCCTAAGCATAATCCAATAGGACACATGGACATGATTACCCATGTGTGAGGTGTTAAGTCCAATATACATGCTTGGGGTTTGTATGGTTTTCTTAGCTAATCTCTATTTTTGTAGGTGTTGGTTAGATTTACTTTCCCTTTTCATGGAATTTTGCAATTAGGATTTTGGAATGATTGTTGTGGAGGATTCAGATGAGCATTGGTTATAAGACTATATTTTATGTATCATGTGAAGCCTTTAGAGCATCCACCTTGCAACCATCTAAAAGAGGGAATCAAAAGAAGAAAGAAGAAATAAGAAAGAAGAAAAGAAGAAATGAAGACCACTTATAACATGAAGTCGTTGCTTAATTATAATTAATTCATTTGTAATCTGGGTTGTATAAGGGTAGAGCTTGGCTACCCAACTTATTTCAGGTTTGTGCGGTGGCAACCAAAAATGACCTTTTATTCTTTTATGTTAGCTTTATAAAATGTTTGATGTTTTGTTTAGCTTGTGCATTAGAAATGACATATTTTCCTAGTTTCTTCTTTGTTTGATGTATGGCTTGGATGATAATTAGGCTCTTAGGGAAAACTAAATTTTCTACCTAATTAAATAATTCAGAATTTAAAATAAATTACTCATAAGCTCACCTAAAGCTTAGGTTAAATATCAAGATAAAAGAATTAGTAACCCCTTAGCTGGATGAGTATTACTTTTCTCTCATCATGCATAAAGGCATATTATTTCACTCTTGATTTGGAGGGCTTCCATCTAGAGAGACCTTTGATATTGGAAATACACCTCCCATCTTGTTGATTTTGGCTCATAATCTTATTTCTCATGCATTAGGCATATGAATCCTATAGCCTGAGTCATATGATTGTCTTAAATAAAAATAAAACATATAAAAATTTTGCATTAGATTTAAGTCATTGAATTATGCCCTACATGATCTAGTCTCTTAGGGAGTGTATTTAAGGACTTAGTCTCTTTCTAAATAAATAATAACCTTGCTATCTTGCATAAACATATGACTTGCCTACATGAATTTAAAGTCATAGGAGGAGTTAGTAGGCAGCAACCCCTAGGCGATTGTAAGTCCAAACAGTCGGGTGGTTTACCCTCTCTTGTGGAGGTAAACCAAATACCCATTTTCACTTTAGATTTAGGTCGTGCTTTTGGCCCTCACCAAAGATCCCTAGATTTAGGTTCAGAGGTTGCTTCATTCCTTTATGGGCCATAAGCATAATTCCTCACCTCTTAGACATTTCTAAGATCTTGTGTCATGGAATCATAAGCCCTAGCATTCTAATAAAAATTCAACTCAAACACATTAATTCAATTTTAAAAATATAAAACCCAACCATAGGGTAATCTAGGGTGCTTACTAGGCTTCCTATCTTAAGCATCCCCTACTTATTTTCATTTAGCTTTGATAAGAACTCCCTATTCTTGATCGATCCCACTTGGATTTTTGAAAATAAACCAATCGATTGATAGTCTAACCTTTTCAAAATCTTTGGAGACAATGATCATTTATCTTAATCGAGAGTATTCCTAAGAAATCTCATTCCATAGGATGTAATTAACTATGAGGGATTGCCCATGTAGGAAACTTAATGAACCCAATTTAAAATAAACCCTGCTTTACTTTTTCATGTAAAGTAGGAGAAGAATCTCTGGTACATTCCGAAGACCCATAGTCCTTAGGAGTCCTTATTGAGATGACTAGGGCCATTGTAGGGTGGTGACTTCTATCTTTCGAGATAGTACACCTCTCTTCAATGTCATACCCGATCACCCTAATAAGAACATCTGTGGATCTACGTGGCATCCCAACAAGACGTATTTTATATATCTCTACTTTTCACTTATCTTTCTTTTCCTTAAAAAGAAAAGGGAGATAGATGAAGGTGGAGATGTATAGAATATTTTCACCACATATTTTTCTGGCGACTTCACTGGGAATGGTTCCTCTCTCTATCTTTGGTAAATGATCGTTGTCTCCAAGTATCGATTGTGGGTTTATACTTTTGTGTGAATCCAAGACTATCTTTCTTTCCATTAGCACTTAGCATATTTCATCTTTATGTTAAGCTATCCAACATCTTTACATTTTAGTACCTCACCCTATGTTGGTCTTAAAACCCCTGTTGGGTTCTCCAATGGGTGAAAATAAAAATCTAATAAAAGAAAATGATTAAAAAATTCTTCCTTACCATTTTTATGATAAGGAAAGGTTCATTCTAAAAATAAAGATAAAATAAATTCTTCATAAAAGTCTTGCTTTTCAAAGCACTTTTTCAAAGTACACTTAATAAAATATTTGCACTACATCTAACAATTTTTCACAATTGTTACATGTAGAAACATTTCAAAAATAAAACCAACACTCATATTTTCTAAAAGCACAAATGAACTTCTTCACTCAATTCATTTTGGTGAATATTTTATTTTCAAAAATAAAATTCCAACAATCATGTTTTCAAAAACATAAAAATTTGAAGATGGGCCTTTCCATTCAATACATCCAAATGTGTTGGATGGATGTTACATCTTCAAGAAAAATCACAACTTTGAAATACCACTCAACACATTCCACATGTGTTAAGATTAGAATTTTCAACTTTTTAAAAAAGCATATATGAAACCTCTCCATTCAATATACACACACTTATTGAATGGAGGCTTCATTTCCAATCAAAATCAAAAATAAAATTTCAAAAGCACATATGAAACCTCTTCATTCAATATACCGACATTTATTGAATGGAGGTTTCATTTCCAATCATAATTAAAAATAAACTTTCAAAAAGCACATATTAACATCTCCGTTCAATATACCCAAATTTATTGAATGAAGGTTTTATTTCCAAATAAAATGACATTATTTTGAAATACCACCTAACATATTCCATGTATGATTAAGTTGGAATTTCTTCTTTCAAAAAGCAATAATCACACATGAAAATAAATCTTTGAAAATCAAACATAATTGATTTCCATCTTACATACCCAAATTTGTTAAGTTGAAATCGCTCTTTTCAAAATCAACTAAAAAACACAAAATTTTAAAACACATTGGAACTTCATTGTAGCATACCACTTTTACTAAAGTAAAGTCTCCATTTTTTTAATCAAAATCCAAAATAAAAAGAAACACTTTTTGAACTTCATTCTTTAGAAAACCATATTTGCTAAAGTGAAGTCTCCATTTTCAAAACAAAATAAAAAAAACACAAAAATTTGAAACACATTTTTGGAATTTTCATTTAGCATACTCAAATTTGCTAAGTGAAATCTCCATTTCACAAAATTAAAGAAACACATTGGAACTTCATTTTAGCATACCATATTTCCTAAAGTGAAGTCTCCATTTTCAATCAAAATCTCTAAAAAATAAACGAAACACATTAGGATTTCCTTAGCATACCCAAATTTCCTAAGGATCCTATTTTTCAAAATCAAAATCTCTAAGAACAAAAGAAACACATTAGGATTTTCTTAGCATACCCAATTTGCTAAGAATCCTATTTTTAAAATTTTTCAAAAAATAAAACACACTTGGATTCCTCATTTAGCATTCCCAAATTTTCTAACTGGGAATTCCATTTTCAAAATCACAAATGATTCACAAAATAAAATAAATAAAGAAAAGAAGAAATTATTTTCAAATACCTCACCTAGCATACTTAAATTTGATAAGTGAGTAAATTCCAAAAAATCTCAAATCAAAAATCAAATTGACCCTTTACTTTAACATACCCAAATTTGTTAAATAAAAGGTCCTCAAAATCAAAATCAAAATTCAAATATGAACCTATGGAAGCAACAACAACAACAATAACAAGCCTTAATCCCACTAGGTGGGGTCGGCTACATGAATCCTTCGTCTCCATTGTGTCCTATTATGTGTCAAATTCTCATTTAATTCAAGTATACTAAGATCATTTTTTATACATCTTAACCAAGTCTTTTAGGTCTACCTCTACCTTTCTTAACATAAGGCAAATCTAATGCATCTACTCTCTAATTGGTTCCTGATGCTTTATGTGGCCAAACCATCTAAGACTCTCCCTAATCTTATCTACCACTGGAGCTACTCCAACTTTTTCCGAACATACTCATTTTGCATTCTATCTCTAGAGTAAAGCCACTCATCCACCTAAGCATCCTCATCTCACTTAACTTAGTCTTATGCTTCTCTTTTTTGGAACATTCGATAAGTCATTGCAGGTCTTACCACCATCTTATAAAATTTTCCTTTAAGTTTAAGTGGAACTTTTCTATCACATAATAGGCTAGATGCATTCCTCCACTTCAACCATCCAACTTGAATTCTACTAATAACATCTCCATCTATTTCACCATCATTTTGAACAATAGAGCCTAAATATAATCGCTCACTCTTATTAATGACTTGATCACCTAAAGTCACAACCTATCACTAAAACTTCTACAACTAAAATTACACTCCATATATTCAGTTTTAGATCTACTTAAATGAAAACCTTTAGACTCTAAAGTTGACCTCCATAATTCAAGTTTCTATTGGACTCCTCTCTAGTCTTATCAACAAGAAGAATGTCATCGACAAAAGCATACACCAAAGTACATCTTCTTGTAAATGCCTCGTAAGAACATCCATAACTAAAGTAAAATAATAAGGGCTTAATGTTGATCCTTGGTGTAATCTAACTGAAATAGGAAAATATTTTGTCAATCCTCCTTGTGTTTGGACACAAAAAGACTCTAGTATACATATCCTTAATGAGTTGAATATAACCAATAACTCCTTTCTATTCTAGAACTCTCCAAAGAACATCTCTTGAGACTTTATCATAAGCTTTCTCCAAATCAATAAATATCATATGTAGATCCTTCTTACTTTCTATGCTTCTCCATCAAACCTCTTAACAAATGTATAGCATCCATAGTAGATCTACGGCATGAAACTAATTGTGAAAACCTTTGTATCACATTGTAACTATGCTCATTACTCTCTCCCATAATTTTAATGTATGGCACATTAACTTTATTCCTCTATAATTTGCACTCTTGTGCATCATGTTTATTCTTAAAAAATAGAAACCAAAAAACTCTTTCACCACTCATCGGCATCTTTTAGTCTTTAAAATAACATTAAAAGATTTGTAAAGAAATTCCTTGATCTCTAAACATTTCCACACATCTGTTGGAATATTATCGGTCTCTTGCTTTTCCATATTTCATTTTCTTTAAAGCTTCACTAACCAGTTACTAATGACGATAATGAAATTCTCTATTTTTTGTTTAGGTTGGTTGCTAAAATCAATCATACTTCAGATCCTTCATTGAAAAGTTTATCAAAATACCTCATCCACCTATTTTCAATATCTTTTTTAAGAAAAGCACTTTATTATTTTCATCCTTAATGCACACTTGAACTATGTCTTTACTTCTCCTATCTCTTTGCTTGGATAACTTATACATACATCTTTCACCTTCTTTGGTATCTAATCTATTGTATAAATCAAAACTAAATTTTTTGCATCATATATTGCTTTCTTAGAATCTCTCTGAACTTTATATCTTTCCCAATTCTCACGAATTTTACATCTAAACTAAGTTTATAATAATGCTTCTTATTTTTTATCTTTTCTTGCACACTCGACTCCACCAAACTATTCTTATTAAAAGAAGCTTTTCCTTTTGATTCTCCAAGCACATCTTTAGCAACTTGCTTAATTTCACTCGATATATTTTCCCACAAAATGTTAGCTTCCTTATGAACATCCCAAATTCTAATTTCTTGAAGCTTGCTCTTAAAAATATTTTTATTTGTATTCTTTAAGTGTCCCCATCTAATCCTAGGATAATAATTTAGTTTATTTTTTCTCTTACAACCTTTCATCTTAAAATCTAAAACTAATAGTCGATGTTGGGTACTTAAAATTTCACTTGGAATGACCTTACAATTTTTACAATCTAAGCGATCTATTTTTCTTATCAATAAATAATCAATGTGTTTTACTAGATCCATTTTATAAGTAATAATATGTTCATCTCTTTTCTTAAATAAAGTATTAGCAACTACAAAATTATAAGCTAAGGCAAAATCTAATATAGTCCTACCTTCTTCATTAGTCACTCCAAAACCATAACCACCATGAATAATTTTAAAATCTACTACCACTCTACATGTCCATTTAAATCTCCCCAATAAATATTTTTTCTTCAAGAGGTATCTTTTATTAAACCCTCTAATTCATTCCAAAATTTTCTTTTGAGCTTACCTCCAAACTACTTGAGGAGCATAGACACTTATAACATTGATAATCTTAGTATCAATAATAATCTTTAGAGCTATAATTCTATCTCCACATCTATTAATACTTATAACATTATCCTTCAAACTTTTATCTATAATCACACCTACACCATTTCTAGTTCGACTTTTACATACCAAAGTTTAAAACCTAAACTATCAATCTCCTTGGCCTTCTCACCAACCCATTTAGTTTCTTGAACACATAAAATATTTATCTTTCTATGAACCATAATATTAATTCCATTAATTTACCTATAAAGTACCTATATTCCAAGATCCTAACCTAATTCTAGTTTCATGGACTAACTTCTTTGCATCCGTCCATAATGTGGAACCCTTGCTTTATTTTGACCGATGCTCTAGCACATTTTTATTCAAAACATACAATGCGTCACTTCTCTGGACTAGCTTCCAATGATTTAAAGGATTCATGTCATGATTATTTTGACAAATTTTCGGCACTACCAACCCTCCACTTTTTGCATCCGGACTTGGGACCGGCAATGGTAGTGTTATATGAACCTATGGAAGCATCTCTTCAAAAATATTTGAACTCATTTTCAACATATCTAAATTTGTTGAATGTGGATTCTACATCCAAAAATTTCTCTTTCCAATCAAATCTCAAAATCTATTCTAAATCATTTGAGCCCGACTTAACACTTTTAAGATGTTGAGTATGGGTTCAAATTCTAAGATTAAATTCAAAATCAATAAAGGAAGAGAATCTGATTCAAGTTTGTTTTCTACATTGTAGTTACAGTCAGCTTTAGTCAATTTTTTAGTCTCAGTTCAGTATAGTTTGTTTTAGTGGCAGCGCCAAAGTATGTGTTCACTTTTCTCCATGGGATGGATCTGGCCCTTGATTAGGCCAGCCTTGCCTGCTCTGACTACGCCCACCTCATCCACTTTGGATGAGGTTTTGAGGGGGCCTGAATTACATGTGAGGGAACCTCCCTCACGATTGTTAGTAGGAGCATAGTGGTGGGTGAGGCGGTCATTGGTTGACATCGTTAGAATCGAGATTCCCTGATGAAGAGGAAGGGCGGTTCCCAAAACAAAGTTGATAGCTGCTACAGTGGTTCCTATGTTTTACTTAGGGCTAGCACCCACTCACTAGCACCCCTTAAAGTGGAAGACTCCCTTGATCCCAGGGATTGTCTCCCTTGCTTTTGAGGTTGGGTCTAGCTCTTACTCCGCTCACCCTACTAGGACCCAAAGGAGAAACAAGAACAACATGATAAAGTGGTACCAAACTCGCATTGCTATGGAGATGGAGGCAGCCACACAGTCTGTTGTTGAGGAATTGCTCAAGTTGGATTCCTCGCTGGTTACAACAAACCAGTTCCATCCTCTCTCTTAGTATAATAGAGAGGATGTTAGAAAAATTTCTACTTCACCTCCTGATCAGTTCCAGACTAGTGGTGAGAGGAGAGATCATATGTCCGATCTATTCTATTCTAAAGTGAACTTTATGATAGTTGAGCTGGGTTGATTTAAGATCCGTTATCCCTTGTAGTGTGGGGAAGCATATTAAATAGGAGAGTGCCATGGAGGCCCATACCTCAGTTCATATCACCATCCAGGAGAGGCAGAGGTTTAGTCGGCAATCAGCGGCCTCTGTACTCATTGATTTTCTTGGTTAGTGCACTACCCGTGTCGATCATATTGACATCATTTAGCTCATGGGGACCACACATCATACAAGAGCAATTCCTATCCCGAGAGAGTCGGTGGTGCCTCCACCACACCGCTCTACCCCCATCCACTGTCGTCTGTCCATGTTCCAGCATCTCTAGTTCCACCAAAGGTCATGAAGGCCGCATATGGGGAGAAGAGGACCTCGTTGGTGATCTGGCTACAGCTGAGAGATCCCATCCTATCTACATCGCCTATTGTGGCGAGGTCAAGCTCTCCTGCTTGACCTTTTGCCCCAGTAGTGGTGAAGAAGGAATGGTGAACTCGAGGCATAGTGGTCGTCCCTTCACCACCACCATCACAGTAGGACATAGAGATGGTTGCAGTAGTTGCCAAGGGAGAAGGTGACAGCTCAGTTGCACCTATATTGATAGAGCCTCCTAGGAGTGTCACCCCAGGCAGATTCAGTGACAGTGAGGAGCATATTTCTTCCAGTGAGTATAACACTCACAGGGTTGGCTCTCCAATAGCAGGGGAGGTCCGGTGTTTCACAGTACATGATAGTGATCCCACCACCGGTTAGCCAAAGTTATTTGTGCCAGTTTAGATAGATCATTCTCTAGATGATATAGTAGCGCATTATTTCATAGAGAAGAAAGAGATCCTAGGATATGACTGGTCTGATTAGGAGAAGATCAGCTTTGATCCCAATGAAGATGATTTATTGGAAGATTTAGTAGGGGTTTGCATGGTAGATACCAGGGTATCTCTCCTTAGAGAGCTGTTGACTATGGAAGGTGTTGATGCTGAGCAGGAAGACACAGCCTACTCGACCCTACACCTCCTTCAGCAGATAAAGCAGAAAGATGAAAAAATAAATATGATGGAGAAGAGGTTTGAAGATCTGCTAGCAGCTGTCTTAGCACTTCAAAACCAAGTACTGGTAGTCAATTCTACTATAGCTGAGACCAATCAGCCAGAGTTGGTACATATCTTGGATCCAACCAAGACTTTACCTCCAATAGATCAAGGTAGCCCTGACATGTATAGGAAGGTAGTGGATAGTACCTCCATACAAGAAAAAGATATCAAGAGCATGGTTGAGCATCAGGTGAAGGAAGCGTTGGCTCAAGCCCGAGGAGGACCATTAGTTATAAAGGGTAGACCCTACTTGGAGGAATTTGATATAATCCAATATCCTAAGGGTTTTGTGCCACCTTCTTTCAAGAGTTTGATGGCAGTGGGAACCCAAGGTAGCACATTGCACATTTCAGGGCCAATTATTGCAACGCTGATGGCAGTGATGCTTTACTCTTCCGTCTCTTTGTCAGTAGCTTAGCGGGTATAATATTTGATTGGTATGTTGAACTTCCCAATAGTTCACTGAAGACTTTTGCTGAGTTGGAGCAACTCTTCAGCAAAGGGTCACCGTTGGCGATCTCATTGTGGCTCAACAAAATCATGGTGAGTCCCTCATTGATTACATTCTCAGATGGCATAATTTGAGTTGGAAATGCGAATCAAAACTATGTAGATAGCATGCCATTGAGATTCTGCTTAAGAATATCCATGGCTCGGTCGCCTTCATGCTCAAAGGTTTCACTATCAAAACTTTTAAGAAATTATTCAATAAGGCAGCTAGCTTGCAAGGAGAAGTCAAACCGTTGCCTTCTCCAGATCTACCAATAAAGCCAAAGCCTCAGAAGGTATATGAGAAGAAACAAGGAGTAGTGATAGTAGTGGATAAGGGAAAACAACCAGCCAGATAGTAGTTTGAGAGTCCTCGTGCTCATTAAACTACCTCCTCACCACCATCGAGGTAGCCTACAGCCATAGTAGTCTCCATGGCGTCTCAATCACATCATCCTGGTACATACACCGGTAGCTATGGTCCACCTAGTGTTTTGGATAAACTTAACAAGCCTTATTCATTTAAGAGGAATGTGATCTTTAAGAATCTTATAAAGAATTTTAGCTATTGAGACCCGTGGGAAAAGCTATGATCTTAACTTGTGCCCCTACCACTGTATGCTAGGCCATGTTTTGGAAGATTGCTTTACATTTAAGGATTGACTTGAACATAGCTTCAAGACTGGTGCTATAGTTATCCAGAAGGAATACCTTGTGGAATAACCATCTAGTTCCATTAAGGTAATCCTTGGGGATACTTGTGATCCTTCTAAAACCAAAGAAGGTTTGGATATCTCCTTATCCTAAACCTCTACGAAAATTATATCTTAGATCAAGAAACTTTCCTTGTAGGTGCCTGAGTCAGCTCAAACCTCCAACATCAAGGAAGGATTGCAAGTTGCCAGAGCCAACTCAAGGAAAGGGGGAGCTCAGCTCTAGCAACAGCAGTAGTAGCATATGCCAGCCCGAGATAGTCTAGTAGTGCAACCACTGATCAAGTTTAGCCTCAGTCCACCATTGTAGCTACCACATCAACGACTACCTCTGTTTCAGCTAGCTCTTCTTCTTTTAGTAGATATCTTATATCAGTGGATGAGGGCATCAAATCCCTCACCCCTCTTACTTTACTTGATTTCTACTATTTACCTATTATCAAATCCAAGAAATTGAAGAATAAAGCTAGCTTGAATTATATCTGTGTCACTTCTGAAGGGTTATCTGAATCTATTCTTAATGATAACTCTTCAAGTCTAAATAACAACTATAATAATTCCGTTCTTCCTCTTTCTAATTCAGAGTTGGATTTTTCTACTTTGAATGCTACGGGTTTGCCACTTGAGATAGACTTGGAATCATCCGATTTTAAGGATCCCATAGGAGAAGCTATAGGTGAGTCCAATGTGCTGGTAGAATCTTCCATTATCCTTCCACAAGAGATCACCGAAGTCAACCTCCGTAGTGGCAAGGTTCTACCTCCTAGGGCAACACCTCAAGATAGAGGAAAATAAGTCATTAGTTTAGAGGATCGAGAAACCCCTCCATAGGATGCTCCACCCTTAGATATGCTTGCAGAGGATTAGCCTAAGGTGGACTATAATGTCCTCTCTTACCTAAGACAGTTGTCATCTAAGTTAAGCATATACGATGCCCTTGTCTTATCCAGAGAGATGAGGGAATCACTAATCAAGGCTCTCTTTGATCCAGAGATGGCCAAATTCACATATGAAGAGATGCCTAGATTATCTCCTGACGTAGCAGTCCATCCTAGTGCTAACCCTATCAAGCAAGCTCCTAGACGCATGCGATTAGAAATTGAATAACAGGTCATTTCTGAAGTCAAGAAATTAATCGATGCTAGTTTCATCAGGGAAGAGAATTACCCTACCTAGTTAGCTAGTGTCATCCCAGTTAAGAAGAAGAATGGCCAAAATCACATATGCATCAATTTCAGGGACTTAAACAAGGCATGTCCTAAGGATGAGTTTCCTCTTCCTATACCAGAATTAATGGTGGATATCGCCTCATCTCACGCAATTTTCTTTTTCATAGATGGGTCATCTAGCTATAACCAAATCAAGATGGCCCCGGAGGATGAAAGAAACTCCACCTTCAAACCCGATCGAAATCTATTCTTATAGGGTCATGCCTTCTGGCCTTAAAAATGCTGGTGCTACATACCAATGGGCCATGACTCGATCTTCAACAAACTCATCGATCATCAGGTTGAGTACTACGTCGATAATCTAGTAGTCAAGTGTAGAGAAAAGGAAGACCATCTTTTTGACTTGAAAGTAATTTTCAAATGGTTAAGATAATATAAACTCAAAATGAATCTGTTGAAGTGTGCATTTGGAGTAGCTTCGAGAAAATTCCTTGGGTTTATTGTCTGACACTGGGGAATAGAAATAGATCCATAAAAGATCAAAGCTATCTTAGAAATGCCACCTCCTAAGAGTTTAACTCAACTCAAATCTTTCCAAGGACGATTGTCATATCTAAGATGCTTTATTTCCAACCTATCAGAAAGATGCAAGCCATTCTCAACACTTGTCAAATAGGACACCAAGTTCAAGTCGGATGACAAGTGCCAGCATGCCTTTGAAGATAACAAGTAGTATTTGGTGAAGTTGCCAGTTCTAGCAGCCCCTATCTAGGTCAAATGGCACCTATCGAGCCAAAGATAGACTATCACAATAATTAGTTCCACTATAGGAGGATGTGAGTTCCCGAGCTTTCTTTTTAGGCTGATTGTTGCAAACTGACGGACACCTTAGGTTGGTTGATGCTCGCTATGCTGACAGTGACTCACCTAGTGGATACACCACTCTTGGCAGATGTGAGTTCCCGTGCTTTCTCCTTGAGTTTCCCACCAAATACTTATTTGATATATAATTAGCCACGTCATTCTCTCCAGGTTTTGGATCAAGCCCTTAACAACCCCTCTCCCTACGGGCATTCTATTTGGATCGCATCCTTTGCGATCACATTTAGACACTATCTGGGTTACTCTTGGATTGGACAGTCCCTCTTTCCTAGATGCCACCCCTATGGTTGGAGAATTTGTTCAACAGATGCACAGATTCTCCATTAGTTTAGTAAATATGAGATAGGTCTAGGCCGATATAAGCTCCTTCTTAGTTTGATCCCTAGCAAACTAACAGGATCCATGATAAACAAACTAAAAAAACAAAAAAAATGTTCACTTATGAATTAAGAATTCAAGCCCCCAAAGGGCCCCTTTTCCCAAGCAGGCATCCTATCTTTAGGGTAATGTTAGCAGAACTCCCTATAGGAATTGCACTACACTGAGATAAATCCACGGGTGGTACTCACTTCATTTATTAGGTTGGGTTCAATCTATTTTTCCACAAGCAAGTTACCCCAACGGTCATTCCACTTCTGAAGATGTAAAACTATGACGCATTCTTTCTAGCATAACTATCACAAATTTGAGTTGGGATCGATTTATTACCAGCTCTGATCATCTTTTCGTGGAAGATTTGAGTTCCCGAGCTTTCTTCCCTTGAATTGATCATTGCAAATTGAAAGGCCTCCTTTGGTTGAATAGTTCTCCCATTGGCCGTGAAGCTATTCCCTTTGGTTCGATAAATCTGAGATAGGTCTAGGCTAATATAAGCTCATTCTCAGTGTGATCCATCGCAAACCAATGGAATCCATCAAAATAAATTAAAAAATAAAACTAATCTTTGACTATCTGTGAGTTTATTTAAGCCCCCTAGAAGTATTCACTCAATTGTCAACCTTAGGTCAGGTTCAATCTGTTGCCTTGCCAACCGATCACCCTAGTGGTTCTTTATTTTGGAAGATGTGAGTCCCTTTCTTTTACCATTGCAAAAAGGCATCCCTTTGATGTTATTCTACTATGTGGTTGGTAGACCACTTTGGTAAGTCTGATTCCATGGCCTTGGTCTATCTATCACAAACTAATGGAATCTATCATAATCAAAACAAATTAAAGAATGAAATTAATCTCGACTATCTTTGAGTTGATTTAAGTTCCCTGGTGGCATTCACTCAATAGTCATCCCTAGGTTGGGTTCGATCTATTGCCTTGCCAACCGATCACCCCACTGGTTCCTTATTTTGGGAGATATGAGTCCGCTTTCTTTTCTACACGATTGCACCAAAGGCATCCCTTCAGTTGGCTAGTCCTACTATTTGTTTGGTAGGCTACCCCTTTGGATTGGTAAATCTGAGTTAGGTCTAAGTCTCCATGGCTCCTACTCAGTGCGATCCATCGCAAACAAACAAGGTCCATTTCAAAATCCAAAATTAAAAATCTGAAACAAATTCAACCCTCCTCCTTCAATGGAGTGGAATAAATAAAACAAAATATTCAATTAATCCAAATCAAAATATTTTGCTTCTCCTCAGTGAAATGCAAGTCTTTCTAGCTCCGCAGCGGATCTAGAATTCTAATCCCTCAGCGGATTTCACAACCTTTCCTCCCTTGTGGATGACTTCGACTTGACTCCCCAATGGAAAGTTCACTTTTCTATCCCCGGTGAAGAAAAAAACATAATTAAATAATTAAACAAATCAAATCAATTTCTTCCTAGTGAGACTCAAATCAAATCTCTGATCCCCTTGTGGATTATTTGAACTTGTTTCCCTAAGTGAAAGGTTCACATACTCTATCCATAGTGGATTCCTCCTTTCCTCTCTTATGTTCTTGGCATAAGTAGAGTCACATTGCACTAAGCTCTGGATTCTTTCTACACCTTGAGTTAGGAGTTGATCATCTTTATTAGTGCTTGTGATCATTCGGTGTTGTTGATCATTTCGGTCAACACCAATACGTGCGGTGTTCCTTGCAAGTCATGCCACACCTATTGGGTGCCCTTTGTTGACCTCATTTTTAGGATGAGCTCTCAACCCCTCCATCTTATACATAGGACTTCTCTTAGACTTTAAGAGTTTCTTAGTCTTAAGACACATCTAGTGATTTGGTGGACACTCAACCTAACTCTAGAGGCTTAGAAGAGTTAGCCATATGAATGTGTTATGCCTTAGGGGTGTTAGAAGATTTGCCTACCCTATAGCTTGAACCAAATCCTCACTTCCTTCTTCCAAGTCAAAACTCCAAACTCATATCAACTCCAACTCAAACTCAAACCTTGAATCAATTCAATGGATTTTCTCAAATCATGAATCAATTCTAAATAATTGAAACTTATGATTGAAGCCCATGATTTGATTCCAAATTCCAAAATATTTCCAAAGTCCTTTGATTCCCTCTCACGGACTTAGCCTAAATCAAGTCTAAATCAATTCAAATTCAAGAAATTTTCTCACAATCCATTTATATTCCCATTTATATTCACATATATAAATGAAATATAAATTTAAATCAATCAAACGAAATTCAAAATTCAAATCCAAATTAAAAATATTTCATAAGTCCTTTGATTCCCTCTCATGGACTTATTCTAAATCAAATCTAAATCAATTCAAATTCAAGGAATTTTCTTATAACCCATTTATATTCTCATTTATATTCACAAATATAAATGAAATATAAATTCAAATATCCAAAACTAAACTCAAAAATCAAATCCAAATTCAATCAAAATTCAACCTAAGCCTTTCAAGTCAAATCTTGAACTTAGCCAAATCAATTTCAAATCAAGCCAAACCCTTGATTTTCTTCATCACAATCATGAATCCAAATATTAACATAAACTTTAATCATCAATCCAAAAATAAATTCAAAACTCAAACTCAAATTCAACCAAAATTCAACCTAAGCCTTTCAAGTCAAATTCTTGAACTTAGCCAAATTAAATTCAAAACAAGTCAAACCCTTGATTTTCTTCATGATTCAATCAATCCTTCAATCATGAATCCAAATTTAAATACAAACTCTAATCATCAAACCAAAACTAAATTCAAAAATCAAACCCAAGTCAAACTCATGTTCACCCTTTGAATTTAAAATTATCAAATGAATCAAAAACCCATTTGACTTCAAATCACTTGCAAATGGATTTATATTTCAATCATAAGTCCATATGTGAGTTCAATCAAACTCAAATCAAGCTTTGACCAAGCCATTTGACCCACTTAGGCTCATTTGACCCAAAGTGACCTAAAGTACCCTTATGAGCCAAATTCTAATCCTAACCAAATTTAGATTGAGCTAATCCCACCTAAGCCTCACATTGTGAGCAGTAATCATCATGAGATGATCAATCACTCAAATTAGGTCAAACCAAGTCAAACCTAAGGGTTGACCAAGTCAACACTTTGCCAAAAAGAAACCTAAACTAGCCAAAATCCACCATAGGCCAAATTGATTGAAACCATTGATCAAAACTCATTCATGATCAATGTTTGAACTTGACCAAGCCATCATTTGAGCCTAACCTAGTCCAATTGGCCACTTGACCCAAGTTGACCCAACTTGACCTAAAAAGTCAAAATATGTCAAAACTTGATCTAAGAAAAATTGATTGAAACCAATGGGTCAAGTTCATTCCATAATGATTGTTGAACTTGACCAAAGCTTCAATTGGCCAACTAGACCTAACTTGGCCCAGTTGACCTTGAACCCAACTTGACCTACCAAATTGAGTCAAATCCAAATATAAACCAAATTGATTGGAAACAAAGATACCAATCTATTTCAAACAATCAACCAAACATAAACTAACCCATGACCTAATGCAAATAGGTCGAATGGGTCAAATTGGTCAACTTGACCCATTTGACCTAAATGAAATCAAATGAACCTAAACTAAATTTACATTAAATTGAACCAAACCAATGATGCCAAAACATTTCAAATGGTCATGTAACTTGACCCAACCCTTAGTTTGACCAAATTTGACCAATTGGTCAACTTGACCTAAGTTGACCCATTTTGACCTAAATGGGTCAACATGAGCCAAATCATATCAAACCAACTCCAAATTCAACGAAACTTGGCCTAACCCATTTTTAAATCATACCAAACATATTCAAACTAAAATTAAAATCAAATGACCATTTTACCCCTAGATCATATGGTAACCTAATATCAAAACTACTTGGAATTTGGTCAATTCCTTTTCATGGACACTCGACATCCTCTTAGTGGACCAAATGGTCACTAATAAACATGGTGCACATGACCCATTAGGTTTGGGTCAGTCAAACCCAACCCAAGGTCAAAATTGATCGCCCCCATGGAAATGAGTAAGTGGAAATCCTCCTCCACTTGAATTAAGCACATGGGACCTTCACTACTCCACTCCTTTGGCCAAACCGACCCATGTGCAAGTTCTAACAGCCTTAACAACCCATTACATAAGGTCAATTTGATCAAAATGGAAGGAGGAAGCTTGACTTTACGATTGCTCTAGGGGGAGATATACTCCCCCTAATTTCACTTGAATTTCATTGTCCCCTATTCGATTGAAGCATAGGAACTCAGAGGAAGTGATTCCAAGCTCCACCAAAGTTTCCTAAGCATCTTCCATTTTTCCATTTCTCGGTTTTCTCAGATTGAAAATAAGGGAGCTCAAGTGAAAATCCAACTTAGTTAATACTCCATATCAAGCTAATTCCTTTTGCAAGCTTCATTAGAGGACTCAATCGAACTTGTCTAAACCTTTTCCCAAGTTCTCAAGGTAAGGGAGGTGGTACTTCGATCAAGGTCGTAAGGAATTGAAGTTGAGCTTGGTCCATAGAGAGATTTACTCAACCCCAGGGCTTGAAACTTTCAACAAAGCTTCGTCTCCACTAGACGAAGTTACCTCATCGAACTCGAGCACCAGTGATAGCCTCCAGCGAGGTATGCCATTAACCTGAGCTTAAATTAGCCATAGTGTGGTCCTTTGTGAAACAAATTCTCACCTCATGAGAATTTGACCATTGGATGTATTCCCCTTTACTCCTAGATGGTGTGGGTAAGATTTGAGTTCAATCTGAGCTCAATCAAGCTCAAATCTTGCCATGGAAGGTGGACGACTCCCCTTTCTCGCAAGAGAACTCAGGGATGGATCATGGGCCATCCATATGAGCATTTTGGATGGACGACCATGATCTAGATGCACATAATATTTGATTTAATCTTTTAATACCACAGTCTTAATCTCAACTGTCCGATCTTTGATCAGACGGTTGGGGAGAAAGCACATAGCGCTGCCACTGATGTAATGCTATGATGTGACAACTTAAGTGGCCTCTCCTATCACGCCATGTGGAAAGCGTGCGCCGCATCAGCCTCCATGTGGCGCCGATGGGATTAACCAGTTAATTAGGATGTTTAATTAATAGTAAATCATGGAAACTTCAAATATTTATAACTAAATGAGTAAAAATCATAAAAATATGAGGTAAAATGAATATGAAAGATATTTTAATGTAGAATAATATAAAATTATCTTCAATGAATTTTGAATAGTGATATTTCCTAAATTTGGGTTTTATTGGGAATGTGATTCTGCTAATTATTCTTTAATTATCCCACTGATTAATCCCAAACTTCTCATGTGCATTTAGTGGGATGACTTCTACCTACCCTAATTTTCTTGGGATTTATTAATGGTTTAATTAGGGGAATTACTTGGTTCATTCTTAATTACCCTCTTAAGATAATTAAGCCTTATTAAATGTGTGAATAGTGGTTTAACCCCTTGATTGAGTTAATTAAGCTTTGTTTGAGTGATCAGATGATTTAGAAAATAATTTTAGGATATTTTCCCTAAGCTATTCCTTAAACCCCTTTCTCTTCCTTATTCTAAATTAAATTAAGGGTTAATCCACTAATTACTTAATTAATTTGATAAAATTTTTAAAATATTCTAGAACTTAATTAATCCATTTTGGGTAGATGCTTAGGTGCTTAATAACCTAAGTGGCTTAAGGAAATCAAAATCTAATCCACATGTGTGGGAAGGGTTATGAAAGTACTTAACTTAAACCCTTTAGCCCCCATCAAACTCAACTCACATTTCTAAAATTGAAATCAAACTCACAATCAAACAAAATTTCTTTAAAACCAAATTTGATTTGTAAAGTTGCATGTTTGATATGCTATATGGAAATCATGTATTCATTCCTTTTAAAAATCAAAATTAAAATGAAATGTTTTTTTTTATATCAAGTTGCATGTTTTGGCCAAAATAAGAATATGAATGGCTATTATCACTATTAAATTCAAAATTATTTAAAAATTTTTTATAAATCAAACATCAAAACTGAAAGGTATGCTACTTGTAATTATTTATAAGCTTGCATGTGAGAAATATAAAGATATGATTTATGTGACTTTGATTCTCCCTCTCTTTCTTAATATATAATTGTATAGGATTGGCAAAGTTTATAGTCCATTTGAAAAGGACATAACACTTTCTCAAATCCATTTCTATACACTCCTATGTCATGACTTAAGAAGGAATTTCACATCACACATATAAATTAAATAATCAAACAAAAAATCAAATAAATATAAACTTTTGCATCTTTCTTTTTTTTTTCCATGTATTTCTTTTGTACATGCATATGTATTTAAGGAAAGTGGTATATTAGTCTGGAAAACCTCAGGGTTGTGAGGCTTTAAGTAGCACTAAGTAGGTCTTGTACCTTATACCCTTGGTGCTAACAATGGCACCATACTCACTTATGCCTTCCATACATACACATGTGCATATGTATAAAGGATAAAAGAATACTCCCTTTTCTACTTAATAATGAAAATCATGGATCATAAAGCATCCAAATTTTCTTAACACTACTTAGCATTCATCATTAAGGTGTGATAAACATTCTCATTTGCATGTATAGATATGCTTAGGATTCATCCATATGCATGCTATATATGTTGGGAAAGAAATAAAGTGGTGTGTGCTTTGTGATATTATTTCACTTTACTTAATCTTAAAATGCCTTTCCTTTTGAATAGGTTTGTTTAGAATTATTCTAAACTTAGGATTAATTAAAATACATAAGAAAACATTCACTAAACAAAAATCAAATATGAATCCACCTTAGAAATTACTTAAGGTAGGGAGGAAAGAGAAGTTCTCTTCTCTTTTTCTCTCTTTACAACTTTGTAATTAATTGTAGGATTCATTCAAACCTAATCAAAACACAAAATAAAAGTAACCCAAAATAACTAAATAACTTAAATTGAAACCATCATCTAAGTTGAACATTTTCATACTTAGAAAATCTAAACCTTAAAGCCTTAGCTAAGCATACCGCACAAACCTTAAATGGCACTATGGTGAAAATTTTTATTTTCCTAAAAGAAAATGTATACTTCCATCTCCAATCTATGTGGAATAAAATGAAAATAGAAATATACTTCTTTTTATGCATTTGGGATACCACATAAATCCATAGATGGTCTTATTAAGGTGATCGGGTATAACATTGAGGAGAAGTGTACTATCTCAAAAGATAGAAGTCACTACCCTACAATGGACCTAATCACATGAATAAGGACTCCTAAGGACACTAGGTCTGCATGTATACCAAAGATTCTTCCCCTACTTTACATGGAAAAGTAAAACAGTGTTTATTTTAAATCAGGTTCATTAAGTTCCTGAAAGGGGCAAGCCCCTATAGTTAATTATATCATAAGAAAGGGGATTCCTTTGGAATACTTTCAATTAAGGTAAATGATCTTTTTCTCCAAAGATTTCAATGGGGTAGGACTATCAATCGATTAGTTTATTTTTGAAGATAAAATGGGAATGATCAAATATAGTAATTATTGAAGCCAAAGGAAGATAAGTAGGCGATGCTCATGATGCTAGGAAACCTAGCGAGCATCTCAAACTATCCTATGGCTGGGCTTTACATTTTTCAAATTGTTTAATTTGTTTGAGTTTAATTTTTTCATTAGAAATTTAGGGCTTATGATTCCACAACACAAGATTGTGAAAATGCCTAAGAGGTGAGGATTTATACTTATGGCCCATAAAGGGGAGAAGCAACCTTAGAACCTAAATCTAGGGATCTTTGACGAGGACCAAAAGCACAACCTAAATCAAAGACATAAATGGGTATATGGTTTACCTCCATAAGAGAGAGTAAACCACCTGACTTCTTGGACTTACAATTGCCAGGGGGTGACCGCCAACTAACACCTCGTATGATTTTAAATTCATGTAGGCAAGTCATATGCTTTATGCAAGATAGCTAGGCTGTTATTTATTTAGAAAGAGACTAAGTCTTTAATCTCACTCCCTAAGAGACTAGATCATGTAAGGATATGAAAAATGACCTAGAGCTAATGCAATTCATATTACATTTTATTTTTATTTTTGGACAATCATTTTGACTCAGACTAATAGGACTCATATGCCTAATGCATGAGAAGTAAGATTATGGGACAAAATTAGCAAGAAGGGGGAGGTGTATTTCCACCATGGCTCTCACAGGTCAAGCCAAATTTCTATGGAAAAGGAGGAAGCCCTTCAATCAAGAGTGAAATAAGATGCTTTTGTGCATGATGTTATGAAAGAAATACTCATCCAGCTAAGGGGTTGCTAATTCTTTTATCTTGATTTTTAACTTAGGCTTTAAATGAGGTGATTAATTTGGTAAAAGATTTATTTTTCCCTAAGAGCCTAATCATCATCCAGGACATACATCAATCAAGGAAGAAACTAGGAAAAGGATGCCATCTTAATGCATAAGCTAAACAAAACATCAAACATTTTATAAAGCTAATGTAAAATAATAAAAGACCATTTGTGGTTGGGCACTATGGCACAAGACTAAAAAATCAAATTGGGTAGCCGAGCTCTACCCTTATACAACCCATATTACAAATGAATTAATTACAATCAAGTAAGGGAATTCATGTTATGGGGGTCTTCATTCTTCATTTCTTCTTTCTTTCTTTCTTCTTCTTTTTTCTTTCTTCTTTGGTTCCTTCTTTTAGATGGTTGGAATGTGGATGCTCCAAAGGCTTCACATAGTATATAAGATGAGATCTTATGACCAATGCTCATCCTAATGCCCCATAACATTCATTCCAAAAATCCTAATTGCAAAAATTACATGAAAAAGAAAAGTAAATCTAACTAACACCTGCAATATAGAGATTATCTAAACAAACTATACAAATCCCAAGCATGTATATTAGACTTAGCACCCCACACAAGGGTAACCAAGTCCACCTAGCCTATTAGAATATGCTTAGGGGTATAATCACCTGTACAACATAAGCATTTATATTTTTATTACAGCAAACCAAACAATCCCCTACATAAAATAATGATTAGACTAAATCATCCTACCATTCATTCTACACATATTTACCCTAACATCCAGACTAAAATAGAATATCATAAAATAAAAGTAAACATTAAGCCATGCACCACCCTAATCTAAAGCTAGAAGTGGTGACTTAGCTTAATATGTGTTCTTTAGAAGGTTTGTGTGGTATGCTTAGCTATGGCTTTAAGGTTTGGATTTTCTAAGTGTGAAGATGTTCAACTTAGATGGGTGGTTTTATTCAAGTGTTTAGTTGATTTGGATTGATTTTATTTGATGATTTATTTAGGTTTGAATGAATCCTATAATTAATTACTAAGTGTTCTAAAGAGAGGAAAAAGAGAGGAGAATTTCTCTTTCCTTCCCCGCCCTAAGTAATTTCTAAAGTGGATTCATATTTGATTTTGTTTAGTGATGCTTTATTATGTGTTTTAATTAATCCTAAGTTTAGATTTTTCCTAAACAAACCTATTTAAAAAGAAAGACATTTTAAGATTAAGTAAAGAAAACCAAATTCACAAAACATACATCACTTCATTTCTTTCTCAACATGTATAATATGCATATGAATGAATCCTAAGCATATCTATACATACAAATGGAAATGTTTAGCATACTTTATGATGAATGCTAAGTGAGTTACTTAAGAAAATTTGAATGCTTTATGATGCATGATTTTCATTAAGTAGAAAAGAGGTTTTCTTATTCATTTTTCACATGCACACATGAATGTATGAAAGGCATAAGTGAGTACGATACCATTGTTAGCACCAGGGGTGTAAGGTACAAGACCTACTTGGGGCTACATAAAGCCTCGCAACCCCGGGGTTTTCAGGACTAATATACCACTTTTCTTAAATACAAGCATATGTACAAAAGAAATGAATGGAAAAGAAAGATGCAAAAGTTTGTATTTAAGTTTGGACTTGGTTATGCAATTTATATATGTAAGTGTAAGGATCTTTCTTAAGTCATAACATGGAAGAGGATAAGAATAGATTTAAGCAAGTGTTATGTTCTTTTAAAAGAACTATACACTTTACAAATGTTAATCAAATCCATATTAAGAGGAAAGAAAGGAAGCAAGCATAAAACACATTTTTGATATTCACATGCAAGCTTATAAATAAACTATAAGTAGCACACTTTCAGTTTTAGGTATTTGATTTATAGATTTTGAAAATAGTTTTGAATTTAATAGTGATAATAGCCATTCATATTTTTTACTTTATCCAAAACATACAATTTGACATAAAGAAAACATTTCATTTTGAATTTGATTTTTGAAAAGCATGAATATATGAAATTCATATGACATACACATTTAGCATGTTAGGAAAGAACTAAAGTGATGAAAGAATGTAAATACATTCACCCTAATTAATTCCTAAAGACAATCATATGAAATATGAAAGCTTAAAGTAAATAAAATTATTTTTAAATAAGGTTTGATTTTATTTTAAGTTTGATTTAATTTGAGAAATGTGAGGTACATTTGCTGTTCTTAACCCATTCCCACATATGTTGGTTATTTTAGTTTAATTTTTAGGTGATTAGATGATTTTTATATGTTGCTTAGGTTAAGGTATGGATTAAGCATGTTAATTACCCCTTACCTATTCCTCCTTAGCATAGTTAATCAAATAATTATGTGCCAATGAGTTGGAATAAAATCACACAAGGAATTTAAATCAATAATGCAGCTAAGAAGAAAAGGGTCTAATGCATTTGGCTCATGATTAATAATTAATTAAGCTAAGGGTTTAATTTTAAGAAATCTCATAACACCTCTCACACATGTGAGTTGAGTTTTGATTTCCTTAATTGTACTTAAGCTCTTAAACACCTAAGAACCTACCCAAGATAGATTAATTGAGTCCTGGAAAGTTTTAGAATTTTATGAAATTAATTAAGGGGATAATTAGTGAATTAACCCTTAATTAAGGATGGATTAAAGAAGAAAAGGGTGTTTGGGGAATATCTTAAGGAAGAATCCCAAAATTATTCCCTAAACCTTATATTCACTTAATCAAAACTTAATTGACTCAATCAGAGGGTTAAATTATTAATTATACGCTTAATTAAGCTAAATTACATTAAGGGAGTGTTTAAGAAATGAACTAGTAATTCCTCTAATTAAGCCACCAATAAATCCTAAGAAAATTAGGGGAGGTAGGGGTCATCCCACTAATTTAGCACAAGAAGTTTGGGATTAATCAGTGAAGTAATTAGAGGGTAATTAGTAAAATAACATTTCTAATAAAACCCAAATTCAGAGAATGGTACTGTTAAAAATTCATTCAAATAATTTTTAGAGTACTTATGTTCAATTATTTATCCAATGCAATTTATTTTATATTTTTATAATTTTTCTATTCTTTGATATGAATTTAGGAAGTTTCCATGCAGTGAACTTGATGCACTGATGGAGGGAGGATAGAATTATCTTGTTCTGATGTATCCAAGGCCTGCTAAGCAAAATAGTGAATGAAGTATTCAAATTAATTATATAAAACTTGGCTTTAGTCTTTCAGTCACCTATCTCCAAGGGTAACACTATAGAACCTAAAGCCTGCTCACCTTGTTTATTGAATCCTCTCAACATCATCTGATCTCGTCGGAGTGTGGAGATGTCGATCCTCAAATAGGCAAGGATCTTTAGACTCATAATGTTCACCGATGCTCCTAGAACAATGAGAACTCTGACAAGTTTGAATTTTCTCATGTCCACTATAATGTAGAGGGGACGGTTGTGCTCCATGTCCCCCAAAAGAAGGTCTTCATCTATGAATGTGATCCCCTAGACTTCTTTTGTGCAATGTGCCTCCTCACCAATAGCAGTCAGTTGAGCTAAGCATATTTTAGGATCAAAGAGAGCCTTGATTAATGATTCCCTCATCTTTTTGGATAAGAAAAGGACATCGTAGTCCACCTTAGGCTGATCCTCCACAAGCATATCCAAGGGAGGAGCATCTTATGGAAGGGCTTCTCGATCCTCTATACCAATGACTTATTTCCCTCTATCTTGAGGTACTACCCTAGGAGGTAGAATTTTGCCACTACGGAGGTTGACCTCGGTGATTTCTTGTGGCAGGGCAATGGAATGTTCTACCTACATGTCAGGCTCACCTACAACTTCTCCTATGGGACCCTCAGAATCGGATGATTCCAAGTCTATCTCAAGAGGTGAACTCATAGTGTTCAGAGTGGAAAAGTCCAACTCTGAATCAAAAAGAGGAAGATCAAAATTATTAAAGTTATTTTGACTTGAAGAATAATCATTAGGAATAGAAGTAGACAACCCATCAAAAGTGACACAGATGTAATTTAAGCTAGCTTTATTCTTCAATTTCTTAGATTTGATAGGAGGTACAAAGTATAAGTAAAGTAAAGTAAGAGGGGTAAGGGATTTGATGCACTTATCTGTCAATACAAGAGTTCTATTAATAGAAGAAGAAGAGCTAGTTGAACTAGGAGAAGTCACTTGCAAGGCAGAGCGGTTTGGACTCAATCGTGGTTGTGCTCGGACTATCCCAACGACACATCGCGTTGAGCTCCCTCCTTCCTTGAGTTGGCACTAACAACTAGCAAACTATCCTTGATGTTGGAGGTTTGAGCTGACTCAGGCACCTACAAGGAAAGTTTCTTGATGAACTGAATGATCTTTTTAAAGGTTTGGGATAAGGAGATATCCCAACCTTCTTTGTTTCTGGAAAGATCACAAGTAACCCCAAGGATTACCCTGATGGAACTAGATGGTAGTTCCATAAGGTATTCCTTTGGGATAACTAAAGCACCAATCTTCAAGCTATGTTTAAGCCAATCCTTGAAGGTGAAGAAATATTCCAAAACTTGACCTAACGTACAGTGGTAGGGGCAAAAGTTATGATCATGGCTTTTGTCTACTTCCTCCGGTCTCCTAGGCTCAGGTAGCTAAAAATTAGGCTTCTTTAAGAGATTCTTAAAGATCTTCTCGATTACCTCCCTCTTAAATGAATAAGGCTTATTAAGCTTATCTAAAAGAGTGGGTGGACCACTACAGCGTGAGATATATGTATGTGGTGATGTGGCTAAAGAGGTGGCAGCCGTGGCTGTGGTGGCGGTAGTGCCTCAATTGGTAGGAGGTGGAAGCAAAGGCTGCTGAGGTTATGGTCTCTCAGACTGATCTCTAGATGGTTTCTTCCCCTTATCTACCACTGTCACTATTCCTAACTTCTTCTCATAGACCTTCTGTGGCTTTGGCTTAGGCAACTAATCTTGAAAGGCAACTGTTTGGCCTCTCCTTGTAGACTAGCTGTCTTATTGATTAGCTTCTCAAAAGTTTTGATAGTGAAGCCCTTAAGCATGAAGGCGACCAGGTCATGGATATTCTTTAGAAGATTCTCAACAACATGCTATTTAGATAGCTGCAGTTTGCATTTCATACTCAAGTTACGTCATTTGAGAATGTAGTCAACAAGCTACAACGAGATCGCCCACAATGACCCTTTGCGGAGCTCCAGCAAACCTCTTGATAAAGAGTTGCTCCAAATCAACAAATATCTTCCTTGACTGGAAGTTGATTACTGAATCAAAAACTATCCCTAGCTCTTGATGAAGAGGCGAGAATAATAAAATGTCCTTTGCCGCCTTGAACTCTCAATGGGCGATGTCTTTGGTTTCAATGCCATCAAAACTCTTGAAGGAAGGTGGCACAAAACTCTCGGGATATTGAATTACATCAAATTCCTCCAAGTAGGGTCTACCCTTTGTAACTGATAATCCTCCCTGGGTTTGAGCCAATGCTTCCTTCACCTGCTGCTCAACCACGCTCTTTATATCTTTTTATTATATGGAGGTTGTTGACCTCATTTTTGAGATGAGCTCTCAACACTTCCATCTTAAAAATAGGATTCCTCTTAGACTTTAAGAGTTCCTAAGTCTTAAGACACATCTAGTGATTAGGTGGACACTCAACCTAGCCTTAGAGATTTAGAAGGTTTAGCCATAGGATTAGGTCATGCCTTAAGGGTGTTAGGAAATTTGATTTTGGTGAACCATTCCTCACTTCCTTCCTTCAAGTCAAAATCCAAATCAATTTTATTTGATTTTCTTCAAATCTAAATCAAATCCATGGTTGAAATTTATGATTGAAACCCATGATCAAAATCCATCAAAAATTCTTAAGTTCAAATTTTCCTACATCCTTAATCTTTCCTTGAGGACTTAACCAAAATCATGATCTAAACCAAATCAAATATTTGAGATTTTATCATAGTTCATTTATATTATCATTTATATATTCACACATATAAATGAAATATAAATTCAAACCAACCAAAATAAATTCAAAATTCCAAATCAACTCATGAAATCTTTCTTAAATCCTTTAAATTCCCTATAATGGATTTAACCTAAATCATGATCAAACCTATTCAAACTCATGGGATTTTCTCAAAATCATTTATATTCTCATTTATATTCTCATATATAAATATAAATATAAATATAAATATAAATCAATCAAATCCAATTCAAAAATTAAATTCTAATTTAAAATTCCCTTAGATCCTTTAAATTCCCTTTAATGGATTTAACCAAATTCATGATCAAACCTATTCAAACTCATGGGATTTTCTCAAAACTTATTTATATTCATATTTATATTCTCATATATAAATAAAATATAAATATAAATCAATCAAATCAAATCCAAAAATTAAATTCCAATTTAAAATTTCCTTAAATCCTTTAAATTCCCTTTTAATGGATTTAGCCTAAATCATGATTAAACCACTTCAAATCCTTGAAATTTTCTCATGATCAATTTATATCCCCATTTATATTTTCATATATAAATGAAATATAAACTCAAACAATCAAAACCAATTCTAAAAATCAAACCCAAATCAACTCAAAATCCAATGTAAGCCTTTCAAGTCAAAATCTTGAACTTAGCCTAATCAATTTCAAATCAAGCCAAACTGTTGATTTTCTCTCATGATTCAATCAACCCTACAATCATGAGTTCATATAGAAATTCTAACTTCAACCAAACAATAAAAACCCAAGTTCAAAAATCAAACCCTAAATCTCTTCTTATTCTTCCTTTGAATATGAAATTGTCAAATGGATCAAAACCCATTTGACTTCAAACCACTTGTAAATGGATTTATATTTCAATCATAAGTTCATATAGAAGATCAATCAACTTCAAATCAAGCTTTGACCAAGCCATTTGACCCACTTAGGCTTACTGGACCCAAAGTGACCTAAAGTACCATTATGAGCCAAATTGTAATCCTAACGAAATTGGATTGAACCAAACTCATCTATGCATCTCATCATGATCAACAATCATGATGAGATGATGAATCAATCAAATTGGGTCAAACCAAATCAAACTTAAGGGTTGACCAAGTCAACACTTAGCCCAAAATGAAACCATACATAGACAAATTCCACCATAGGCCAAATTGATTGAAACTATTGATTTAAGTTCACTCATGACCTATGTTTGAACTTGACCAAACCAACATTTGAGCCTAACCTAGCCCAATTGGCCACTTGACCCAAGTTGACCCAACTTGACATAAAAAGTCAAAATGGGTCAAAAGTTGATCTAAGTCAAATTGATCCAAACCAATGGGTCAAGTTCATTCCAAATCACTTGTGGAACTTGACCAAAGTCTCAATTGGCCAACTAGACCTAACCTTGCCCAATTGACCTTAGACCCAACATGACCTAAAGAGGTCATGTTGAGCCAAAATTTAACATAACCAAAATTGATTGAAAACAAATATACCGATCCACTCCATATGACCTAACTAAACTGACCTACCCTCAAATAGGTCAACTTGATCCATTTGACCTAAATGAAGTCATATGAGCCAAATTGAAAACTAAATCAAATTGAACCAAACCAAAGCCACCAAAACATTTCAAATGGTCATATGAACTTGACCCAACCCTTGGTTTGATCTAATTTGACCAATTGGTCAACTTGACCCAAGTTGACCCATTTTGACCTAAATGGGTCAACATGAGCCAAACCCCATCAAATGGATTCCAAATCCAATGAAACTTGGCCAAACCTAGTTTCTCCATAAACCTAACATATCCAAGGTGAAAAAAAATTAGAAAAATGACTGTTCTACCCCTAGTTCATAAAATACATTTTGTCTTAATCCATGGGTAATTTGGTCATACCCTCTTCACATTCACTTGAGGCTTTCCTAAAAGCTCAATGGGACTTAGTAATGAGTGGTGCACCTAACCTAGTGGGTTTGGGTCAGCCCATTTGGTCCCTAGACCAAACCCGACCCTATGGTCAAAAATTGAAAATTCAAACTCTCTCTCAAGCTCAAATTCAAGCACATGGGAGGTTGGCAATCCACTCCTTGGCTCAAACTGACCATGTGCACACTCCTAACTGATCAAACATCCCCTAGTCTATGATCAATTGGATCAAAATGACATGTCCATTACCGGCCGTCCGATCCTTCAAGGGGGAGATATACTCCCCATAAACAAACTTGAATTGAGAATTCCCTAATTCGATTGAGTGCTAGTGACACCTAAGAGCCATCAGAGAGTGATAGTACGCATCCTAGAGCTCATCCCATTCTCCCATTTCCCAATTTTCAAACTATGAAAACAAGGGAAGCTAATTGAATTGTCAACTTCTTCCACACTTCATTTCCTTCTAATTCCTTTGGCAAAAACACTTAGGTGACCAAGTCGAGCTCACCTAAGTTGATTCCCAAGTTATAAAGGCAAGGGAGGACTGAATTGGATCAAAGTCAAAGCTCAAGCAAGGAGGAGTTGGTCCATACATTGATCTACTCAACCTCAAGAGCTCATACTCTTAGCAAGGCTTTGTCTCAACCAGACAAAGCTTCTCTAAGAGAATCGAGGGCCAGTGATGACCTCTGGTGAGGTATGGGATTTTCTAACCATTAAACTCAATGTGGTGTGGAGCTTTGTGAAATAAATTTTCACCCAATCAATTTTTGACCGTTGGATTTGCCGCTCTCTATCTTTAGATGGTGTGGGTTGAATTTGGTTTGATTCCATGCTAGATCTAGCTTGGATCTTTCCCTTGATCATGGACGGTCTTTGTTGATCGAGGGGAAGAACTTGGATGATCTCAGCCATCCATCCGCGCATTTTAGATGGACGGCTGAGATAATTCAACACATTTAGAAATCCTTTTATTTGATTTAAAACGCAGGCAGATCCTTAGCCGACCAATCTTTGATAGGATGATAGAGGATTAAAGCGCGGGCGCCACCACTGCCATTTGGGATGTGACATTTAAGTTAGCCCCTCATGGTGTGATGCATGTAAAGCGCACTGACCGTCGCTTCCACACGTCACGCCGTGAGCCAGGGATTAGTTAAATGCTGTATTTAATTCCTAATTCACTTATAAATCTTCCAAAATTCATAACTCTTGCTAGAAAATTCAAGAAAATATGAAGTAAAATCATATGGATAGATAATTAAACCTAGAACATTTTAAAATTAATTTTGCTGAGTTTTCAATTATACTTTTATCTAAATTTGGGTTTTATTAGAAAGTGTATTTTGTTGGTTACTTTTTAATTAAGCCTCTGATTAATCCCAAATTTTTGGGTATGATTTAGGGGATGACTTCTACCTCCCCTAATTTTCTTGGGATTTGTTTAAGGGTTGATAAGAAGAATTGAATATGGTTTCCCTAATTACCCTCCTTATGTAATTAAGCATAATTAGGGCATGATTAGTGATTTTAGCCTATGATTAGGGTTGATTAAGGTCACATAAAATAAGTAAGAGGTTTACAAAATATTTTTGGGGCATTTCCCCTAAGCTATTCCCTAAACTCCCTCTTCTCTCCTTAATCTCCTCTTAATTAAGGGTTAATCCATTAATTATCCCCTTAATTAATTTCAAAATATTCTAAAAAGTTTGAGAACTTAATTAATATACTTTGGGTAGATGCCTATGTTCTTAATAGCCTAAGTTCAATTAAGGAAATCAAAGCCCAATTCACATGTGTGAAAGAGTGTTTTAAAATTACTTAAGCTAAACCTCTTAGCTTAATTAACTTTTAATTGTGAGCTAAATTGCATTAGGCCTTTTTATTATTAGGTGCATTGCAAATTTAAATTCCTTATGAGTTTTATGTCATCTTATTGGCTCATAATTATTTAGTTAATTCTTTTAAGGTGGTGTAGGTAAGGGTTAATTAAGCTACTTAATGCATACCTTAGCCTAATCAATACGTAAAAATGGATCTAATTATCTAAAAAATAAACCAAAATATCAAACATATGTGGGAATGGGTTAGGAAGAGCAAACTCATCTCACCTTTTAAAAATTAAATCAAACTTGAAACTAAACAAAAATCACTTTGAAATTCACTTTGATTTATTTTAAACTTTCTTATTCCATAAGAATTTCTTTAGGATTTAAATGAAGTGAGTTTGTTTACATGCTTTCATTGCTTTGGATCTTTCCCCAACATGTTAAGTTTTATGCCATGTGATTTCATGCATTCATAATTTCATTTCTTAAATTTTAAAATGAAATTGTTTACTTCATGTCAAATTTGCATGTGTTGGCTAAAGTAAAAATATGAGTGGCTATTATCACTACTAAAACTCTAATTATTTTCAAAACATATAAATCAAATCTCAAATTTGAAAGTGTGCTACTTATGCTCTAATTATAAGCTTGCATGTGAAAGATATAAAGGTATTCTTAGCATAGGTTTCCTTTCTTTCTTATGATGGTATAATTTTGAATATGAGTTGGTAAGATGTAGGGTACATTTGAAAAGAACCCAACACTTACTTAATTCCATACTCTATTTATCCCTATGCTATCACGTAAGAAGGGTTACTGATACTTGCATACATAAATTGCATAAACAAAACAAATCAATTAATGCAACTTTTGCATTCTTCTTTTCCATTTCATTTCTTTTATACACATGTTTGTATTTAGGGAAAGTGGTATATTAGTCTGGACATCCCCGAGGTTGTGAGGCTTTAAGTAGCCCTAAGTAGGTTTTATGTCTTACACCTTTGGTTAACAGTGACGCTGTACTCACTTATGCCTTTATTACTTTCATGTGTGTATGTGAAAATTTGGATAAAGAAACCCTTGTCTACTTAAAGAAAATCATGCATACTAATCTTCTAAATTTCCTTAAATGGATTACTTAGCATGCATCATAAAGTATGTTAAATATTCTCATTTGTATATATAGATATGCTTAGGATCTATTCATATGCATGTTATACATGTTGGTGAAAGAAATGAAGTAATGTATGTTATGTGAATTTTGATTCATTTTATTTAATCTTAAAATGCCTTTCTTTTTGAATAGGTTTGTTTAGAGTTCATCTAAACTTAGGATTAATTAAAAGATTTAATCAAAACATTCACCTAAATAAAACTAAAATATGAACCTACTTTAGAAATTACTTAGGTTAGGGAAGGAAAGAAAAGTTCTCTTCTCTTTCCCTCTCTTCATAACTTAGTAATTAATTGTAGGATCCACTTAAACCAAATAAAAATAAAAAATAAAATCAATCCAAAATAATTAAACAATTTAAAATGAAACCCAACTCTAAATTGAACTTATTTTCACACTTAGAAAAAGCTAACCTAAAGCCATAACTAAGCATATCACACAAACCTTCAAAGAACACACATTAGCCTAAGTCACCACTTCTAGCTTTAGGTTTGGTCGGTGCATGGCTTGATGCTTTATTTTGTTTTATGATATATGTTTTAGACTAGATGTTAGGGTGTATTCTCATAGAATGAATGGTAGGACTCTCTTAGTCTAACTATTCTTTTCTGCGGGGGATTGTGCTTAAAGGGCGCTATCATAAACAAAATATAAATGCTTTTGCTTAGAGGTGCTTATACCGCTAAGCATAATCCATAGGCCTGGTGGACTTAGTCACCCATGTGTGGGTTGATAAGTCCAATATGCTTGGGAATTTGTGTGGATTATTTTAGCTAATCTTTATTTTGCAAGTGTTAGTTAGATTTCCACTTTTCCTTTTCATGTAAATTTGTGTAATTAGGATTTTGGAATGATTGCTTTGGGGATTAGGATGAGCATTGGTCATAATATCCTATCCTATGCACCATGTGAAGCCTTGGAGCACCCACCTTCCAACCATCTAAATGAAAGAACCAATAGAAGAAAGAAGAAAAGAAAAGAAGAAAGAAGAAAGAAGAAAGAAAGCTTGAAGACCCCCATAACAATGAGTTCCTTGCTTAATTGTAATATAATTTATTTGTAATCTGGATTGTATAAGGGTAGAGCTTGGCTACCCAATTTAATATTTTTTAGATTTGTGCGGTGGTGCCCAACCACAACAGCCTTTTATTCTCTTTGCGCTTTGCTTTATAAATTGATTGATGATTTGTTTAGCTTGTGCATTAAGTGGCATGCTTTTTCTAGTTTCTTTCTTGCTTTATGTATGGCCTAGATGATGATTAGGCTCTTTCAGGAAAAATAAATATTTTACCCATCTTAACAACTCAAATTAAAAATAAAGAACTCATAACCTCACCTAAAGCTTAGGTTTAAAAATCAAGATAAAAGAATTAGCAACCCCTTACCTGGATGAACATTTCTTTTGTAATATCATGCACAAATGCATCTTATTTCACTCTTTATTGGAGGGCTTCCACCTTTTCCAAAGAAACTTGGCTTGACTTATGAGAGCCATGGTGGAAACGCACCTCCTCCCTTCTCGCTGATTTTGGCTAATAACCTTCTTCCTCATGCATTAGGCATATGAATCCTATTAGCCTGAGTCAAAATAATTATCCAAAAATAAAAATAAAATGAAAATTGAATTGCATTAGATTTAGGTCATTTGAAGCATGCCTTTTACATGATCTAGTCTATTTAGGGAGTGAGTTTAAGGACTTAGTCTTTTTTTAATAAATAACAACCTAACTATCTTGCATAAGCATAAAGACTTGCCTACATATATTTAAAATCATAAGAGGAGTTAGTTGGAAGCCACCCCAGGCAATTGTAAGTCCAAGCTGTCGGGTAGTTTGTCCTCTCTTATGGAGGCAAACCAATTACCCATTTTTTCCTTAGATTTAGGTTGTGCTTTTGGCCCTCGCCAAAGTTCCCTAGATTTAGGTTCTAAGGCTGCTTTTCCCTTTGTGGGCCCTTAAGCATAAATCCTTACCTCTTAGGCATTTCCATAACCTTGTATTATGGAATTATAAGCCCTAACATTCTAATGAAAAATTCAACTCAAACAAACTAAATCAATTTCAAAAATTTAAAGCCCAACTATATGATAGTTTAAGATGTTCATTAGGTTTCCTAGCATCGTGAGCATCTCCTACTTATTCCCATTTTGGCTTCGATAATAAATCACTCTTTGATCAATCCCATTTGATCTTCAAAAACAAACTAATCGATTGATAATCCTTCCTATTAAAATCTTTAGAGACAACGATCATTTATCTTAATCGAGAGTTTTCCTAAGGAATCCCCATTCCTTAGGTTGTAATTAACTATGGGGGCTTGCCCTTGTAGGGAACTTAACGATTTAAAATAAACCTTTACTTTTCCATGTAAAGTAGGGGAAGAATCTCTAGTACATATGCAGACCCATCATCCCTAGGAGTCCTTATTGAGGTGATTAGGTCTATTAAAGGGTAGTGATTTCTGTCTTTCGAGATAGTACACTATTTTCTTGATGACATACTCAATCACCTGAATAAGTACATCTGCGGATCTATGTGGCATCTTAAAAAGATGAATTTCTATAGGTTTTGTCTTTCTTTTTCTCATCATAGATTTTGAAAGGTGACTCTATGTGAAAATTTTTCACCATAGATTTTTTTGGCGACTCCGCTGGGGATGGTTCCTCTCTCCATCTTTTGTAAATGATCGTTGTCTCTAAGTATCGATAGTGGATTTGTGCTTTGGTATGAATCCAAGACTATCCATCTTTCCAGTGGCACTTAGCTCATTTCATTCTTGAGCAAGTTTTAGGACAATATTCTTTGCTGGTCTTAAAACCCCCATTGGGTCCTCCAATGTGTAAAAATAAAAAGATCTAAATAACAAAGAAAATATTTAAAGACTTCCCCCTTATCATTCTTATGATAAGGAAAGGTTCATTCTAAAATAATAAAGACAAAAATAAATCTTCCATAAAGAATTTTGCTTTTCAAAAAGCACCTTTCAAATATGCACATAATAAAATATTTTTCACAAAATTTTGTCACCCTCATTTAACAATTCCCATAATTGTTACATGTAGGGATTTTCAAAAAAAAAAAAATAAAACTAATAATTTTTTCCAAAAAACACAAATGAATATCTTCCATCAATTCATTTTGATGAAGATTTCATTCCCAAAATAAAATGAACACTCATCTTTTCAAAATCAAAATCCAAAAAATTAAATTTTCAAAAGCACACATGAACCTTTCCATTCAATACTTCACACTTATTGAATGCAAGTCTCATTTTCAAACAAAATTAAACTTTCCAAAAGCACAAATGAACATCTTTCCATCAATTCACTTTGATGAAGATTTCAATTTTAAAATGAAATGAACAATCATCTTTCCAAGAAAAAAAATCAAAACATGAACCTTTTCATCCAATACATTCACACCTATTGAATGGAAGTTTCATTTTCAAAACAAAAATAAATTTTTCAAAAGCACATATGAATATCCTCATTCAATATACCCAAATTTATTGAATGAAGGTTTCATTCTCAAATAAAAAACAAAAATGATTTGGAAATCCCACTTAAACATATCTCACATATGATCAAATTGGAATTCCCCCTTTCAAAAAAAAAATAATAATAACCACACACAAAACAAAAATTTTCATATTTAAAAAATAAGATTGACTTCCATTCCTACATACCTAAATTTGTAAAATGAAAGAGTCCTTTTCAAAAATAAAAAATCTAACAACCATATTTTAAAAAATTCAAAAAAAATATTTTGGAATTTTATTTAACATACTCAAATTTGTTAAGTGAGGTTTCCAAATCCAAAATCCAAAAATTTTCTAAACACATTTGGAACTTCATTTAACATACCTAAATTTTTTAAGTGAAGTTTCCAAATCCAAAATTCAAAATTTTCAAAACAGATTTGGAACTTCATTTAACATATCCAAATTTGTTAAGTGAGGTTTCCAAATCCAAAATCCAAAAATTTTCAAAACACTTTTTCGAATTTCATTTAACATACCCAAATTTGTTAAGTGAAGTTTCCAAACTCAAAATCACAAATTTTCAAAAATTTTCAAAACACATTTTGAAATTTTATTTAACTTACCTAAATTTGTTAAGTGAAGTTTCTAAACTCAAAATCCAAAAATTTTCAAAACACATTTTGGAGTTTCATTTAACATACCCAAATGTGTTAAGTGAAGTTTTCAAATCCATTAAAAAATAAATAAATTAACAATCATATTTCAAAAATTTTCAAAAACCATTTGGAACCTCATTTAGCATACTCAAATTTGCTAAGTGAAGCTTCCAAACTCAAAATAAAAAAATTTCAAAAATTTCCAAACACTTCTTGGAATTTCATTTAACATACCCAAATTTGTTAAGTGAAGTTTCCAAGCTCAAAATCAAAATTTTCCAAGAATTTTTAAAACACATTTTGGAATTTCATTTAACATACTCAAATTTGTTAAGTGAAGTTTCCAAATCCAAAATCAAAATTTTCCAACACCATTTGGAATCTCACGTAGCATATCCAAATTTGTTAAGTGAAGTCTCCAAATTCAAAATTCAAAAAATGTTCTAAACTCATTTGGAACTTCATTTAACATCCCTAAATTTGTTAAGTGAAGTTTCCAAATCCAAAATCAAAATTTTCAAACACATTTTGGAACTTCATTTAACATACCCAAATTTGTTAAGTGAAGTCTCCAAGTCCAAAATTCAAAATTCTAAGCACATTTTGGAACCTCATTTAACATACTCAATTTTGTTAGGTAAAGTTTCCAAATTTCAAAATTCAAAATTTTCAAACACATTTGGAACTTTATTTAACATACCCAAATTTATTAAGTGAAGTCTCCAAATCCGAAATTAAAAAATTTTTAAAACACATTTGGAACTTTATTTAACATACCCAAATCTGTTAAATGAAGTCTCCAAATCCAAAATATAAATTTTTTTTTTTAAACACCATTTGGAACCTCACAAAGCGTACCAAAATTTGCTAGGTGAAGTTTCCAAATCCAAAAATCTTCAAACATCTTTGGAACTTATTTCCTTAGCATACTAAATTTGCTAAGGGGAAGTTTCCATTTTCAAAACAAAAATAAATCAAAATTTTTGAACACACCATTTGGAATATTATTTAGCATACCCAAATTTGCTATGTGAAATTTCCATTTCACAAAACTAAGTGGGACTTTATCTTTAACATACCAAATTTGCTAAAGGAAAGTCTCCACTTTCAATCAAATCAAAACAAAATGTAACACTTAGGATTTCCTTAGCATACCTAAATTTGCTAAGGATCCTACCTTTTCCAAAATCAAAACATCAAAACAAAAAAAATGAAACACTTAGGATTTTTTTAGCATACCTAAATTTACTAAGAATTTTATTTTCAAAAGTCAAACAAAACACATTTTGATTCTTCACTTAGCATACCTAAATTTGCTAAGTGAGAATTCCAAACTTTTCCAAAATCAAAACAAAATTTCCAAAAAGATATAATCATTCTCAAGTACTTCACTTAGCATACCTAAATTTGCTATATAAGTAAAATTCCAAAATAATCAAATAAAAACAAAATCAATTTGACACTTACCTTAACATACCCAAATTTGTTTAAGGAAAGGGTCCTCAAATCAAAAATTCAAATTCAAAATAAAAATGAACCTATGGAAGCATCCTTATCAAAAATTTTGAATCCACATTTCAACATGCCCAAATTTGTTGAAGTTGGAATCATAATCCAAAAATTCCTCTTTCAATCAATCTTCTTAAATATATTTGAACCACACTTAACACTTCCAACTTGTTGGATGTGCGTTCAAATTTTTAGAATTCAAAATTCAAAAATCTATGGAGATAGAAAACTGATACAAGTTCATTTCTCATTGTAGATTCTTTATAGTCAGTATAATACAGTTCAGTTTCAGTTTACTACAGTCAGTGAGATGGCCAGTTCTCAGAAGTTTGTCTTCACCTTCCCCCACGGAATGGATCTAGCTTTAGATCAGGCTGACTTCCCTTATCTAGACCATACCCACCTGATTCACTTAGTCTAGGGATTTGAGGGGGCCAGGATTACTTGTGAGGGCATTCCCCTCACCACAGTCAGTAGGACCAAGGTGACCAGGCAGAAGTCGATCATCAGGATAGACTTACCCTCTGATTCTGATGTCTCCTCGCTGAAGAGGAAAGTTGTGGTAGTACCACAAACTTCAGTTGTTATAGTGCCAACAATAGAGAAAACACTAACTCTAGTTGCAGTTCGTCCTAGTGTTGCTCAAGTTGCTCCAGTGAGGGATAATACCCTACCATCTGACCCTCTAAGGGTAAGGCTCTCTTGGTCTCAAGGCTTGCCTCCCCTACATTTGAGTATGGGACTAGCTTGCACTCCTCTCATCTTACTCGTACCTAATGTAGGAACAAGAACCATATGATTAAATGGTTCCACACTCGGATAGCTAGGGAGCTAGAGGCAACAGCTCTATTAGCCATGGATGAGTCTCCCATCATCACTTCACCACTAGTTATAGAAAACTTGTTCATCCTCTTTCTAGGTCAAACAGAGAGGATGCCATGATGATTCATTCATCACCTCCTCAAGTGGTGCAGCTTTAGCTCATAGTTTCCAGGAGCAGGAGGTTGTATGCTAGCCTCTGATCTATTTTACGCTAGGTAGGTGGAGCATACGAATGCTCAGAGTCTAGCACTTAGTTTGATCTATCATCTATTATTCCCACAACATAGGGAGGCATATTCACCAAGAGAGGGCCCGTGAGGACCATACATCACACATTACTAGTAGGGAGCGATGGATGTTTAGGCATCAGTCGGTCGCTTCTGCTTTGGTTGATTTTCTAGCTTGGTGCGCTACCCGTGCCAACCATACTGATATTATTCTCCTCACTAGGACTAGTCACCATAGGAGGATAGCTCCTCTAGAGTCGGTGGTGTCTCCACCCTACCGCTCTACCCCTCATCCTCCATCACTAGTGCAGGTTACAACATCTCCCATTCAATCTAAGGCCATGAAGGATGCATCCAGGGAAAAGCGCACCCCGTTGGTGATCCGGCTATGACTGAGGGATCCAACCGCTTCTACTCCACCCATTATGGTAGGGCTGAGCTCTTCTGCTCAACCTTCTGCCCCAGTGGTGGTGAAGAAGGAGTGGCGACCCTGAAGTGTCATGGTTGTTCCTTCACCAACTCTGCTAGTACAGCTGGATGTGGAGATGATGACAGTTGTTATTGATATTCTAGATGACAGTTTAGTTGTACTAGTGGTAGAGGAACATCCTAGGATTGCTACCCCTCTTATAGGTGTGATTAGGATTTCATTCATCTTACAGTCCACAGATTGACTCTCAAAGATAGGTGAGGTCCGTGCCTCTTAGTGCATGGATGATCACTAGATCATTCATACCTGAGATGGATCATTCTTTAGATGAGATAGTGGCCCATTTTATTTTGATCCTGGGTATGAGTTGTATGATGAAGAGAATTGACTTTGATCCCGAAGATGACTTGAGGAATTTGAGTCTATGTGGTTGACACTAGAGGATCTCTTCTTAGGGAGCAACAAGCTATGAAAGGTGATGAGGTTGATCAGGAAGACACTACATAATTAGCCCAGCACCTCTGACCAGTTGAGGCAGAAGGATGAGCAGATTGATAGGATGGCACGTCGATTCTAGGACTTTGTTAGTGCTTGAGCCAGCTATCCTATTATCAACGTGTCAGTGAGTTAGTGCATGTCTTGGACCCAGCTAAGACTCTACCTCCCATTGAGCAAGGTAGCACTAGCCTGTATAGGAAGGTAGTGGAAAGTACCTCCATACATAAAAAGTCTAAAATCCAGGGTTGAGCAGCAGGTGAAGGAAGCTTTGGCTCAAGCTCGAGGAAGATCATCGGTTCCAAAGGGTAGACCCATACCCAGAGGAATTCGATGCGATCCAGTATCCCAAGGGTTTCGTGCCTCCTTTCTTTAAAAGCTTTGATGGTAGTGAAAACCTAAGGCAACATATAGCATATTTGAGCCGGTGGTGTAACACGTGGCTTTAATCTTTAGACTCTTTTAGTAGCCTGGGTATTACTTGGTATCTGAACTTTAGTTGTAAAGATATTTGCTGAGTTAGAGCAACTCTTCATCAAGAGGTTTGCTGGAGCTCAACAAAGGGTTACTGTAGGTGATCTCCTTATAGCACAATAGCACCTCGGTGAGTCCCTCATTGATTATATTCTCTAATGGCATAATGTGAGTATGAAGTGTGAACCGTAGCTATTTGAAAATCATGCCATTGAGATTCTCTTGAAGAATATCACTGGCCCAGTCACCGTAATACTTAAGGGCTTCACTATCAAAACATTTGAGAAGCTAATCAATAAGGCGGCTAGTCTACAAGGAGAGGCCAAACAGTTACCTTTTCAAGATCGGTTACTAGAAGCAAAAGGTCTATGAGAAGAAAACGGGCGAGTAGTAGTTGACAAGGGAAGCAACTAGAGATCGGTCAGAGACCAGACCTACTCCACCTCCTTTTCTACCCAGGCAGCCATCGGCTCCACACCTCCATGGCCCCCGCCAAGCCGGTGGCATGCAAACCCATACGTGGTATGGTCCACTACTCTTTTAGATAAGTTAAACAAACCTTATTCTTTTAAGAGGAGGTAATCAAGAAAATCTTTAAAATCTCTTAAAAAACGATTTCTACAGCCTAGGAGGCGGAGGAAGTTAGCAAAAGTCATGATCCAAACTTTTGCCCTTACCACCATATGCTAGGCAACATTTTGGAGGATTGCTTCACATTTAAGGATGGGCTTGAATACACCTTCAAGACCAGTGCTGTAGTTATCCCAAAGGAATACCTTATGGAACAATCATCCAGTTCCATTAGGGTAATCCTTAAGGATACATGCGATCCTACCAAAATAAAAGAAGGTTAGGATATCTCCTTATCACTCTCAGAAGATAGTCCAAGATCAAGAAGCTTTCCTTGTAGGTGAGTAGCTCAAACCTCCAACACCAAGGAAGGTTTGCAAGTTGCTGCCAACTCTAGGAAAGGGGAGCTCAAGTAGTAGCGACATGATGTGTCACTGATAGCCCTTTAGCAGCCACCGAGTGTTGACCTCCAGCCTTTTGTAGTTTCCACCTGACTTCTTCTATTTCAGCTAGCTCTTCTATTTCTTCTATTAGTAGAACTCTTATATCAGCAGATAAGGGAATCAAATCTCTTACTCCACTTACTCTACTTGATTTCTACTTTGTACCTCCAAAGAATTCCAAGAAATTGAAGAATAAAGCTAGCTTGAATTATATTTGTGTCACTTCTGATGGGTTATCTTCTTCTATTCTAAACGATAACTCTTCAAGTCTAAATAACTATAATAATTTTGATCTTCCTCTTTCTGATTCAGAGTTAGACTTTCTAACTCTAAACACTGTGGGTTCACCACTTGAGATAGACTTGGAATCATTCGATTCCAAGCGTCCCATAGGAGAAGCTATAGGTGAGCCCGAAGTGCAGGTAGAACCCTCCACCACCTTGCCTCAAGAGATCACCAAAGTCAACCTCCGCAGTGGCAAGGTTCTACCTCATAGGGCATCACCTTAAGATAGAGGGAAATAAGTCATTGGTACTGAAGATCGAGAAGCCCTTCCACAGGATGCTCCACCCTTGGATATGCTTGTGGAAGACCAGCCGAAGGTGGACTACAACATCCTTTCTCATATAAGAAAGTTGCCATCTAAGCTAAGCATATATGATTCCCTTGTCTTATCCAAAGAGATGAGGGAATCAATAATCAAGGCTCTCCTTGATCCTGAGATATTCTTAGCTCAACTGGCCGCTATAGATGAGGAAGCACACTATGCAAAAGAAGCCTAAGGGATTACCTTCACAGTGAAGACCTTCTGCTAGGGGACTTAGAGCACAACCATCCTTCTATATCACAGTCGATATGGACAGGTTTAGACTCGTAAGGGTTCTTATGGACGCAAGTGCATCGGTGAACATTATGAGTCTAAAGACTATTGCCTATGTGAGGATGGACATCTGCACCTCCGAGGATATAGGATGATGTTGAGAGGATTCAATGATCAAGGTGAGCGGGCTTTAGGTTCCATAGTGTTACCATTGGAGATCGGTGATTGGAAGATTGAAGCCAAGTTTTACATCATTGATTCGAATACTTTGTTCACTACTTTTCTCGGTTGGCCTTGGATACATCAGAATAAGATCGTTCCATCCTCCCTTCATCAGTGCATCAAGTTCAAAAAAGATGGAATTGAATATCTGGTCAACAGTGATGAAAAACCATTTTTAGTTAGAGAGGTTGAGATATATGAGGATGCGACCTACTATCTTCCTCAACACACCCTTTCTCGTGAACTTGGGAAAAATTTAAATGCAAAAACAAAAGAAAAAGAAAAGATAAAAGAAAATGAAAAGAAAAATGGAAACCCAAGTCCACAAGAATGGGGAAATGAGAAAGAAATAGAGTCGCATGTCACATTCCATCCACAGTCCATTTCATCATATGGACGTGTGGATTGAATGGCTCAACCTCCACCAGATAGAGATAAAGGTAGAAACAGAGGTAGTTCCAGAGGTGGGAGACCCACTAGTTGGCCTTTAGCTAATAGAGATCGTGTTCTTGTTCGCAGGAGTACCTTTACTATTCACATAGACTTGGAATCCAGCTTGGAGGATGAGTCTAATGTGATTAGTATACTAGCCAACCCCTCTGAGCGGGAACCATTGGAGGTGACTTTCATTCCAGATAGTGATGAAGACCAGGCCTCCAAGCAAAGCAAAGCATTCGAATTTAGTTTATGTAGAACTATTAGTCAACAGTTGGGAACCTTAGCTCTAACCTCACTTAAATCTCAGAAAGTTGAAGGTTTAGTAGTTAAGGAAGTCCCTAAGCTTTCCAGTGACATGTAGCAGAAGAAGTTCTTTTTGGGATCATCCTCCTTAAGTCCTAAAGTGGATGTAGAACTTGAGGAAGATACTTTTAAAAAATTAATGGAATTATCAGTTGATTTTTACTCTCTTTGTGTTCAAAATGTTATACAGAAAGGTTTGGTCCCTCACACATGGTCCAAGCACTGGTCAGAGTACTTTGAAAAGCTTTGGAACAACTCAGGCAATGAAGCACAATCAAAAGTAGGACTAGGATTCGATACAATGAGTCCAATCGATGATGGTGATTACTGTTTGGTTGTTACCAACTATTTAGAGTCTGATAGGTTCTTCTCACACACCCCCAATTCTTATGAGGATGTGTGTTTAGAAACTTTAGATAATCTAGATGAACATTAAAGTCAAGGATGCACCTCTAGAATTTGAAGAAGAAATCCATTCAATAATAAACAAGCTCAAAAAAATCAACCTCGGGACAGAAGAAAATCCACGCCCGACATACATCAGTTCATTGCTGAATGAAGAAGAAACTAATGACTTAGTTAGGCTATTGTCTGAGTTTAAAGACTGCTTCACATGAAGTTATAAATAAATGCTCAGATTATCTCTCGACATTGTAGTCCACAAGCTAGCAATAGACCCTAACGTTACCCCTATTAAGAAAACACCTAGACACATGAGATTTAAAATTGAACAATAGGTCATTTCTAAAGCCTAGAAACTGATCGATGCTAGTTTCATCATGAAAGAAAAATCTCCTACCTGGTTAGCCAGTGTTGTCTTGGTTAAGAAGAAGAATGGCCAAATTTGCATTTGCATCGATTTTAGGGACTTAAATAAGGCATTTCCTAAGGATGAGTTTCTTGTTCCTATACCAGAATTAATGGTGGACATCGCTTCTTCTCATGTAGTCTTCTATTTCATGAATGGGTCATCTGGCTATGGCCAAATCAAGATGCTTCTTGAAGATGAAAGAAACACTACTTTTTGAACCCCGATCGAAATCTTCTATTATAGGGTCATGCCTTTCGACTTTAAAAATGCTGGTGCTACATACCAATGGGCCATTACTCAGATCCTTAATGAACTCATCCATCATCAAGTTGAGTGCTACGTTGATGATCTAGTAGTCAAAAGCAAAGAAAAGGAAGACCACCTCTTTGACTTGAGAGTAGTTTTCAAATGGTTAAGATAATATAACCTGAAAATGAGTCCCCTAAAGTGTGCATTCGGAGTAGCTTTAGGAAAATTCCTTGGGTTTGTTGTTCGACACCGGGGAATAGAAATTGATCTTGAAAAGATTAAAACTATCTTAGAAATGCCACCTCCTAAGATTTTAACTAAAATCAGATCCTTTTAAGGACGGCTGACGTATCTAAGATGGTTTATCTCAAACTTATTGGGGAGATGCAAGCCATTCTCAGCACTTGTGAAAAAGGATGCTAAGTTCAAGTGGGATGATAAGTGCCAACACACATTCAAAGATATCAAGCAATACTTGGTGAAGCTGCCAGTTCTCACAATCCCTATCCTGGGCAGGCCCCTCATCCTTTACACTACTGCATTGGAGGAATTGCTCGGTGCTCTGTTAGTCCAAGCCAGTGATGAAGGAAAGGAGAGTGCACTCTACTACCTCAGTCATCGTCTGATCCCTGCTGAAGCAAACTATCTACCTATTGAGAAATATTGCCTAGCTTTGATCTTTGCCTTCCAAAATCTATGACACTACTTGCTTTCTCATAAGGTGAACTTGATCTCTAGGACAAATCCACTATAGTACCTCAATGCAAGGCCAATGCTATCTGGATGTTTGGTGAGCTGGTCCATGATACTCTCACAATTTGATATCACTTTCGTACACCTTTGTGTGGTAAAAGGACATGCACTAGCGAATTTTTTTAGCACACCCACACCATGATTCTATGATCTCATGAATAAATTATGAACTTAGGGGAGGCCGACAACTGCTTATGGGAGATTTATTTTGATGGTGCTATTTTTTTTCTTAAAGGTGAAGCACCACGATCTATTCTCCCAGGAAAGGCAGGGGAAGGAATAGTTCTACTAACTCCAAACCATGATGTGATGAGATTCTCATACTATCTTTCCAACCCCTGCACCAACAATGAAGTTGAGTATGAGGCTTTGATTATCAGTCTGGAGTTAGTCATCACTATTAGTGTCAAAAGTATCAATATCTTTGGGGATTCTCACTTGGTTATCAACCATATCGTTGGGTCCTACAAGGTTCTCAAACCCAAGCTACGTCACTACCATGAGTACACCATGAAGCTATTGGCCCAAATTCTTGAAGTCACCATCTACGAGGTTCCCCGAGCAGAGAATGTAGTAGTAGATGCTTTTTCCAAACTTGCCAAAGAACTAGCATGTCCAGAAGATGAGTCCATTCCAATTAGGGTCCAAAATAGACTAGTCCTGTCCCTTATTGATGCTGAACTCATCGAAAGACTTTCTCTTGAGGGAAAGGTTGCCATTACCAAAAAGGATGAGGAGTTGGATTGGAGGCAACCATTCATATACTATTTGAACATTGAAAAACTACCTCAAGAGAAATCACAAGCCCATAAGGTGAAACAGAGAGCTCTCTCATACGCTCTCGTTGATGGCTCCCTGTACCGCCGGTCCTTTGACCAAATGTGATTATGTTGTTTAGACAAACATGAATCCCATGACATTATAACTGAGGTACAAGCAGATTTAAGTGGAGCTCCTCAGTTCAGTCTGAAGATGAAGACAAAGATCAAAAGACTTGGATATAATTATCCTTTGATGATCACAGATTGCATGGTGTAGATAGAAGATGCCATCAGTGTCAGGTACATGGTGTGGTCCTCCACCAACCACCCAACATTCTACACTCTACATTGGCCTCTTGACCATTTGAGTGTTGGAGTACCGAAATTATGAGTCTGATTGATCCTTCTTCTTCTAAGGGTCACCTATTCATTCTACCTGCCACCGACTACTTTTCCAAGTGGGCGGAAGCCATCCCACTCAGAGAAGTCACAGCTCAGCATGTGCTTCAGTTTTTCAAAAACCATATCGTATATAGGTTTGGTGTGCCTCGATAAATTATATTCGATAATGGTAATGCATTCAAAAGCACAAAGATCAATAGCTTCGTTAGAAGACATGATATATACTGGAGATACTCTACCATCTACTACCCCAGAGCAAATGGCTTAATAGAAGCATTCAACAAAACTCTCATCCAGATATTAAAGAAAACCATTGATAATAATAAATGACAGTGGCATGAGCAGTTCGTTGAACCCTTGTAGGCATACTACACTACATACTAGACTCCGACTCAGTCTACCCCATTTTCCTTAGTGTATGGGTCTGAAGCCGTTCTACCTTTAGAAGTTTAGCTCCCATCACTAATGATAGCATTGGGTAACAAGATCACTTCAAAACATAATGCAAAGTTACAGTTAGATGATCTCGAAGGTTTAGAGGAGAGTCGCCTACGGGCGTGCCAAAACCTCGAGTTGTATAAAGCCAAAATGATTCAAGCTCACAATAAGCTGGTTCGACCTTGGTCTTTCCAAGTAGGAGAACTTGTGTTAGTCCTAAGATGACCAATTGTTGCTCATTGAAAGATGGCAGACAAGTTTGAACCCACTTGGGAAGGCCCCTATGTCATAGAGAAGGCCTACCAAGGAAGATCTAATCAACTTATTGATTGTAAAGGGGAACACCTAATGCTTCCAATTAATGGGCTCTATTTAAGGAAATATTACCCATAAAATTATGTTTGAAAATAATTCTATCAATCAACAAAAATCTGATTATTAAAGATCTTCCTGATTACCTCCCTCTTAAATGAATAAGGCTTATTAAGATTATCAAAAAGAGTAGGTGGACCATAGTTACCTGGTGGCAGATATGTGTACCGCTATTGCTGGTGATGTGACTTAAGAGGTAGTGGTGCAGGCAATGGAGGCTGCTGTGGCGTCCAGTAGGGCTATCTCGATGGTGGTACAGAAGGTGGAAGCGAGGGCTGCTGAAGTCATGGTCTCTCAGACTGATCTAGCTAGTTGCTTCCCCTTATCTACCACTGTCACTATTCCTGACTTCTTCTTATAGACCTTTTGTGGCTTTGGCTTAGGCAACTGATCTTGAAAAGGCAACTGTTTGGCCTCTCCTTATAGACTAGATGCCTTATTGATTAGCTTCTCAAAGGTTTTGATAGTGAAGCCCTAGCATGAAGGAGCGCAATGGATATTATACTCAAAATGGAATGGACAATATCAATTTTTTGTGTGGAGGTTACTCAGCCAGTAAAACCTCTTCACTAAACTATTAGGGAGTTTGCGTACTAGTCAAAACTATCTCCTAAACTCTTGATAAAGGCTGCATATACCATTGCATCACTAGCTACGAAATGGGTGATGTCTTTCGGGTTTCCCATCAAAACTCTTGACAGAAGAAGGCTTGAAACCCTTGGGATATTTAATTGCATCAAATTCCTCTAGGTAGGGTCTACCCTTTGTAACTGATGATCCTCCCCGGGCTTGAGCCAACGCTTCCTTCACTTGTTGCTCAACGATGCTCTTTATATCTTTTTCTTATATGGAGGTTGTTGACCTCATTTTTGGGATGAGCTCTCAACACCTCTATCTTAGACATAGGATTCCTCTTAGACTTTAAGAGTTCCTTAGTCTTAAGACACATCTAGTGATTAGGTGGACACTTAACATTGTCCTAGAGATTTATAAGGTTTAGCCATAGGATTAGGTCATGCCTTAGGGGTGCTAGGAAATTTGCCTACCCTTAGATTGAACCATTCCTCACTTCCTTCCTACAAGTCAAACTCCAAATCAATTCTATTTTATGTTCACCAAATCTAAATCAAATCCATGATTGAAATCTATGATTGAAACTCATGATCAAAATCCATCAAAAATTCCTAAGTTCAAATTTTCATAAGTCTTGAGGACTTAACCAAAATCATGATCTAAACAAAATCAAATATTTGAGATTTTCTCGAAGTTCATTTATATTCTCATTTATATTCACACATATAAATGAAATATAAATTCAAACCAATCAAAATAAATTCAAAATTCCAAATCAACTCATGAAATTGTTCTTAAATCCTTTAAATTCTCTTTAATGGATTTAACCTAAATCATGATCAAACCTATTCAAACTCATGGGATTTTCTTAAAACTCATTTATATTCTCATATATACATATAAATATAAATATAAATCAATCAAATCCAATTCAAAAATTAAATTCCAATTTAAAATTCCCTTAAATCCTTTAAATTCTCTTTAATGGATTTAACCTAAATCATGATCAAACCTATTCAAACTCATGGGATTTTCTCAAAACTTATTTATATTCACATTTATATTCTCATATATAAATGAAATATAAATATAAATCAATCAAATCAAATCCAAAAATTAAATTCTAATTTAAAATTTCTTTAAATCCTTTAAATTCCCTTTTAATGGATTTAGCTTAAATCATGATTAAACCATTTCAAATCCTTGAAATTTTCTCATGATCAATTTATATCCTCATTTATATTCTCATATATAAATGAAATATAAACTCAAACAATGAAAACAATTCTAAAAATCAAACCCAAATCAACTCAAAATCCAATCTAAGCCTTTCAAGTCAAAATCTTGAACTTTGCCTAATCAATTTCAAATCAAGCCAAACTCTTGATTTTCTCTCATGATTCAATCAACCCTACAATCATGAGTTCATATATAAATCCACACTTCAATCAAACAATCAAAACCCATGTTCAAAAATCAAACCCTAAATCCCTTCATATTCTTCCTTTGAATATGAAATTGTCAAATGGATCAAAACCCATTTGACTTCAAACCACTTGTAAATGGATTTATATTTCAATCATAAGTCCATATACAAGATCAATCAACTTAAAATCAAGCTTTGACCAAGCCATTTGACCCACTTAGGCTTACTTGACCCAAAGTGACCTAAAATACCTTTATGAGCTAAATTCTAATCCTAACCAAATTGGATTGAACCAAACTCACCTATGCCTCTCATCATGATCAACAATCATCATTGGATGATCAATCAATCAAATTGGTTAAAGTCAAACCTAAGGGTTGACCAAGTCAACACTTAAAATGAAACCTTACATGGACAAATTCCACCATAGGCCAAATTGATTGAAACTATTGATCTAAGTTCACTACAATGTTTGAACTTGACCAAGCCAACAGAGCTAACCTAGTCCAATTGGCCACTTGACCCAACTTGACCCAACTTGACCTAAAAAGTAAAAATGGGTCAAAACTTGATCTAAGCCAAATTGATCCAAACCAATTGGTCAAGTTCATTCCAAATCACTTGTGGAACTTGACCAAAGCCTCAATTGGCCAACTAGACCTAACCTAGCACAATTGTCCTTAGACCCAACATGACATAAAGGGCTCATGTTGAGCCAAATTTGAACATAACCAAAATTAATTAGAAACAAAGATAACAATCCACTCCATATGACTAACGTAACCTAAACCTACCCTTGACCTACCCCAAATAGGTCAAATGGGTCAAATAGGTCAACTTGACCCATTTGACCTAACTAAAGTCATATGAGCCAAATTGAAAACTAAACCAAATTGAACTAAACCAAAGCCACCAAAATATTTCAAATGGTCATATGAACTTGACCCAACCCTTAGTTTGACCCAATTTGACCAATTGGTCAACTTGACCCAAGTTGACCCATTATGACCTAAATGGGTCAACATGAGCCAAACCCTATCAAATGGATTCCAAATCCAATGAAACTTGGTCAAACCTAGTTTCTCCATAAACCTAACATATCCAAAGTAAAAAAAAATAGCAAAATGACCATTCTACCCCTAGGCCATTGAACAAATTTTGGCTTAATCCATTGGAATTTAAAGGGCTCATGATTGTAGGTTTAATTGAATCATGAGAGAAAATCTAGAGTTTCGCTTGATTTGAAATTGATTTGGCTAAGTTTAAGATTTTGACTTGAAAGGCTTATATTGGATTTTAAGTGGATTTGGATTTTATTTTTGGAGTAAATTTTGATTATTTGAATTTATATTTCATTTATATATGTGAATATAAATGAGGATATAAATTGATCATTATAAAATTTCAAGGATTTGAAGTGTTTTAATTATGATTTAGGCTAAATCCATTAAAAGGGAATTTAAAAGACTTAAGAAAAATTTTAAATTGGAATTTAAGTTTTGGATATTATTTAATTGATTTATATTTATATTTCATTTATATATGAGAATATAAATGAGTTTTGAGAAAATTCCATGAGTTTGAATTGATTTGATCAAGATTTAGGTTAAATCCATTAAAGGGAATTTAAAGGATTTAAGGGAATTTTTTAAAATAAAATTTAATTTTTGGATTTGATTTGATTGATTTATATTTATATTTCATTTATATATGAGAATATAAATGTAAATATAATTGAGTTTTGAGAAAATCCCATGAGTCTGAATAGGTTTGATCATGATTTGGGTTAAATCCATTAAAGGGAATTTAAAGGATTTAAGAAAGATTTCATGAGTTGATTTGGAATTTTGAGTTTATTTTGATTAGTTTGAATTTATATTTCATGTATATATGTGAAAATAAATGAGAATATAAATGAATCATGAGAAAATCACAAAGATTTGTTTTGGTTTAGATCATGATTTTGGTTAAATCCTTAAGGGAAATTTAAAGTATTTATGAAAGATTTGAGCATAGGCATTTTTGACGGATTTTGATCATGGGTTTTAATCATAGATTTCATTCATGGATTTCAATCATGGAATTGATTTGAGTTTGGAGAAAATCAAATAAGATTGATTTGGGGTTTGACTTGAAGGAAGGAAGCGGGGAGTGGTTCAAGCTAAGGATAGGCAGATTTCTTAACACCCCTAAGGCATGACCTATTCCTATGGCTAACCCTTAAGTCTTAAAATAGGTTGAGTGTCCACTGTCTAGATGTCTTAAGACTAAGGAATTCTTAAAGTCTAAGATGATGGTTTTGAGAGCTCATTCCAAAAATGAGGTCAACAAAGGGCGCCCAATAGGTGTGGTGTGACTGACCATGTACATCGCACGTATTGGTGTTGACCAAAATGATCAACAACACCGAAAGATCACAAGCATTAACAGAAAAAATCTATCCTTAACCCAAGGAGTAGAAGGAATCCAAAGCCTAATGCAAAGTGGCTCTACTTATGTCCAAGACATAAGAGAGAGGGAAAATCTACTAAGGGATAGAGTGTGAACCTTCCACTAGGGAAGTAGGTTCAAGTCATCCACAAGGGGATGAGAGGTTTGATTTGAGTTCCGCTGGGGAAGAAGGTTAAATTTATTTTAATTTATTATTTTTTTAATTTGATTTTGTTTGTTGTTTAGACTCCATAGGGAATAGAAAGGTGAACTCTTCACTAGGGGCAGCAAGTTCAAATCATCCACAAGAATCCTAGATCCGCTAGGTGACTAGAGAGATTTGCATCTCACTGAGGAGAAGCAAAAGGATTGATTTAGATTAATTGTTTATTTGTTTATTTGTTTACCAATCCAAAGAGATAGTCTACTAAACACACAGTAGGACTAGCCAACCAAAGGGGTTCTTTCTGGTATACAACAACTATACTAGGAAGAAAGTGTAGTAGACTTTCATCCTCCAAAGTAAGGACTAGTTGTTAGGGTAATCTTTTTGCAAGACAACAAATTGAACCCAACATGAGGCTGACTATTGAGTGAATGCCGCTGGGGGACTTAAATCAACTCAAAGATAGTCAAGATAAATTTCATTTTTAGGCCTATTTTGATTATGTTGGATCATATTGGTTTGCGATGGACTGCACTGAATAGGGACCATGGAGGCATAGACTCAAATCAGATTTACCATTCCAAAAGGAGTAGTCTACTAACCACAAGGTAGGACTATCCAACTAAAGGAGTGCCTTTCAGTTTGCAATGGTTGAGTCTTAAGAAGAAAGTGCGGGGACTGACATATTCTAAAAAGACAAGGAACCACTGGGGTGCTTGGTTGCTTTAGACAACAAATGGAACCTGACTTAGGGCTGACTATTGAGTGAATGCCGCTAGGGGACTTAAATTAGCTCAACGATAATCAAAGGTTAATTTCATTTTTAATTTGTTTTGATTTTGATGGATCCTATTGGTTTGTGATGGTCTGCATTGAATAGGGGCCATGGAGGCCTAGACCTAACTCAGATTTTCCAATCCAAAGGGAGCAGTCCACCAACCACAAGGTAAGATTATCCAACCAATGGAGTTCCTTTCAGTTTGCAATAGTGAAGTCTTAAGAAGAAAGTGCGGGGACTCACATCTTCTAAAAAGATAAGGAACCACTGGGGTGATTGGTTGCTTTGGGCAACAAATCAAACCCGACCTAGGGCTGACTATTGAGTGAAGCCCACTGGGGGACTTAAATCAACTCAAGGATAGTCAAAGGTTAATTTCATTTTTAAATTTTGTTTTGATTTTGATGGATCCTATTGGTTTGCGATGGACTGCACTGAATAGGAGCCATGGAGGCGTAGATCTAACTTAGATTTACCAATCCAAAGGGAGCAATCTACCAACCACAAGGGAAGACTATCGAACCAAAAGAGTGCCTTTTAGTTTGCAATGGTCCAGTCTTAAGAAGAAAGCACAGGGACTCCCATCTTCTAAAAAGATAAGGAACCACTAGGGTGATTGGTTGCTTTGGGCAACAAATTGAACCCGACCTAGGGTTGACTATTGAGTGAAAGCTACTGGGAGACTTAAATCAGCTCAAGGATAGTCAAAGGTTAATTTCATTTTTAAATTTTGTTTGTTATGGATTCTATTGGTTTGAAATGGATCGCACTGAGTAGGGACCATGGAGGCCGAGACCTAACACAGATTTACCAATCCAAAGGGAGTTGTCTACCAACCATAAGGTAAGACTATCCAACCAAATGAGATGCCTTTCGGTTTGCAATTGCCAAGTCTTAAGAAGAAAGCACGGAGACTCACATTTTCTAAAAAGATAAGGAACCACTAGGGTAATCGGTTGCTTTGGGCAACAAATCGAACCCGACCTAGGGCTGACTATTAAGTGAATACCACTAGGGGACTTAAATCAACTTAAAGATAGTAAAGATTGATTTTATATTTTTTAGACTTTGTTTTGATGGATCCCATTAATTTACGATGGATCAAACTAAGAAGTAACTGATGTTAGCTTAGACCTATCTCAAAATTATTGAACCAAAGGGAGTAGCTTCCTGATCGATGGGAGAACTATCTGACCAAAGGAGTGCCTCTTGGATTGCAATGGTCAAGTCTTAAGAAGAAAGTGTGGGGACTCACATCTTCTAAAAAGACAAGGAACCACTGGGGTGATTGGTTGCTTTGGGCAACAAATCGAAACTGACCTAGGGCTGATTATTGAGTGAAAGCCGCTGGGGGACTTAAATCAGCTCAAGGATAGTCAAAGGTTAATTTCATTTTTAAATTTTTATTTTTATTTTTATGGATCCTATTGGTTTGCGATGTAATGCACTGAATAGGGGCCATGAAGGCCTAGACCTAACTCAGATTTACCAATCCAAAGCAGTCTACCAACCACAAGGTAGGTCTATCCAACCAAAGGAGTTACTTTCATTTTATAATGGTCAAGTCTTAAGAAGAAAGTGCGGGGACTCACATCTTCTAAAAAGACAAGGAACCACTGGGATGATTGGTAGCTTTGGGCAACAAATTGAACCCGACCTAGGGCTGAATATTGAGTGAAAGCTGCTGGGGGACTTAAATCAGCTCAAGGATAGTCAAAGGCAAATTTCATTTTAAAATTTTGTTTGTTATGGATTCTATTAGTTTGTGATGGATCGCACTGAGTAGGGACCATGGAGGCCTAGACCTAACCTAGATTTACCAATCCAAAGGGAGTAGTATACCAACCACAAGGTAGAACTATCCAACCAAAGGATATACCTTTCGATTTGCAATGGTCAAGCCTTACGAAGAAAGCACGGGGACTCACATCTTCTAAAAAGATAAGGAACCCCTAGGGTGATTGGCTGCTTTGGGCAATAAATTAAACTTGACCTAGGGCTGACTCTTGAGTGAATGCCACTACGGGACTTAAATAAACTCAAAGATAGTCAAGATAGATTTTTTTTAGATTTTATGTTGATGGATTTCATTGGTTTGCGGTGGATCAAATTGAGAAGGAGATAATGTTAGCCTAGACCTATCTCAGAATTACTGAACTAAAGGGAGTAGCTTCGCGGCCGATGGGATAACTATCCGACCAAAGGAGTGCCTTTTAGTTTGCAATGATCAATTTATAGAAAGAAAGCTCGGGGACTTACATCTTCCACTACAAAAGACCACTAAGGTGATCGATTGCTTTGGGCAATAAATTGAACCCGACCTAGGGTTGCCTATCAGTTTGGATAGTCATGGTAGAAAGAATGCGTCATAGTCTTATATCTTTCAAATCAGAATGATTGCTGGAGTAACCTCTCTATGGAAAAATAGATTGAACCCGACCTAAGGGCGACTATGAAGTGAGTACCGACCAGGGGATTTATCTCAACTCAGGTAGTCAGGCAATTTCTATAGGGAGTTCTGCTGACACTACGCTAAAGATAGGATGTCTGCTTGGGAGAAGGGGCCCTTTGGAGGCTTGAATTTGTAATCCACAAATGAATTAATTTTGTTTGTTTATTTTATTTTGTTTTAACATGGACCCTATTAGTTTGCGAGGGATCAAATTGAGAAGGAGCTTATATCAGGCTAGACCTATCTCAGATTTACTGAACAAAAGGACAATTTGCATATCTGCTCAACAAATTCTCCAACCATAGGGGTGGATTCTTATGAGGGGTGCAGAGGACTTGAATAACCCAACACCCTGGAGAAAATGACATGGCTAGTCATATATCCAATAGGTATTCGACGTCCAACTCATGGAGAACGCTCGGGGACTCACATCTGCCAAGAGTGGTATACTCACCGGTTGAGTCACTTTCAGCATAGCGAACATCAACCAGCCTAAGGTTCCTGTTGATTTGTAATAATCAGCCTAGGAAGAAAGCTCGGGGACTCACATCCTCCTTTAGCAGAACTGACTGCTGGGATAGTCTATCTTTGGCTCGACAGGTGCTATCCGACGCCACTGGGGGACTTATATCGACTCAAACATAGTCAAGAGGAAAGGAGCCTCTAAGGGACTTACCCTAAACCTCAAATATACTCAACCTAGTTTGTGCATGATGACTAGTTCAAGAAGAAAGCACAGGGACTCACATCTTCTTAAGCAAATTCAACATGAGGTAGCTTACTAGCTGGGCAATGAAGAGTACCATACTAACAAGGCACTCATTGGTTTGCAATGATCAAGTTAAGAAGAAAGTGCAGGGACTCACATTTTCCAATAAATGATCACTGGGGTGACATACTAGCAAGGTAGCATGTAGACCTGACCTAGAGCAGCTAATGAGTGAGTGCCATAGGGGGCTTGTTCCCACATCAAAATAGCCCGAGACAAAAGATTTGTGCTTATTTTGTGCATGTGTTAAAAGGAATAAGATGTCTCTTGGGTTCACTTAACCTATCCTAAACACACTATGGGTTTGATAAAATGGTGCCACGGATGATAAAAAGGATTCCCACTAAGAAAGGATGTCGCTCGGGTTCTCTTACACCTAACTTAGTTGTGCTAATCAAAATAGGATGCCTCTTCGGTTCTCTCACACCTATTCCAATAGCACCGGGAGGTTGTGTTTGTGATGTGAAAGAGGGATAAGATGCCACTCGGGGACTTTTACACCTACACTAAAACACATCATGGCAGATTCGCAAGACAAGCAAATAATACTTCAAAAGAAGAGAAGATTTGATGAATGAAATCAGATTTCTGTTCTTTTTATTAATGATTATTTTCAAACATGATTTATTTCATGGGTGATATTTCTTTAGATAGAGCCCATTAACTGGAAGCATCAGATGTTCCCTTTTACAATCAATAAGTTGATAAGATCCTCTTTGGTAGGCCTTCTCTATAGCATAAGGGCCTTCTCAAGTGGGTTCAAACTTTCCTGGGTAACAATTGGTTTTCTTAGGACTAACACAAGTTCTCCTACTTAGAAAGACCTAGGTCAGACCAGCTTATTATGAGCTTGAATCATTTTGGCTTTGTACAACTCGAGATTTTAGCATGTTGTAGGCGACTCTCCTCCAAACGTTCGAGCTCTTCTAACCACAACTTTACATTCTACTCTAAAGTGATCTTGTTACCCAGTGCTATCCTTAGTGATGGGAGCTAAATTTCTAAAGGTATAATGGCTTTAGACTCATAAACTAAAGAAAATGGGGTAGACTGAGTCAGAGTCTGGTATGTGGTGCGGTAGTCCCACAAGGCTTCAACCAACTGCTCATGCCACTGTCATTTTTTATCATCAAGAGTTTTCTTCAAAATTTGGATGAGAGTTTTGTTGAAGGCTTCTGCTAAGCCATTTTCTCTAGGGTAGTAGATGTTAAAGTATCTCCAGTCTATACCGTGTCTTATGGCAAAGCTATTGATCTTTGTGTTTTTGAATGCAGTATCATTATCAGATATAAATCATTGAGGCACCGCGAACCTATATATGATATGGTTCCTAAAAAATTGAAGCATATGCTGAGCTGTGACCTCTCTGAGTGGGATGGCTTCTGCCCACTTAAAAAAGTAGTCAGTGGCAGCTAGAATGAACTGGTGACCCTTGGAAGAATGAGGATCGATGCACCACAATGTCGATGCCCAAAAACTCAAATGACCATGAAGCCATTGTAGGGTGTAGAATGTTGGATGGTTGGTGGAGGACCACATCGTGCACCTGACACTGATGGCATCTTCTAGCTACATCCATGCAATCTGTGATCATCAAAGGCCAATAGTATCCTAGCCTCTTGATCTTTGTCTTCATCTTCAGACCAGATTGATGAGCTCTGCATAGACCTGCATGTACCTTGGTTACAATGTCATGGGATTCATGTTTGTCTAAACAACGTAACCACATTTGGTCAAAGGACCGGTGGTACAGGGTGCCATCAATAAGAGCGTAGGAGAGAGATCTCTGTTTTACTTGATGGGCTTGTGATTTCTCTTGACGTAGTTTGCCAGTGTTCAAGTAGTCTATGAACGGTTGCCTCCAATCCAGCTCCTCATCCTTTTTTGCAATGGTAACTTCCCCTTTTAAGAGAAAGTATCTCGATGAGTTCAACATCAATAAAGGACATGACTTGTCTATTTTTGACCCTTATTAGAATGGATTCATCTTCCGGACATGCCAATTCTTTGGCAAGTTTGGCCAATGCATTTGCTACCGTGTTCTCTACTCGGGGAACCTTGTAGATGGTAACTTCAGGAATTTGGGCCACAGCTTCATGGTGTACTCATGGTAGTGATGAAGCTTGGGTTTAAGAACCTTGTATGACCCGACGATCTGGTTGATAACCAACTGAGAATCCCCAAAGATATTGATGCTTTTGACACTGATAGTGAGGACTAACTCCAAACTGGCAGTCAAAGCCTCATACTCAACTTCATTATTAATGTTGGGGTTGGAAAGATAGTATGAGAATCTCATCACATCGTGGTTTGGAGTTAGTAGAACTATTCCTACCCCTGCCCTTCTTGGGAGAATAGATCGTGGTGCTTCACCTTTAAGAAAAGAGGTAGCACCATCAAAATACATCTCCCATCGGTGATTGCCAGCCTCCCTTAAGTTCATGATTTGTTCATCAGGGAGATCATCACTAAGTGGAGAATCAGTAGGAAGTGGGTGTGCTACTAAGAAATCTGCTAGTGCTTGTCTTTTTACCACACGGACGGGTACGAAAGTGATATCGAATTGTAAGAAGTATCATGGACCACTGAGCCAAATGCCCAGCTAGTGTTATCCGTGTCATGATATACTGCAGTGGATTCATCCCAGAGATTAAGTTCACCTTATGAGAAATCATGTAATGTCGTAGATTTTGGGAGGCAAAGATTGAAGCTAGGAAATGTTTCTCAATAGGTGGATAATTTGCTTCAATAGGGATCAGATGATGGCTGAGGTAGTAGAGGGCACTCTCCTTTCCTTCATCATTGGCTTGGGCCAACAGAGCACCGAGTGAGTCATCCAATGCAGCAGTGTAAAGGATGAGTGGCCTACCCGATATAAGGGCTGCGAGAACTGTCAGCTTCACCAAGTACTGCTTGATGTCTTCAAATGTATACTGGCACTTATCATCCCACTTGAACTTAGTGTCCTTTTTGACAAGTGCTGAGAATGGCTTGCATCTCCCTAATAGGTTTGAGATAAAGGTTCTTAGATATGCCAGCCATCCTTGAAAGGATCTGAGTTGAGTTAAACTCTTAGAAGGTGATATTTCTAAGATAGCTTTAATCTTTTCAAGATCTATTTCTATTCCCCGATGTCAAACAACAAACCCAAGTAATTTTCCTAAAGCTACTTCAAATGCACACTTCAGGGGATTCATTTTTAGGTTATATTGTCTTAACTATTCAGAAACTACTCTTCCTTTTATTTGCTTTTAACTACTAGATCATCAACGTAACACTTAACCTGATGATGGATGAGTTTGTTGAAGATTTGAGTCATAGCCCGTTGGTATGTAGCACCAGCATTTTTAAGGCCGAAAGGCATGACCCTATAATAGAAGATTTCAATCAGGGTTCAAAAAATAGTGTTTCTTTCATCTTCAAGAGACATCTTGATTTAGTTGTAGCAAGATGGCCCATCCATGAAAGAGAAGACTGCATGAGATGAGGCAATGTTCACCATTAATTCTAGTATAGGAAGAGGAAACTCATCCTAAGGACATGCCTTGTTTAAGTTCCTAAAATCAACACAAATGTGAATTTGGCCATTCTTCTTCTTAATTAGGATGACACTAGCTAACCAGGTAGGATATTTTTCTTCCCTGATGAAACCAACATCGATTAGTTTCTTAACTTCAGAAATGACCCGTTGTTCAATTTCTAATCGCATGCGTCTAGGAGCTTGCTTAATAGGGGTGGGTAATGTTAAGGTCTAATGCTAGCTTGTGGACTGCAACATCAAGAGATAATCGAAGCATTTCTTCATAACTCCATGCGAATCAGTCTTTAAACTCAGTCAATAGCATACCTAAGTCATTGGTTTCTTCTTCATTCAACAATGAACTGATGTACATCGGGTATGGATTTTCTTCTATCCTGAGGTTGATTTCTTTGAGCTTGTCTATTATTGAATGGATTTCTTTTTCAAATTTTGGAGGTGCATCCTTGACTAGAAAATCATTTGGGTCATCTAAGTTGTTCCATAATTTTTCACAGAACTCTGACCTATGCTTGGATCATGTGTGAGGAACCAAACCTTTATGTATAAGACTTTGAACACAAGGCGAGTAAAAATCAAGTGGTAAATCCATTAATTCTTTAAAAGTATCCTCCTCAAGTTCTACATCCACTTCAGGACTTAAAGAGGATGATCCCAAAAAGAACCTCTTCTACTTCATGTCACCGGAAGACGTAAGGACTTCCTTAACTACTAAACCTTCAACTTTCTGAGATGAAAGTGAGGTTAGAGATAGGATTCCCAACTACTGCTTAATAGTTTTACATAAACTAGATTTGAATACTTTACTTTGCTTGGAGGCTTAGTCTTCATCAATGTTTGGAATGAAAATTACCTCCAATGGAACTCGCTAAGAGGGGTTGGCTAGTATACTAATCACATTAGACTCATCCTCTGAGCTGGATTCTAAGTCTATGTGAATAGTAGGGGTACTCCTGTGAACTAGAACACGATCTCTATTGGTGAGAAGGCCAACAGGGGTCTCCCACTCACACTACCTCTATTTCTACATCGCCTCACGGTGGAGTAGGTTCACTGCGTCCATATGGAATGGGTGAGTGGAATGTGAGATGAAGTTCTATTTCTTTCTCATTTCCCCTTTCTTGTGGACTTAGATTTCATTTTTCTTTTCATTTTAATTTATCTTTTCTTTTTCTTGATTTTCTTTTTCTTCTAATTTTGCATTTGAATTTTGCCCAAGTTCACGAGAAAGAGTGTGTTGAGGAAGATAGTTGGTCGTATCCTCATAAATCTCAACCTTTCTAACTAAAAATGGCATTTCATCACTGTTGACTCGATATTCAATTTTTTTTTTTTGTGAACTTGATGCACTGATGAAGGGAGGATGGAACGATTTTGTTATGATGTATCCAAGGCCTACCAAGCAAAGTAGTGAATGAAGTATTTGAATCAATGATGTAGAACTTGGCTTTAGTCTTCTAGTCATCAATCTCCAAGGGTAATACTATGGAACCTAAAGCCTGCTCACGTAGATCATTGAATCCTATCAACATCATCCGATCTCCTCAGAGTGTGGAGACGTCAATCTTCGGATATGTAAGGGTCTTTAGACTCATAATGTTCACCGATGCACCTATGAGAACCACGGTGAGTCGAACTTCCATGTAGGGATTGTGTCCTCAAGTCCCTTAGAAGGTCTTCATCTATGAAGGTGATCCCTTCCTGCATAATGTGCTTCCTCATCCTCGTCAGCTGAGCTAAGCATCGGGATCAAGGAGGGCATTGATTAGTGATTCCCTCATCTCTTTGGATAAGACAAGGGCAACATATATGCTTAGCTCATATGGAAACTTTCTTAAGTGAGAAAGGATGTTGTAGTCCGCCTTCAACTGGTCTTCCATAAGCATATCCAAGGGTGGAGCATCTTGGAAGGTATGACTTATTTCCCTATTGAGGTCGCCCTAGGAGGTAGAACCTTGCCACTATGGAGGTTGACTTATCTCTTGAGGCGTGGTGGAAGTTCTACTTGACTCTCACTTCTCTCCTATGGGACCCTGGAATCAAATGATTACAAGTCTATCTCAAGAGGTGAACGTAGTGTTGAGTTGGAAAGTCCAACTCAGATGAAGGAAGATCGAATTATATAACTACTTAGACTTGAAGAGTTATCGTTGGGAATAGAAGAAGAAAACCCATCAAATGTGACACAAATATAATCCAAGCTATCTTTATTCTTTAATTTCTTGGAATTATTTGGAAGTACAAAGTAGAAATCAAGTAAAGTGAGTGGAGTAAGGGATTTGGTGCCCTTATCCGCAGATACAAGAGTTCTACTAGTTGAAGAAATAGAATAGCTAGCTGAAATGGAAGAAGCTATCGATGTGGAAACTACAACTAAAAGCTGGAAGCTAGACACGGTCGATGGCTGTGCTAAAGGACTATCTCGGGCTGACACATGCTGATACTGCTACTATTGTTGAGCTCCCACTTTCCTAGAGTTGGAACTAACAACTTGCAAACCTTCCTTAGTGTTGGATGTTTGAGCTGACTCAGGCATCTATAAGGAAAGCTTCTTGATCTTTTGGACTATCTTCTTAGAGGTACGGGAAAAGGAGATATCCCAACCTTCTTTGGTTTTGGTAGGATCACATGTATCCCCAAGGATTACCCTAATGGAACTGGAAGGCTATTCCATAAGGTATTCCTTTGGAATAACTACAACACCGATCTTGAAACTGTGTTCAAGCTAGTCCTTAAATATGAAGCTATCCTCCAAAATGTGGCTTAGCATTCGGTGGTAAGGGCAAAAGTTTGGATTATGACTTTTGCTTACTTCCTCCAATCTCCTAAGCTCGGGTCATTGGAAATCAGGTTTCTTTAAGAGATTCTTAAAGATTTTGCTAATTACCTCCCTCTTAAAAGAATAAGATTTGTTTAACTTATCTAAAAGAGTAGGTGGACTATAGCTACCTGGAGGTGGATATGCATGCTTCTGCTGCTGCTAGTATGGTTGAGGTAGTGGCTATAATGGCCATGGAAGCTACGGTGGAGGCTGCTGAGGTCGTGGTCTCTTGGACTAATCTCTAGTAGCCTTCCATAGCTCTTCTTTAGATCTTGAAAGTAATTTCTCCTTTGTTGATCTCTCAAAAGCCCTTAATGACCTTTAAGAGAATTTCAATGGCATGCTACTCAGAGAGCTATGGTTCACACTTCATACTCAAGTTAGGTCATCGGAGAATATAATCAATGAGGGACTCACTGGGGTGTTGTTGTGCTACAATGAGATCACCTACAGTAACCCTTTTATTGAGCTCCAACAAACATCTTGATAAAGAGTTGCTCCAACTCAACAAATATCTTTACTGAATCGTTGGGCAGTTCAGCATAACAATCGAAAGCATTCTCTGCTAGGCAACTAATGGAAAGGCGATAGAGCAAAGCATCGCTGCCACCTGCGTTGCAATAACTAGCCCTAAAATGTGTTATGTGTTGCCTTGGGTTTCCACTGCCATCAAAGCTTTTGAAGGAAGGAGGCACGAAACCCTTGGGATATTGGATATCATTGAATTTTTCTAGGTAGGGTCTAGCCTTTGGAACCGATGATCCTCCCCAGGCTTGAGCCAAAACTTCCTTCATCTGCTGCTCAACCATGGATTTTATGTCATTTTCTTATATGGAGGTACTTTCCACTACCTTCCTATACAGGCTAGTGCTACCTTGCTCAATAGGAGGTAGAGTCTTGACTGGGTCCAAGACATGCATTAACTCAGGCTGACTAATGTTGACTGTAGTAGGATGAAATAAAGGGGCTTGTTTTTGAAGCACTGACATTGCTACTAACAAGTCCTATAACTAACATGCCATCATATCAATCTACTCATCCTTCTTCCTTAATAAATGTCAGAGGTGGTGTCTTCCTGATCAAACTCATCACTTTCCATGGCCTGTTGTTCCCTGAGAAGAGACCCTCTAGTGTCAACCATGCAGACTCCAACTAAGTCTCCCAACAAATCATCTTCATTGGGATCAAAGCTGACTCTCTCCTTATTTGATAAATCATACCCTAAGATTTCCTTATTCTCTTGAAATAATGAGCCACTATCTCATCTAAAGAATGATCGATCTGAGCGGGTACAAATATCTTCGACTGACCGGTGTGATCACTATCGTGTAATGAGAGACACCAGACCTCACCTTGGACTGGGGAGTCAATCCTGTGTGGACTATAATCATTGGATGAATGACACTCCTGACTGCTACTAGCTATGAGAGGGGTACCATCCTAGGATGTTCCACTGTCATTGGTGCAGTTGGACTATCATCTTCTATATATGAAATAACTATCACAATCACCACATCCTGCAGTATGGATGGAGTTGGTGAAGGGATGACCATGACATTTCGATGTCGCCACTTCTTTCGCACCACCACTAGGGCAGAAGGTTGAGCAGGAGAGCTTGGCCCTACCACAATGGGTAGTGTAGAAGGGATAGAATCCCTCAGTCATAGCCAGATCACCAATGGGGTGTGCTTTTCCCTGGATATGGCCTTCATGGCCTTAGATGGAATGGGAGATGCTGTAACCTATACTGGTGATGGCGGATGAGGGGTAGAGCGGGGGGGTGGAGACACCACCGACTCTCTATGCACAGGAACTGCCCTCCTGTGGTGGCTGGTCCCAGTGAGAAGAATACTATCAGTATGGTCAGTGCGGGTAGTGCATTGAGCTAGAAAATTAATCAAAGCAGAAGCGGCCAACTAACGGCTGAACCTCCGTTACTCCCTGTAAGTAACATGTGTTGTATGGGCCTGGGCCCTCTCTGAACGAATCTACCTCCCACACTATGGGGATGACTGAGGTGAGCAGTCGACTCGAGCTTGTATGCTCACTACGGTGTATAGATCAAAGTCCATCGACCTCCACCTCACGGAAATTGTGGCGGCGCACCACTGGAGGTGATGAGCGGATCCTGCATCCTCTCATGATCAGAGAGGATGGAACTAGTTTTCTATAACCAGTGGTGAAGTGACAATGAGAAACTCATCAATGGCCAAGCTAGCTGCTGCCTCCATCTCCTTCACAATCTAGGTGTGATACCGCTTGATCATGCAATTTATGTTCTTGTGTTGGGTACGATTAGGATGGGAGGAGTGTGAGCTAGACCCATACTCAAATGTAGGGGGGCAGAGAAAGCCTTACCCTTGAGGGTAGATGGTAGGGTACTAGCCCTCCGGGAAACATGAGCAACCCTAGGAAACTACAAGCTGGAGCTATCACTGCGTGCTAACTGTACTAAAATTTGTGTGCGCCACGCTTTCCTCTTCAATAAGGAGACATCAGAATCAGAAGGTAAGTTTATCCTGATGATCGACTTCTACCCGGTCACTTTGGTCCTGCTAACTATGGTGAGGGGAGTGCCCTCACAAGTGATCCTAGCTCCCTCAGATCCCCAACCAAAGTGAATCAAGTGGGTATGGTCCAGACAGTGGAAGCCAGCCTGATCTAAAGCCAGATCCATACCATGGGGAAAGGTAAAGACAAAATTCTGAGAACCAGCCATTTTAATAATTGTAGTAAACTGAAACTAAACTGTACTGCACTGACTTTAAAGAATATGCAATGAGAAATAAACTTATATCAGATTTCTATCTTCATGGATTTTTGAAGTTTTAATTTAAAAATTTGAACCCACATCCAACAACTTGGAAGTGTGAAGTGGGGTTCAAATGTATTTGAGAAGATTGATTGAAAGAGGAATTTGAATATGAATCCAATTTGAACAAATTTAGGTATGTTGAAATATTGATTCAAAATTTTGATAAGGATGCTTCCATAGGTTCATGTTTGATTGAATTTGAATTTTTGATTTGAGGATCCTTTCCTTTAACAAATTTGGGTATGTTAAAGTAAGAGTCAAGTTGATTTTATTTTTGTTTGATTATTTTGGAATTTCACTTACTTAGCAAATTTAGGTATGCTAAGTGAAGTGTTTGAAAAAGTGATTGTTTCTTTTTGTGAATTTTGTTTTAATTTTGGAAAATTTTGGAATTCTCACTTAGCAAATTTAGGTATGCTAAGTGAAGAATTCAAGTGTGTTTTGTTTGATTTTTTTTTTTAGAAAATTGGAATTCCCACTTACCAAATTTAGGTATGCTAAGTGAAGAACCCAAGTGTGTTTTGTTTGATTTTTGAAAATAAGATTCTTAGCAAATTTAGGTATGTTAATGAAATCCTAAGTGTTTCATTTTTGTTTTGATGTTGTGAAAAGGTAGGATCGTTGGCAAATTTAGGTATGCTAAGGGAATCCTAAGTGTTTCATTTTTATTTTGATTTGATTGAAAGTGAAGACTTTCCTTTAGAAAATTTGGTATGCTAAAGATGAAGTCCCACTTAATTTTGTGAAATGGAAATTTTACTTAGCAAATTTGGGTATGCTAAATGAAACTCCAAATGGTGTGTTCAAAATTTTTGATTTCATTTTGGTTTTGAAAAATGGAAACTTCTCCTTAGCAAATTTGGTATGCTAAGGAAAGAAGTTCCAAAAGTGTTTTGAAGGTTTTTTTTTGCTTTGGAAACTTCACTTAGAAAATTTGGTATGCTAAGGATGGAGTTCCAAAATATGTTTGAAAATTTTAATTTTTGATTTGGAGACTTCACTTAACAAATTTGAGTATGTTAAGTGGAGTTCCAAAATGTGTTGTTCGAAGAATTTTGATTTTGGATTTGGAAACTTCACTTAGAAAATTTTAGTATGCTAAATGAAGTTCCAAAAAGTTGTTTGAAAAATTTTGATTTTGGATTTGAGACTTCACTTAACAAATTTGGGTATGAAGTTCCAAATGTGTTTGAAAATTTTGAAATATGCTTGTTGATTTTTGATTTTTGGTTTGAAAACTTTACCTAGCAAATTTGATTATGCTAAATGAAGTTCCAAATGTATGTTTGAAAAATTTTGTTGGATTTTGAATTTGGAGACTTCACTTAACAAATTTGGGTATGTTAAATGAAGTCCCAAAGTGTAGTTTGATTTTATTTTATTTTTTTTGATTTTTGGTTTTGGAGACTTCACTTAGCAAATTTGAGTATGCTAAATGAAGTTCCAAATATGCTTTGAAAATTTTGAAATATGATTGTTGATTTTTTATTTTGGATTTGGAAACTTCACTTAGCAAATTTGAATATGCTACATGAAGTTCCAAATGTATGTTTGAAAAATTTTGTTGGGTTTTGGATTTGGAGACTCCACTTAACAAATTTGGGTATGTTAAATGAAGTTCCAAAAATTTGTTTGAAAATTTTGGTTTTAGATTTGGAGACTTTACTTAATAAATTTAGGTATATTAAGTGAAGTTCCAAATGTGTTGTGTGAATTATTTTGAAAATATGATTGTTGATTTTTGATTTTTTGATTTGGAAACTTCACTTAGCAAATTTGAGTGAGCTAAATGAAATTCCAAATGTGTTTTGAAAACAATTTTGATTTTGGATTTGGAGACTTCACTTAGCAAATTTGAGTATGCTAAATGAAATTCCAAATATGTTTAGAAAATTTTTGGATTTTAAATTTGGAGACTTCTCTTAACAAATTTAAGTATGTTAAATGAAGTTCCAAATGTGTTATTTGAAATTTTTTGAAATATGATTGTTGATTTTTGATTTTGGATTTGGAAACTTCACTTAGAAAATTTGAGTATGCTAAATGAAGTTCCAAAAATGTGTTTAGAATTTTTAAAATATGATTGTCAAGTTTTGGGTTTTTGAAAAGAGGACTTCCATTCAACAAATTTAGGTATGTAGAATGGAGATTAATCTTATTTTTGAAATGTGAGATTTTTATTTTGTGTGTGATTATTGCTTTTGAAAGAGGGATTTCCAACTTAATCATATGTGGGATATGTTTAAGTAGGATTTCCAACGATTTGTATTTTTATTTGAGAATGAAATCTTCATTCAATAAATTTGGGTATATTGAATGAGGATGTTTATATGTGCTTTTGAAAAATTTAATTTTGTTTTGAAGATGAAACTTCCATTCAATAAGTGTGAGTATATTGAATGAAAGGATTCACATGTACTTTTAAAAATTGTAATTTGGTTTTGGAAATGAAACTTCCATTCAATTAGTGTGAGTATATTGAATGAAAGGATTCATTTGTTCTTTTTGAAAATTTAATTTTTGATTTTGATTTTTGGAAAGATGATTGTTCATTTCATTTTGAAAATGAAATATTCAACAAAGTGAATTGATGGAAGATGTTCATTTGTGCTTTTTGAAAGTTTGATTTTATTTGTAAATGAAACTTCTATTCAATATGAGTGGGTATATTGAATGGAAAGATTCATATGTGCTTTTTTGAAAATTTTTGATTTTGATTTTAGAAAGATGATTGTTCATTTTATTTTGAAAATGAAATCTTCATCAAAGTGAATTGATGGAAAGATGTTGATTTGTCCTTTTGGAAAGTTTAATGTTGTTTGGAAATGAAACTTCCATCCAATAGGTGTGGGTATATTGAATGAAAAGATTCATATGTGCTATTTTGAAATTTTTTATTTTGATTTTAGAAAGATGATTGTTCATTTTATTTTTGAAAAATGAAATCTTCATCAAAGTAAATTTGAAGGAAGATGTTCATTTGTGCTTCTTGGAACATGTTATTAGTTTTATTTTTGAAAATCCCTACATGTAAAAATTATGAGAATTGTTAAATGAGGGTGATAAAATTTTTGTGGAAAATATTTTATTAAGCACATTTTTGAAAAGGTGCTTTTGAAAAGCAAAGTTCTTTATGGAAGATTTATTTTATCTTTATTATTTTAGGATGAACCTTTCCTTATTATGAAAATGATAAAGAGGAAGTCTTTGAATATTTTCTTTTATTAGATTTTCATTTTTACCCATTGGAGAACCCAACGAGAGTTTTAAGACCAACACGGGGTGAGGTCCTAAAACCTAAAGATGTTGGCTAACTTAACTTAAGAATGAAATAAGCTAAGTGCCAACAGAAAGAAAGATAGTCTAGGGTTCATACAAAAGCACAAACCCACTATTTATACTTAGAGACAATGATCATTTACCAAATAAGGAGAGGGGAACCATCTCTAGTGGAGTCGCCAGAAAAGTCTATGGTGAAAATTTTTTATAGAGGAGTCACCTTTCAAAATCTATTAGCAGAAAGAGAAAGACAAAACCTATAGAAATTCATCTATTTAGGATGCCATGAAGATCTGTAGATGTACTTATTCAGGTGATCGAGTACGTCATCAAGGAATAGTATACTATCTCGAAAGATAGAACTCACTATCCTTTAATGGACCTAATCACCTCAATAAAGACTCCTAAGAATGTTGGGTCTTCGAAGTGTACTAGAGATTCTTCCCCTACTTTACATGCAAAGGTAAAGAAGGATTTATTTTAAACTGGGTTTGTTAAGTTCCCTATAGGGGTATGCCCCCATAGTTAATTACATCATAAGGAATGGGGATTCCTTAGGAAAATGCTTGATTAAAGTAAATGATTGTTGTCTCTAAGGACTTAAATAGGAAAGGACTATTAATCGAATGGTTTGTTTTTTGAAGATCAAACAAGATTGATCAAAGAGAGATTTATTATCGAATCCAAAATGGGAATAAGCAAGAGATGTTCATGATGCTAGGAAACCTAACGAGCATCTCAAATTATCTTATGATTGTGCTTTATATTTTTGAAATTAATTTAGTTTATTTGAGTTGTATTTTTGTTAGAATGCTAGGGCTTACAATTCCATAATACAAGGTCATGGAAATGCCTAAGAGGTGAGGAGTTATGCATATGGCCCACAAATAGGAGAAACAACCTCAGAACCTAAATCTAAGAGCTTCGACGAGGACTGAAAGCACAACATAAATCTAAGGCAAAAATGGGTATTTGGTTTGCCTCCACAAGAGAGGACAAATCACCCGACAGCTTGGACTTACAACCGCCTGGGGGTGGCCGCCAACTAAATCCTCTTACGATTTTAAATACATGTAGGCAAGTCTTTATGCTTAATGCAAGATAGCTTGGCTGTTATTATTTAGAAAGAGACTAAGTCCTTAAACTTACTCCCTAAAGAGACTAGATCATGTAAAGGGCATGATTCAAATGACCTAAATCTAATGCAATTCAAAATTCATTTTATTTTTATTTTAGAAAATCATTTTGACTCAGGCTAATATAAATTATATGCCTAATGCATGAGAAATGATATTATGGGCCAAAATCAGTGAGAAGGGAGGAGGTGAGTTTCCACCATGGCTCTTACAGGTCAAGCCAAGTTTCTCTGAAAAAGGTGGAAGCCCTCCAATCAATAGTGAAACGACATGCATTTGTGCAAGATGTTATAAAAGAAATGCTCATCCAGCTAAGGGGTTGCTAATTCTTTTATCTTCATTTTAAACCTAAGCTTTAGGTGAGGTTATGAGTTGTTTAATTTTATTTTGAGTTGTTAAGTTGGGTAAAGATTTATTTTTCCTAAAGAGCCTAATCCACATCTAGGCCATACATAAGGAAGAAAACTACCATAATGCATAAGCTAAACAAATCATCAATCTATTTATAAAAATAAAAGAATAAATGTTGTGGTGGGCCACCACAAAATAAAATATCAAATTGGGTAGCCGAGCTCTACCCTTATACAACCCGGATTACAAATGAATTGCATTACAATTAAGCAAGGAACACATTATTATGGGGGTCTTCAAGCTTTCTTCCTTCTTTCTTCTTTTCTTCTTTCTTCTTCTTTTCTTTATTCTTCTTTGGTTCTTTATTTTGGATGGTTGGAAGGTGGATGCTCCAAGACTTCACATGGTGCTTAAGATAGGATCTTATGACCATTGCTCATCTTAATCCCCATAATAATCATTCCAAAATTCTAATTGCACAAATTTACATGAAAAGGAAAAGGTAAACCTAGCTAACACCTACAAAATAGAGATTAGCTAAAATAATCCACACAAATCCCAAGCAAGTATATTGTATTGGACTTATCACCCCACACATGGGTGACTAACTCCACCTGGCCTATGGATTATGTTTAGGGGTATAAGCACCTACAAGCAAAAGTATTTTATATTTTTATTTATGATAGCTCCCATTAAGCACAATCCCATGCAGAAAAGAATGGTTCGACTAAGAACGTCCTACCATTCATTCTACAAGAATACACCCTAACATCTAGTCCAGGAAATATATATCATAAAACAAAATAAAGTATCAAACCATGCACCGACCTAACCTAAAGCTAGAAGTGGTGGCATAGGCTAATGTGTGTGATTTGAAGATTTGTGTAGTATGCTTAGCTATGCCTTTAGGTTCAAATTTTCTAAATGTGAAAATATATTCAACTTAGAGGAGGGTTTCATTTAAGTTGTTTAGTTATTTTGGATTGATTTTTTTATTTCATATTTTGATTTGGTTTAAGTGAATCCTACAATTAATTACTAAGTTATGAAGAGAGGGAAAGAGAAGAGAACTTCTCTTTCCTTCCCTAACCTAAGTAATTTCTAAAATAGATTCATAGTTTTTTATTTTATTTAGGTAAATGTTTTGATTAAAAGTTTTAATTAATCCTATGTTTAGATGAATTCTAAACAACCCTATTCAAAAAGAAAGGTATTTTAAGATTAAATAAAATGAATCAAAATTCACATAACACACATTACTTCATTTCTTTCCCAACATGTATAACATGCATATGGGTGAATCCTAAGCATATCTATACATATAAATGAGGGTATTTAAAACACTTTATGATGCATGCTAAGTAATCCATTTAAGGAAATTTAGAAGTTGAATATGCATGATTTTCTTTAATAGAAACGGGTTTCTTTATCCAAATTTTCACATACACACATGAAAGTAAGAAAGGCATAAGTGAGTACAGCGCCATAGTTAACTAGAGGTGTAAGGTATAAAACCTACATAGGACTACCTAAAGCCTCACAACCTCAGGGTTGTCCACACTAATATACCACTTTCCTTAAATACAAACATGTGTATAAAAGAAATGAAATTCAAAAGAAGAATGCAAAAGTTGCATTAATGGATTCATTTTGTTTATGCAAATTATGTATGTTAGTGCAGGTAACCCTTCTTAAGTGGTAGCATAGAGATGAATAGGATATGGAATTAGGTGAGTGTTAGGTCCTTTTCAAATGGATCATATATCTTACCAAATTCCTATTCAAAACTATACCAAGATAAGAAAGAAAGGAAACATATGCTAAGCATACCTTTATAATATTTCACATGCAAACTCATAATTAAAGTATAAGTGGTATGCTTTCAGATTTTATATTTGATTTATATGTTTTGAAAATAATTTGAGTTTAGTAATGATAATAGCCATTCATATTTCTACTTTAGCCAACACATGCAAATTTGACATAAAGTAAACAAATTCATTTAAGATTGGAATTTGAAACATATGAATGCATGAAATCACATGACATACAATTTAACATGTTGGGGAAAGATTCAAAGCAATGAAAACATGTAAACAAGTTCACTTTACTTATATCCTAAAGACATTCTTATAGAATAAGAAAGCTTAAAATAAATCAAAGTCAATTCAATGTAATTTTTGTTTAGTTTGAAGTTTGATTTAATTTTAAAAAGGTGAGATGAGCTTGCTGTCCCAAACCCATTCCCACATGTGTTTGATATTTTTGTTTAATTTTTGATGATTAGATCTATTTTTATACATTAATTAGGTTAAGGTATGAATTAAGTAATTTAATTAACCCTCACATACACCACCTTAGAATAATTAATTAAATAATTATGAGTCAATGAGATGACATAAAAACTCACAAGGAATTTAAATTTGTAATGCACCTAATAAGAAAAAGGCCTAATGCAATTTGGCTCACAATTAAAAGTTAATTAAGCTACGAGGTTTAGCTTAAGTAATTTCAAAACACCCTTTCATACTTATGAATTGGGTTTTGATTTCCTTAATTGAACATAGGCTATTAAACACCTAAGCATCTACCCAAAGTAGATCAATTAAGTTTTGGAAGTTTTTACAATTTTTATAAATTAATTAAGGGGATAATTAATGAATTAACCCTTAATTAAGAGGAGATTAAGGAGATAAAAGGGGGTTTAGGGAATAGCTTAGGAGAAATGCCCCAAAAATATTCCATAAACCTCCTACTTACTAGATCTAACCTTAATCAACCCTAATCATGGATTAAAACTACTAATCATACCCTAATTATGCTTAATTACATAAGAAGGGTAATTAAGAAATTCATATGCAATTCTTTTAATTAAGCCTTCAATAAATCCCAAAAAACTTAGGGGAGGTAGAAGTCATCCCCTAAAACATACCCAAGAAATTTAGGATTAATCATAGGCTTAACTAAAAAGTAATTAGTAAAATAAACTTTTCAATAAAACCCAAATTCAGAGAAAAGTATAATTCAAAATCCAATGAAATCAATTTTAAAATATTCTAGGTTGAATTAACTTTCCATAGGATTTTATTTCACAATTTTTTAAATTTTCTAGAAAGAGTTATGAATGTTAGAAGATCCTTAAGTTAATTAGAAATTAATTAAGCATTTTAAGTAATCCCAGAGCTCATGGCGCGACGCGTGGCGGCGACGGCGATCAGTGCGCTTTACATGCGTCATACTGTGAGGGGTTACTTAAGTTATCAAATCCTGGATGGTGGCTAACAATGGGATCCCTAGTCCGATCATGGGCGAGGATCTCCCTTTAAAATGGATAAAAGAAAATCTAAACATGCATAATTATCTCAGTCGTCCATCTAAAATATGTGGATGGATGATTGAGATCTCCCAAGCTCTTCCCCTTGATCAATATAGATCATCCATGATCAAGGGGGAAGATGCAAACTCGATCTAGCATGGATTCAAATCAAACTCAACCCACACCATCTAAAGCTAAAGAGCAACAAATCCAATGGTCAAAATTCCATGGAATGAAAATTTCTTTCACAAAGATCCACACCACATTGAGTTTAATGGTTAGAAAATCCCATACCTCACTGGAAGTGATCACCGATGCTCGATTCCCTTGGAGAAGCTTCGTCTGGTTGAGAAGAAGCCTTGCTGAAGTTTTGAGCACTTGAGGTTGAGTGGATCTTTCTATGGGTCACCTCCTCCTTAGCTTGAGCTTGGCTTTGATTCAATTCAATCCTTCCATGTATTTAGAACTTGGGAAAGAACTTAAGTGAGCTCAACTTGGTCTCCTAAGAGTGCTTGCAGAAGGAATTGCAGTGGATTGTAGTGTAGAAGAAGTTGGAGATTGGATTGAGCTCCCCTATTTTCACTGTTTGAAAATCGAGAAATGGATTTTTCAATTCCTCTCTAAGAAGCTTGGGAGTACTCTATGATGACTGCTCGGCATTCTTTAGCTTCAATCGATAGAAGGGAAGTTAGAATTGAATTAAATTAGGGGGAGTATATCTCCCCCTTGAAGGATTGGACGGTAGGCAATGCACTTTCCATTTTTATCCAATTGAGCATAGGAAGTGGGTTGTTTGATCAGTTAAGAGTGTGCACATGGTCAGTTTGAGCTAAGGAGTGGATTGCCAACCTCCCATGTGCCTTAATTTGAGTTTGAGAAGGAGTTTGAATTTTGCATTTTGACCCACAAGGTCAGGTTTGGTCAAGGGGCCAATTGGGCTGTCCTAAATCCATTGGGTTGGGTGCACCACTCTTCACTAGGTACCCTTGAGCTTTTAGGAAAGTCTCAAGTGAATGAGAAGAGGGTATGACCAAATTACTAATGGATTCGGCCAAAATTTGTTCTATGACCTAGGGGTATAATGGTCATCTTACTATTTTTCCAATTTGGATATGTTGGGTATGTGGAGAAACTAGGTTTGGCCAAGTTTCATTAGATTTTAAATTCATTTGATAGAGTTGCCTCATGTTGACCCATTTAGGTCAAAATGGGTAAACTTGGGTCAAGTTGACCAATTGGTCAAATTGGGTCAAACCAACGGTTGGGTCAAGTTTATATAACCATTTGAAATATTTTGGTGGCTTTGGTTTGATTCAATTTGGTCTAGTTTTGGATTTGGTTCATATGACTTCATTTAGGTCAAATGGGTCAAGTTGACCTATTTGAGATAGTTCTGGGTAGGTTTAGGTTAGGTTAGTCATATGGAGTGGATTGGCATCTTTGTTTCCAATCAAATTTGGTTATGTTCAAATTTGGCTCAACATGACCCCTTTAAGTCATGTTGGGTCTAAGGTCAATTGGGCTAGGTTGGGTCTAGTTGGCCAATTGAGGCTTTGGTCAAGTTCAACAAGTGATTTTGAATGAACTTGACCCATTGGTTTGAGTTAATTTGACTTAGATCATGTTTTGACCCATTTTGACTTTTTAGGTCAAGTTCAAACATAGGTCATGAGTGAACTTAGATTAATGGTTTCAAATAATTTGGCCTATGATGGAATTTGGCTATGTTAGGTTTCATTTTTGGTTAAGTGTTGACATGGTCAATCCTTAGGTTTGACTTAGTTTGACTGAATTTGATTGATTGATCATCCCATGATGATTATTGTTCATGATGGGAGGCAAATATGAGTTTGGTTCAATCCAATTTGGTTAGGATTATAATTTGGCTCATAAGGATACTTTAGGTCACTTTGGGTCAAATGAGCCTAAGTGGATCAAATGGCTTGTTCAAAGCTTGATTTTAAGTTTATTTAACTTGTTTATGGACTTATGATTGAAATATAAATCCATTTACAAGTGGTTTGAAGTTAACTGAGTTTTGATCCATTTGACAATTTCATATTCAAAGGAAGAATATGAAGGGGTCTTGGCTTTGATTTTTGAATTAGGTTTTGATTGAGTGATTGAAGTTTTGATTTATATATGGGCTCATGATTGTAGTTTTGATTGAATCATGAGAGAAAATCAAGAGTTTGGCTTGATTTGAAATTAATTTGGCTAAGTTCAAGATTTTGACTTGAAAGGCTTAGATTTGATTTTGAGTGGATTTGGATTTGATTTTTGGAGTAGATTTTGATTGTTTGAATTTATATTTCATTTATATATATGAATATAATTGAGGATATAAATTTATCATGATAAAACTTCAAGGATTTGAAGGTGTTTAATTATGATTTAGGCTAAATCCATTAAAAGAGAATTTAAAGGACTTAAGGAAATTTTTAAATTGGAATTTAATTTTTGGATTTGATTTGATTTATTTATATTTATATTTAATTTATATATGAGAATATAAATGTGAATATAAATGAGTTTTGAGAAAATTCCATGAGTTTGAATTGATTTGATCAAGATTTAGGTTAAATCCATTAAAGGGAATTTAAAGGATTTAAGGGAATTTTTTTAAAATGGAATTTAATTTTTGGATTTGATTTGATTAATTTATATTTATATTTCATTTATATATGAGAATATAAATGTAAATATAATTGAGTTTTGAGAAAATCCCATGAGTCTGAATATGTTTGATCATGATTTGGGTTAAATCCATTAAAGGGAATTTAAAGGATTTAAGAAAGATTTCATGAGTTGATTTAGAATTTTGAGTTTATTTTGATTGGTTTGAATTTATATTTCATTTATATATGTGAATATAAATGAGAATATAAATGAATCATGAGAAAATCATAAAGATTTGATTTGGTTTAGATCATGATTTTGGTTAAATCCTTAATGGGAATTTAAAGTATTTAAGAAAGATTTGAGTTTAGGAATTTTTGATGGATTTTTATCATGGGTTTTAACCATAGATTTCAATCATCGAATTGATTTGAGTTTGGAGAAAATAAAATAAGATTGATTTGTGGTTTGACTTGAAGGAAGGAAGGTGAGGAGTGATTCAAGCTAAGGGTAGGCAGATTTCCTAACACCCCTAAGGCATGACCTATTTCTATGGCTAACCCTTGTAAGTCTTCTAGGGCTAGGTTTAGTGTCCACCTAATCACTAGATGTGCCTTAAGTCTAAGGAATTCTTAAAGTCTAAGATGAAGGTGTTGAGATCTCATTCCAAAAATGAGGCCAACAAAGTGCGCCCAATAGGTGTTGTGTGACTGACCAGGTACATCGCATGTATTGGTGTTGACTGAAATGATCAACAACACTGAAAGGTCACAAGCATTAGTAGAATTAACCTATCCTTAACCCAAGGAGTAGAAGGAATCGAGAACCTAATGCAATGTAGCTCCACTTATGTCCAAGACATAAGAGAGAGGGAAAATCTACTAAGGGATAGAGTGTGAACCTTCCACTAGGGAAGTAGGTTCAAGTCATCCACAAGGGGATGAGAAGTTTGATTTGAGTTCTGCTGGGGAAGAAGGTTAAATTTGTTTTAATTTGTTATTTGTTTAATTTGATTTTATTTGTTTTTTCAACTCCACAGGGAATAGAAAAGTGAACTCTTCACTAGGGGAAGCAAGTTCAAATCATCCACAATAGAGGGGTTGTGAAATCCACCGAGGGATTAGAATTCTAGATCCGCTAGGTGACTAGAAAGATTTGCATCTCACTGAGGAGAAGCAAAAGAATTTATTTAGATTGATTATTTGTTTCATTGGATTTGTTTGTTTCAATTTTTTTTAGATTTTGAGATGAACCCTATTGGTTTTATGGATCTTGAGTAGAACCACGAGGCTAAATAATTACCAATCACAGTCTACACACAGTCTAGCCAAAATGCCTTTGGTGTGATGGTTGTACTAGGAAGAAAGCATAGTAGATTTACATCCTCCAAAGTAAGGACCAGTTGTTGGGATAATCTATTGGCAAATAACAAATTGAACCCAACTTAAGACTGACTATTGAGTGAATGCTATTAGGGGACTGAAACCAACTCAAAGATAGTCAAGATAAATTTTATTTTTAGGGTTGTTTTGATTATGATGGATCCTATTGGTTTGCGATGGACTGCACTAAAAAAAGACCATGAAGGCATAGACCCAACTCAGATTTAACAATCTAAAGGGAGTAGTTTGCCAACCACAAGGTAGGATTATCTAATCAAAGGAGTGCCTTTCGGTTTACAATGGCTGAGTCTTAAGAAGAAAGCGTGGGGACTGACATCTTCTAAAAAGACAAGGAACCACTAGGGTGATTGGTTACTTTGGACAACAAATTGAACCTGACTTAGGGCTGACTATTGAGTGAATGCCGCTGGGGGACTTAAATAAGCTCAAGGATAGTCAAAGGTTAATTTCAATTTTAGTTTGTTTTGATTTTGATGGATCCTATTGGTTTGTGATGGACCACACTGAATAAGGGCCATGGAGGCCTAGACCTAACTCAGATTTACCAATCCAAAAGGAGCAATCTACCAACCACAAAGGTATGACTATCCAACCAATGGAGTGCCTTTCAGTTTACAATGGTCAAGTCTTAAAAAGAAAGCATGGGGACTCACATCTTCTAAAAAGACAAGGAACCACTGGGGTGATTGGTTGCTTTGGGCAACAAATCAAACTCGATCTAGAGTTGACTATGGAGTGAAAGCTATTGGGGGACTAAAATCAGCTCAAGGATAGTTAAAGGTTAATTTCATTTTTAAATTTTGTTTTGATTTTGATGGATCCTATTGGTTTGTGATGGACAACACTGAGGCCTAGACCTAACTCAGATTTACCAATCCAAAGGGAGAAATCTACCAACCATAACGTAGGACTATGCATCCAAAGGAGTGCCTTTCAATTTACAATGGTCAAGTCTTAAGAAGAAAGTGTAGGGACTCACATCTTCTAAAAAGATAAGGAACTACTTGGGTGATTGGGTGCTTTGGGCAACAAATCGAACCCAACCTAGGGCTGACTATTGAGTGAAAGCTATTGGGGGACTTAAATCAGCTCAAGGATAGTCAAAGGTTAATTTCATTTTTAAATTTTGTTTGTTATGGTTCCTATTAGTTTGTGATAAATCACACTAAGTTGGGACCATGGAGGCCTAGACCTAACTCAGATTTACCAATCCAAAGGGAGTAGTATACCAACCTCAAGGTAGGATTATCCAATCAAAGGAGATGCCTTTCGGTTTTGCAATGGTCAAGTCTTAAGAAGAAAGCACAGGGAATCACATCTTCTAGAAAGATAAGGAAACACTAGGGTGATCAGTTGCTTTGGGCAACAAATTGAACCCGACCTAGGGCTGACTATTGAGTGAATGCCACTAGGGGTCTTAAATCAACTCAAAGATAGTAAAGATAGATTTCATTTTTTTTTAGATTTTGTTTTGATGGATTCCATTAGTTTGTGATGGATCAAACTAAGAAGGAGCTGATGTTAGCCTAGACCTATCTCAGAATTACAGAACCAAAGGGTGTAGCTTCTTGGCCAATGGGAGAACTATTCGACCAAAGGAGTGTCTCTCAATTTGCAATGGTCAAGTCTTAAGAAGAAAGTTTGGGGACTCACATCTTCTAAAAAGATAAGGAACCATTGGGGTGATTGGTTGCTTTGGGCAACAAATCAAACCTAAATTTGTAAGTGAAACTGGGACTTAAATCACTCAAGGATAGTTAAAGGTTAATTTCATTTTTTAAATTTTGTTTTGATTTTGATGAATCTATTGGTTTGGATGATACCTGAATAGGGGCCATGAGAGGCCTGGACACATTTACCAATCCAAAGGGAGCAGTCTACTAACCACAAGGTAGGACTATCCAACTAAAGGAGTGCCATTCATTTTACAATGGTCAAGTCTTAAGAAGAAAGTGGGGTGACTCACATCTTCTAAAAAGACAAGGAACCACTAGGGTGATTGATTGCTTTGGGCAACAAATCGAACCCGACCTAGGGCTGACTATTGAGTAAAAGCTGTTGGGGGACTTAAATCAGCTCAAGGATAGTCAAAGGTTAATTTCATTTTAAAATTTTTTTTGTTATGGATCCTATTAGTTTGCGATGGATCGCACTGAGTAGGGACCATGGAGGCCTAAACCTAACCTAGATTTACCAATCCAAAGGGAGTAGTCTACTAACCACAAGGTAGGACTATCCAACCAAAGGAGATGTCTTTCGGTTTGCAATGGTCAAGTCTTAAGAAAAAAGTGCGAGGACTCAGATCTTCTAAAAAGACTAGGAATCACTAAGGTGATTGGCTGCTTTGGGCAACAAATCGAACTCGACCTAGGGCTGACTATTGAGTGAATGCCACTATGGGACTTAAATCAACTCAAAGATAGTCAAGATAGATTTAATTTTTTTTAGATTTTATTTTGATGGATTCCTTTGGTTTGCGATGGATCAAACTGAGAAGAAGCTGATGTTAGCCTAGACCTATCTCAGAATTACTAAACCAAAGGGAGTAGCTTCCCGGCCGATGGGAGAACTATCTGACCAAAGGAGTGCCTTTCAATTTGCAAAGATTAATTTAAGGGCAAAAAGTTTGGGGACTCACATCTTCCACTACAAAAGACCACTGGGGTGATCGGTTGCTCTGGGCAACATATCGAACCTGACCTAGGGCTGCCCGTCGGTTTGCAACTGTCATGGTAGAAAGAATGCGTCATAGTCTTATATCTTTCAAAGCAGAATTACTTCCAGGGTAACCTGTCTGTGACAAAATAGATTGAACCCAACCTAAGGGAGACTACAGAGTGAGTACCGACCAAGGGATTTATCTCAACTCAGGTAGTTAGGCAATTCCTATAGGGAGTTCTACTGACACTACCCTAAAGATAGGATGCCTGCTTGGGAGATGGGTCCCTTTGGGGGCTTAAATTTCTAATCCACAAGTGAATTAATTTTGTTTATTTATTTTAGTTTTTTTTAACATGGACCCTATTGGTTTGCGAGGGATCAAATTGAGAAGGAGCTCATATCAGCCTAGACCTATCTCAGATTTACTGAAGTAAGGGACAATTTGCATATCCATGAATAAATTCTCCAACCATAGGGTTGGCTACTAGGAAAGGGGGAACTATCCAATCTAAAAGTAACCCAGGTAGTTTCTAAATGGGGTCACAATGGATTTGATCCAAATAGAGTGCTCACAGGGTATGGGGCCGCTAAGGGGCTTAATCTAACACCCTAGAGAAAATGACATGGCTAGTCATATATCTAATAGGTATTTGGTGTCCAACTCATGGAGAAAGCTCGGGGACTCACATTTGCCAAGAGTGGTGTACTCACCGGGTGAGTCACTGTCAGCATAGCGAACATCAACCAGCCTAAGGTGCTTGTTGATTTGCAATAATCAGCACAGGAAGAAAGCTCAGTGACTCACATCTTCCTAAAGAAGAATTGATTACTGGGATAGTTTATCTTCGGCTCGATAGGTGCCATCCGACCTAGGGTGACTACTGAGTGAATGCCATTGGAGGACTTACATTGACTCAAATGTAGTCAAGAGGAAAGGAGCCTCTGGGGGACTTACCTTAAATCTCAAATATACTCAACCTAGTTAGTGCATGATGGCTAGCTCAAGAAGATAGCACGAGGACTCACATCTCCTTAGGCAAAGTCAACATGAGGTAGCTCACTGGCTGGGCAGTGAAATCTACCCTATAATAAGGTGCTCGTTGGTTTGCAATGATCAAGTTAGGAAGAAAGCATGGGAACTCACATCCCCTAACTTGTGACCACTAAGGTGACATACTAGCGAGGTAGCATGTAGACCCGACCTAAAGCATTTAATGAGTGAGTGCCCCGAGGGGATTGCTCCTATATCAAAGTAGCCTGAGACAAAAGATATATGTTCATTTGTGTTATGAAAGAGGGAATAGGATGTCTCATGGGTTCTCTTACCCCTATTCTAAACATGTTGAAGAATGGATGAAATGGTGTTGCAGGGGTAATTATGACTCCACTAAGAAAGGATGCTGCTCGGGTTCTCTTACACCTAACTTAGTTATACTAGTAGAAATAGGATGCCTCTTGGGTTATCTTACATCTATCCTAGTAACACTGGAGGATCATTTTGTAGTTCATGTTTGTATCATGGAGGGATAGGATGCCTCTTGGGTTCTCTTATACCTACCTTAAATGCATCGTGGAGGATTCACAAGCAAAAGATATTTCTAACACAGAAAAAATAAAATTTGAGATGAAAAGAAGTTTTATTGATAATTATTTTCAAACAAGATTTATGGATATTATTTATTTAAGTAGAGCCCATTAATTGGAAGCATCGGGCTCTCTCCTTTACAATTTATGAGTTGATAAGACCCTCCTTAGTAGGCCTTCTCTATGGCATAAGGGCTTTCCCAAGTGGTTCAAACTTGCCTCATATCTTTCTACGGGCAATAATTGGCCTCCTTAGAACTAAAATAAGCTCTCATACTTGAAATGCTCTAGGACATACCAACTTGTAATGAGCTTGAATCATCTTGGCTTTGTATAAATTGAGGTTCTGGCATGCACATAGGTGTCTCTCTTCCAAACCTTCAAGATTTTCCAACCACAACTTGGCATTCTGTTCTGTTGTGATTTTAGTACCCACGGATATCCTTAGTGATGAGAGTTGGACTTCTAATGGTAGAACGACTTCGGGCCCATACACTAAGGAGAAAGGGGTAGATTGAGTTGGAGTTCTATATGTGGTACGGTAAGGCCATAAGGCTTCAACCAACTGTTCATGCCACCATCATTTGTTGTCATCTAGTGTCTTCTTTAGTATTTGAATGTGAGTTTTGTTGAAGGCTTCTGCTAACCCATTTTCCCTTGGGTAGTAGATGGTAGAATATCTCCAATCTATGATGTGTCTTCGAGCAAAGCTGTTAATTTTAGTGCTCTTGAATGCAGTACCATTATCGGATATAATTCATCGAGGCACCCTGAACCTATATACGATATGGTTCCTAAAAAATTGGAGTACATGTTGAGTTGTGACTTCTCTAAGTGGGATTTCCTTCGCCCACTTGGAATAGTAATCAGTAGTAGCTAGAATGAATCGATGATCTTTGGAAGAAGGAGGATCGATTGGACCCACAATGCCAGTACCCCAACACTCAAATGGGCATGAGGCCAATGTAGGATGTAGAATGTTAGGTGATTGATGTAGGACCACACCTTATACCTGACATTGGTGGCATCTCCTAGCTACATCCATGTAGTCTGTGCTCAGCGAAGGCTAGTAGTATCCTAGTCTCTTGATATTGGCTTTCATCTTCAGACTGGATTGGTGTGCTCTACATAAACCTGAGTGTACCTCGATCATGATCCTATGGGCTTCGTGTTTGTCCAGACAATGTAACCACATATGATCAAAAGACTGTTGGTATAAGGTGCCACCTACAAGAGCATAGGAAAGGGCTCTCTGCCTCACATGGTGTGCCACTGATTTCTTTTGAGGTAGTTTGCCTATATTTAAATAATCTATGAATGGTTGCCTCCAATTTGACTCATTGTCCTTTTTCGCAATTGCAACCTCCCCTTCAAGAGAGAATCTCTCGATGAGTTCAGCATCAATAAGGGATAAGACTTGTCTATTTTGGACCCTTATTGGAATGAACTCATCTTCTGAACATGCCAACTCTTTGGCAAGCTTGGCTAATGTGTCTGCAACTACATTCTTTCCTCGAGGAATCTTGTAGATTGTAACCTCTAGGATTTAGGCCAACAATTCCATGGTATAGTTGTGGTAATAATGAAGCTTAGGCTTTAGAACCTTGTAAGACCCAACAATTTGGTTGATGACTAACTGAGAATCCCCAAAGATGTTGATACCCTGGACTCATAGTGTAATGACTAACTCCAGACTGGCAATCAGAGTCTCATATTCAGCTTCGATGTTGGTGCATGGATTGGACAAATGATATGAGAATCTCATCACATCATGTTTTGGAGTTAGGAGAACTATTCCTGCTCGTGCCTTCCCTGGGATAGTAAATTATGGTTCTTCTCCTATTTGAGAGGAAGTTGCACCATAAAAGTACATCTCCTAGTGATGAGCACTAGTATCCCCTAAGTTCATGATTTGTTCATCGAGGAGATCATCATTAAGCAGAGAATCAGCCAGGAGTGGATGCACTGCTAAGAAATCCGCAAGTGTTTGTCCTTTCATGGCACAGAGGGGTATGAATGTGATGTCAAATTGTGACAAAATCATGGAACACCGTGTCAACCGTTTGGATAGCATCGGCCGTGTCATGATATTATAGTGGATTGATTTTGGAGATCAGATTTACCTTATGAGAAAGCATGTAGTGTCGTAGCTTTTGGGATGCGAAGATTAAAGCTAGGTAGTGCTTTTCAATAGGGGATAGTTCACCTCAGCATGGATTAGATGATGACTGAGATAATAGAGAGCGTTATCCTTCCCTTCATTATTAGTTTGAGCTAACAAAGTGCCAAGGGATTCGTCTAATGCATCAGTATATAATATGAGGGGCTTGCTCAAGATAGGGGCTGTTAGGACTGGCGGCATCATTAGATATTACTTGATGTCTTTGAAAGCATGTTGGCACTTATCATCCCATTTGAACTTGGCATCCTTTTTGACAAGTGCTGAGAATGGTTGGCATCTTCCTGATAAGTTGGAAATGAAGTATTTTAGATATGCCAACCGCCCTTGGAATGACCTGAGTTGTGTTAAGATTTTAGGGGGTGGCATTTCTAATATTGCTTTGATCTTTTTTGGATCGATTTCAATTCCACAGTGTCGGACAACAAACCCAAAGAATTTTCTAGAAGCTACTCCGAATGCACAGTTTAGGGGGTTCATTTTGAGGTTGTATTATCTTAATCGTTCGAAAACTACTCTCAAGTCAAAGAGATGGTTATACTTTTCTTTACTTTTGACAATGAGATCAACGATGTAGCATTCAACTTGATGATGAATGAGTTCATCGAAGATTCGAGTCAAGGCTCGTTGGTATGTGGCACTAGCATTTTTAAGGCCAAAAGGCATGACCTTATAATAATAGATTCTGATCGGGGTTTGAAAGGCAGCATTTCTTTTATGCTCTAGGGCCATCTTAATTTGGTTGTAGCCAAATGACCCATCCATAAAGAAGAATATTGCATGAGATGAGGCGATGTCCACCATTAATTATGGTATAGGAAGTGGAAATTAATCCTTAGGGCATCCCTTATTTAGATCCCTAAAATCAACGCATATGCAAATTTGGCCATTCTTTATCTTAACTAGGATGATACTGGCCAACCAGATAAGATATTTTTCTTCCCTAATAAAGCCAACATCGATCAGTTTCTTGATTTCAGAAGTGACCTGTTATTCAATGTCAAATCATATGCATCTAGGACCCTTCTTGATAGGGTTAGCATTAGGTTCTATTGCTAGTTTATGGACTGCTATGTCAGTAGATAGACCAAATATCTCTTCATAACTTTATGCAAAGCAATCCCTAAATTCAGTTAATAGCTTCACTAAATGATTCGTTTCTTTTTCATTCAATAGAGAACTGATGTATGTTTAGCGTGGATCTTCTTCAGTTCTTACGTTGATTTCTTTGAGCTCATTGATAGTTGATCTGATCTCTTCTTCGAACTCTGGTGGTGCATCCTTGACTTCAAAGTCATTTGGATCATATGAAGTTTCTAAGCACACCTCCTCATATGAGTTAGCATGATTTGAAAAGAATCTATCAGATTTCAAATGGTTGGTGATGACTAAGTAGTAATCATCATTATCAACTGGACCCACTGTATCGAATCCTAGTCCCGATCTTGATTATGAATGTCTACATTTGTTATCCCATAACCTTCCAAAGTAATCTGACATGTGTTTAGACCAAGCATGTGGAATTAATCCTTTCTTTGTTAAATTAAGAACAAAAGGCGAGTACCAATCAAAAGGTAATTCTATTAAATCTTTGTATGAATCATCCTCAAGTTCTACATCAGCTTCTTGACTTAAGGATGATGCTTCAAGAAAGAACTTATGCACCTTTACATTTGTGGAAGACTTAGGGGCTTCCTTAACTATCAACCCCTCAACTTTTTGTGAAGAAAGTGGGGTTAGAGCTAAAGTTCTCAATTGATGTCTCATTGTTTCACATATAGACTTGGATACACTTATGCTTTGCTTAGGAGCCCGGTCTTCATCACTATCTGGCTCAACTATCAGTTGTATGGGGATCTGCTGTCTGGAAGTGCTAGCTAGTATATTAATCATATATGACTCATCCTCTAAACTAGATTCTAAGTCTATATAGATAGTAGGTGTCCCCTAGTAGTAGAATATAACTCCATTGGGTGGCCAATAAGGAGTTCTTCTCCCCTATGCATGTTCGATCCGCTCTTCCTTTGTGGAGGTCGAGTCATCCTACCCATATGTTTGAATGGATAAATTAACTGTGGGTGGAATCTAATGTCAGGCTCTACTTTCTCCTCCAAGACTATTTCTCGCTCTCTTTTATTTTCTTTCTCGTTTCCTTTTTCTTTTATTTTTCTTTTTCCTTCTATTTTTCTTTTTCTTTTTCTTTTTCTTTTTCTTTTTCTTTTTCTTTTTCCTTTTCTTTTCCTTTCATTTTTGAACTTTTGCCAAGTTCATGGGAATATACTTGTTGATTTTTAGGGAGATAGTAGGTTGCATCCTCATATATTCTAACATCATGAACTATGAATGGCTTAAGATCTCCTTTGATGCAGTATTCAATCCCACCCCTCATGAACTTCATGCACTGATGTAGAGAGGATGGAACCACATTATTCTCATGTATCCACGATCTCCCAAGAAAAGCATTAAAAGATGTATCTGAGTCTATAATATAAAACTTGGCGGTAGTCTTCCAATCATCTACTTCTAATGGCAACACTATAGAGTCTAAATCCCTCTCGCCTTGTTCATTGAATCCTCTCAACATCATTCTCTCTTTTTAAAGTTTGGAGATGTTAATCCTCAAGTAAGCGAGGGTTTTTAGACTCATAATATTCACTGATGCACCCTAGTCAACAAGAACTCTGGATATCCTATATCTTCCAATATCCACTATAATGTAAAGAGGGTGGTTTGGCTTGCTTGTTCCTAGAAACAAGACTTCATCATCGAATGTAACTCCTATAGTGTCCTCTGAACGATGAGCCTCCTCTTTAGTAGCAGTCAGCTGGGCTAAGCATATCTTCAAATCAAGAAGATCCTTGGTTAGAGATTCCCTCATCTCTTTGGATAAGATAAGGGTGTCATATATGCTTAACTTAGCTGGCAGCTTTCTAAGATGTGCTAGGTCATTGTAGTCAACCTTGGCTTGATCCTCCACAAGCATATCCATAAGTGGAGCATCTTGTGGAGGGGCTATCTACTCTTTAGAACCATTAATTTGCTTACCCTTATCCTGAGGTGCCACCTTAGGAGGTAGAACTTTGCCACTGCGAAGGTTAACTTCAGTGATCTCTTGGAATGATGAATTTGTAAGAAGTTCTACCTTTTCATTAGGTGTACCTACCACTTCTCCTATAGGATTGTCGAAGTCAGATGACTTCAAATCAATCTTAAGAGGTGAACCCGTGTGATTTAGAAATGGGAAATTGATTTCTAAATCAAAAGAAGAATGATCGAAACTAGAGTTATCATTATTAGTTTGTAGACTTGGAGAGTTTTGAGAGGAATAAAATCTAGAGTATCAGAAGTGGACAAGATGTAAGTGAAAGCTTTCTTCATTAATTTCTTCTTATGTGGAGGTACATGATAGAAATATAATAAAGTAAGCGAGATAAGGGCTATAGTGCCCTTGTTCACTGATACAATGTTCATACTAGTAGAAGAGGAGCTAGTGGAGGAAGAAGTAGTAGCTGCAATGGTGGATGGAGTGCTAGGCTCAAATGGTGGTTGTGCTACTATGCTATCCCGGGCAAGTAAGGTAGGCTGCTGCTACTGCTGGGCTGACACCTTCTTCAAGTTGTCTTTGGCAACTTGCAAACTTTCCTTATTGTTGGAGGTTTGAGTTAGTTCAGGCACCTGTAAAGAAAGCTTCTTGATCTTAGAGACAACATTTTTAGAGATTCGAGATAAGGAAATATTCCAACCTTCTTTTATCTTAAGAAGATCACAAGTATCCCCAAGAATTACTCTGATAGAACTGGAGGATTGTTCTAACAAGTATTCATTAGGAATAACAATTTCTCCTGACTTATAGCTGCACTCAAGCCAGTCCTTAAAAGTGACACAATCCTCCAAGACATGACTAACCATGCGGTGGTAGGGGCAATAGTTAGGATCATCACTCTTGCCCATATCTTTCGGCCTCTTGGGCTCAGTAACTGAAAGTTAAGTTTCTTTAAGAGATTCTTAAAGATCTTCCTAACTACATCCCTCTTGGATGAATATGGCTTATTTAATTTATCAGCAAGAGTATGTGGGTAGTAGCTACCTGGCGATGGATATGAGTACCGCTGGTAATTATACTATGGATGAGGCGATGGTGGCCACTGTGGCAGCTGTGGTGGTCGGTATGCTGGCAGAAATGGTGGTAGAGGAGGTGGCAATGGAGATTGTTATGCACGAGGTCTCTCATACTAAGCTCTGGCTGGCTGCTTCCCTTTGTCTACTGACACTACTACCCTTGGCTTCTTCTCAAATGCTTTATGTGGCTTAGGCTTGAATGATTGGTCTTGAAAAGGTAACTGTTTGGCTTCCCCTTGTAGGCCAAATGCCTTGTTGATTAATTTCTCAAAGGTTTTGATTGTAAATCATTTGAACATGAAAGAAATCGATCCATGAATATTCTTGAGAAGAATTTCCATTGCATGCTATTCGGACATCTATGTTTTGCATTTCATACTATAGTTTTGTCATCTAAGAATATAATCAACAAGGGACTCATTGGGATTTTATTGTGCCACAATGAGGTCACCCACAGTTACCCTTTCCTGAGCTCCAGCAAACCTCTTGATGAAGAGGTTCTCCAACTCAGCAAAAGTCTTCAGTGAACTGTTGGGCAGTTCAGCATACCAATCAAATACAATCCCTAATAAACTGCTAACGAAGAGTCAGAAGAGAAGTGCATCACTACCTTGACGTTGCAGCAACCAACTCTAAAGTATGCTATATACCACCGAGGGTTCCACTGCCATCAAAGATCTTGAAGGATGGTGACACAAAACCCTTAGGATATTAGACTACATCGAATTCCTCCGGGTTGGGTCTACCCTTTAGAAAAGATGAGCCACCTTGGGCTTGTGCCAACGCTTCCTTCACTTGTTGTTTCACCATATGCTTTATATCTCTTTTAGGCATAGAGGTACTATCTATGACCTTCCTATGCAAACTATCACTATCCTGATCCACGGGAGATGTACTCTTGGGCTGATCTAGAACATGCAACAACCCAAGGTGGTCAGCCTCTAAGGGAGTAGGCTGTACTGATGGAGCCTGCCCTTGAAGTGTTAGGATTATTGCTACCAAGTCTTCAACTCTTTTCTCCATCTTACTAATATGCTCATCTCTCTACCTTAGTTGCTGATGAATGTGTTAGGTTGAATGGGCTGTGTCTTCTTCCTCAACTACAACACCCTCCTAGCTATGTTGATCCCTAAGGAGGGAACCCCTAGTGTCAACCATATGGACTTTCGCTGAGTCCTCCAAGAGATCATCCTCATCTGGATCAAAATTGACCTTAGCATCCTCTCTTCGTCAAAGAGACGCCTCAGGAGTCCCCTCGATCGAAGTACCGAGAGGATCTCATCTAAAGAGCGGTCTAATCTTGTAGAGACAAACACTCATTGTTGACCGGTAGTGGGGCTATGCTCACTGACAGAAATATATCGGGCATTACTGACTGTTGTACTACTATCTCTAGGAGGACTTTGCTCACTGATAGGTATATGCTGATCACTGACCACTGGCTAAACACTGATTGTGGGAGGATCCATTGCCATGGACTCTACATCTATATCCTCTACCCCTTCTTCCACTAATGTTGCTACAGGTGTGGACTGCAAGGGCTTTTATAACTATAACTGCTGTGACTATGGTGGTGACTCGACCACGATGGTCTTGGGTCACCATTCCTTCTTCCCCATAGCTGAGGTGTGAGGTCGAATAGGAGAGCTCAACCTCACCTCAATGAGTGGAGTAGATGGAGTGGGATCCTTGGGCCGTAGCCGAATCACCAATGGTGCTGGTCTTTCCCCGGATGGGGGCTTCTAGATCTTGGTTGGAATGGGGATGTCATGAGCTAGATAAGCAATGGTGGGCGATGAGTGGAGTGATGCAGAGGTAGCACTGACTGCCCCTTGACTATAGGCCTACTCCTCCTATGATGAGTAGCATCAGTAAGGACAATTTTTTCTGAATGATCAGCCCTAGTAGGGTGACGATCGGAAAAATCCATCAGAGTAGAGGGCGTCGACTATCTGGCAAACCTATATCGCTCCCTCCTACTTGTCTAAGCTGATGCCTGGGCCTTCAAGGCTCTCTCCCTCTAGACTCTAACTCCTAGGGATAAGCCCCCGGATCAAAAATTGTACCAAACTCGAGACCAGAGCTCACCAACCCCATAAGACTATCCCGAGCCCAGCTTAGGGCTTATGCCCCTAGCCTGAGCCTCAAAATATGCCGGTGGAGTTAGAATCCTCCTAGTCCTCCTCTCCATCTGAGGCTGAGAGGGGGTGGAACCTACTACCACTCAAATATGGAGAGGTCTCACAGGGAGATCCCTTCTTAGCCACATGGGAAGCATCGTCCATCTCTCTCTCTCCACCCGTTTATGATGTTGTTTGACCTTGCGATTCTTATTGCGGTGCTGTGTGCGTGTAGGTATGGCAGAGCAAGAGCTAGCACCCTCCTCGAACATGGAGGAGACTATCTCAGAAACCAAGATAGTCTTCCCCTTTGGGGTGTCCAAGGAGGGGTAACCTGCTAGAAGCAGTGAGTAATGGCCGCCCCAGCTAGAACAACCGCACAAAATTGATACTAGCAGGGTAGCAGGAATAATAGTGGCCTTCCTCTTTAGTGGAGGAAACTCCAATCAAATGGCATATCGAATCGGATAAACGGCGACTGCCCCACCACCTCATCCTTGCTAATTGTGGTGAGGGTTTTCCCCTTGCAAGAAATCCTCATCCCATAAAAACCATGGCCAAAGGAGATGACCTCAGTGGAGCTAGTAGTAGAGAGACTAGCCTGATCTTGGGCTAAGTTTAGACAAGTGGGGAAGGAAAACATGAACTTGTTGGGAGCCATAGATGTTATACTAACTAAGGACTCAAAGAATTAACTGCACTGAAATCTGCATTATTGAAATATAGCTGAGTTAGACAATTGCCTTGATATTCACCTTCAATCATTGATCTCAAGATTTGATTCAGAATTTGAACCCACATTGAACAATCTTAAGGATGTTAAGTGGAGTTCATTAAAATTTTGGAGAGATTTTGGATATTGAGGAGAGTCTTTTCCATTTGATTTTGATTTAGAACCCATACTCAACCGATTTAGGTAGGTTGGGTGGGGTTCTAAAATTTGAGGAGAGATTTTCTTGGAGATATTAATATTTTGTGCATCTTATTTGAAAATATTTATAGTTTAAGAGATCTCTACTTAGCAAATTTGGGTATGCTAAGAAGAGGTTGTGATTGTCTATTTCAAATATTTTTCACTTTTTAAGATTTGATTGTGTCATATTTTGATTTGAAAATGGGGTTTCTTACTTAACAAATTTGGTATGTTAAGTAGATGCCACATGTGTTTGGTTTGTGTTTGATGATGAGGCTTTCACTTAACAAATTTGGTATGTTAAGTGAAAGTTAAATGTGATTGTGAGATAAATTTGCTTTTCTTTGAAGATGGGAGTTCCATTTAACAAATTTGGTATGTTAAATGAAAGCCCCAAATGTGTTTGAGATATGTTTGTTTTTTATTTGAGAATGAGACTCTCACTTAACAAATTTGGTATGTTAAGTGAAAGTTCAAGTGTGGCTATGAGATCGATTTACTTTTCTTTGAAGATGGGAGTCCCACTTAACAAATTTGGTATGTTAATTGAAAACCCCAAATTTGTTTGAGATATATTTGTTTTTCTTTGAGGATGAGACTCTCACTTAACAAATTTGGTATGTTAAGTGAAGGCTCAAGTGTGGTTTGACATGAAAAATTGGATCCTTATTTAACAATTTTGGTATGTTAAAATAGGGATCAAATGTGCGTTGAAAAGAGACCATCACTTAACAAATTTGGTATGTTAAGTGAAAGTCAAATGTGTTTATGATTTTGAAAATGAAATTTTCACATAACAAATTTGGTATGTTAAGTGAAAGTCAAATGTGCTTATGATTTTTGAAAATGAAACTCTCACTTAACAAATTTGGTATGCTAAGTGAAAGTCAAATGTGATTGTGATTTTGAAAATGAAACTCTCACTTAACATATTTGGTATGTTAAGTGAAAGTCAAATGTGTTTATGATTTTTTGAAAATGAAACTCTCACTTAACAAATTTGGTATGTTGAGTGAAAGTCAAATGCATTTATGATTTTGAAAATAAAACTCTCAGTTAACAAATTTGGTATGTTAAGTGAAAGTCAAATGTGTTTATGATTTTTTGAAATTGAAACTCTCACCTAACAAGTTTGGTATGTTAAGTGAAAGTCAAATGTGTTTATGATTTTGAAGATGAAACTCTCACTTAACAAATTTGGTATGTTAAGTGAAAGTAAAATGTGTTTATGATTTTTGAAAGAAAAGAACTTATTTAACAAACTTAGGTATGTTAAATGGAGTTCAATTTATTCTTATGATTTTCAAAAAGGGGGTTCTCATTTGGCATACTTGGACATGTCAAATGATATCCAAATGTGTCTTGAAGTCCAAGACTTTGGCAAGAAGGAGTTCTATCAGACAATGCAAATGGTGTCAAATAGAATTCAATTTGCTTTACCTTCTCCAAGGGAAAGGGAACTCCCATTTGACAAATTTGGGTATGTCAAGTTGGAGGTTCAAATATGTCTTGACTTCTCTTTTGTGTGTCTATGATTTATTGCTTTTTAAAAAGGCAAAAAACTTCAATTCTAGCACATGTGATATGCTAAGTGGAGTTTCAATTTTATATTATGATTTAATCCAAAAATAGAATCTCCATCCAACAAATTTGAGTGTGTGGGATGGGGATAGCTATTTCCAAAGAAAATATGCTTTTAAAAAGACATTAAAAATGGTTTATTTTGATTTATAAAAGAACCACCTTGTAACAATCATAGGATTTGTTAAATGAGGTTTGGTTATATGTGTTTTGTGTCTTTTTTTTTTGAAATTTTCTTATAAATTTTTGTGTAAAGATCTCTTATTTTTTTGGATTTTGAAAATTTTTTTTGGAAAGACATGTTATTTTGTAGAAGAGTTTTATTTTCTTACTGTTTGTGGGATGAACCTTGCCTCACCATCAGGATGGTGAAGAGGTTCTTAATTTTGGTCATCTCCGCTGTTTGATTAATTTTAATTTTCACCTATTGGGGGAACCTAATAGGGATTTTAAGACCTACACGGAGTGAGTTCCTAAAACCTAAAGGATGTTGGCGAGATTTGCTTAAAGATGAAATAAGCTAAGTGCCAACGGAAAGAATGATAGGCTCAGGCCTATATAAAATATAAGTCCACTATCGATGCTTGGAGACAATAATTGTCTATTGAAGATGGAGAGAGGAACCTTCCCCAGTGGAGTCACCAGAAAAATCTATGGTGTTTATTTTTGAAGATGTGGGATACCACGTAGATCTTAGAGGTTACTTATTGAAGTGATCGAATATGACATTAAGGAATGATGTACTATCTCAAAAGATAGAAATCACCACCCTATAATGGACCTAATCACCTAATAAGGACTCCTAAGGCATGATGGGTCTTTGAATATACCAGAGATCTTTCCCCTACTTTACATGAAAAAGTAAAGTAGCCTTTATTTTAAGCCAGGTTTTTTAAGTTCCCTATAGAGGCAAGCTCTCATAGTTAATTTCATCCTAAGAAATGAGAATTCCTTAAGAATACTCTTGATTAAAGTAGAAAATTAGGGTCTCCAAAGATTTTAAGGTTAAGACTATCAAAGGATTGGCTATTTTAGAAAATCAAATGGGATAGATCAAGGAGAAGACTTATTTTTTGAATCCAAAGGGAGAAAGTAGGAAATGCTCATGATACTAGGAAGTCTAGTAAGCATTCCAATCTACCCTATAATTAGGCTTTATATTTTTAAAATTGAAGAGAGTTAATTATTTGAGTTGACAATTTATTAGATTGCCTGGGCTTATAATTTCACAATATAAGATTATGGAAATTCTTAAGAGGTGAGGATTTATGCTTGTAGCCCGCAAGGGAAAACATATGCCTCAGATCTTAAATCTAGGGAGCTTTGACAAAGGCCAAAACATGACCTAAATCTAAGGAAAAAATGGGTATATGGTTTACCTCCACAAGAGAGAATAAAACACCTGACTGCTAGACTTATAACCACTTGGAGTGGCAGCCAGCTAACTCCTCCTACACTTTAAATCCATGTAGGGAAGTCTTATGCTTCGCAAGATGGCTAGGCTGTTGTTTATTTAGAAAGGAGACTAAGTCCTTAAACTCACTCTCTAAGAGACTAGAGCATGAGTGGTATTAAACCATGACTTAATCTAATGCAAATTTTATCAAATTTATTTAATTCTTTTGGACGCTTTGTTTTGACACAGGCTATGGGATTTTGTATGCCTAAATGCATGAGAACTTGATTATGGGCCAAATCAAGAGAGGAAGGGGTGATCTTCCATCAAAGGCTCTCACAGGTTAAGCCTTCATTCTCTGGCATAGATGGAAGCACCCTCTTAACAAGAGTGGAAGATTATGGCATGCATGATATTATACATTCATTCATCCAACTAAGGGGTTGCTAAATATTTTATTATCTTGATTTAATTCCTAAGCTTTTATGTGAGATTATGAGTTATTTTAAAATTTTAGTTATGAGTTGTTAATTGGAGTAGAAAAATTAATTTCATCTTAAGAGCTCATTACACATTCAAGCATCAATCATAAAGAAACTATGAAAAGCATGTTGTTCTGCTAAATCTAAACATCAAATAATTTATAGACTATCATAGAAGAATAAAAGACGGTCGTCGGGTTCCAGTACACCCTAAAGAAAAAAGATGGGTGATGAGCTCTACCCTTATACAACCATTACAAAATAATATATGCTATGGGGTCTTCTTTTCTTCATTTCTTTCTCTTTCCTTTTGATTTTGATTTGCTCCAAAGGCATCAGGGCAGAGTAAGCCTTACTTTGCTCATCTAATCCTAATAACACTAATCCTAATAATTACATCAAAAATATGAAAAAGTAAATCTAGCTACACATAAACAAATGTTAGTTAAGCACATACAACCAAGCAGTTATATGAATAATTTGGACTTAGCACACATGGGTAAAACCCACCTATCTAACATGAGTTATGCTTAGGGCTAAACTGCATCAAACACATTTATATTTTTTATTATGCCCTTAAGCACAACCTCTACAAAAAATATGATTAATAATAATATAAATCTACAAAATATACCCTAACATCGTCTAAACATTACATCATAAAACAAAACACAACATCATACATACAACATCCTAACTTAGCACTAGAAGTGGTGACTTATTATTCTAATGTGTGTGCTTAAGGCTTGTGTGATAAGACTTTACTAGGCTTCTTTAGCTTAAGTTTCAATTTGGAGTTTGAATTTGTTTAAATTTTACCCTTGGGTGATTTCAATTTAAATTATTTAATGACTTATTTTTCATTTTTATTTCACTTTTATTTGGTTAAAATATTGTTTAGGTTTTCAAGAATGAAAAGTAGAATGAATTCCATTTGTAGATAAAACTCACCCTATTCTACATCCGAACACCTAAAGAATCTAACTAAGGTCCTTAAGTATCTTAATTAGCTCATTTGAATTTGTGTAATTCATTTGATTTGATTTATTTGATTTGATTTAGAATTTAGAATTTGAGTTTGTTTAAGTATTTGATTGATTGATTTTGATTTAGATGTTTTGGTTTAATTACAACTTGATAATTCAATATCCTTAATATCTAATGAAGTTGAAGTTTGTTTAAATTCATGCATTTTTATTGATTAATTTAGATTCGATATTTTGGTTTAATTAGATCTTGATAATTCAATATTCTTTTAAATTAATATTTAATTATTTTCTTTAATTATGGTTACGTGACTTAACTTTATTATTTGATTTGGTTATGGTTCATTTATTTATAGTTTTATCAGATTAGATTAATTGAGATTTTATTTTTATTTTAATTGAGTTTGATTCTTTATAATTAGGATTTTATTCTTAATCTCATCCATTTGTCATGTTTATCCAAGTTTGGTTTGTATTTTGATTTCATACATTAGATAGTTAATTAGTTTATCTTATTTAAGTAGGTTGAATTTGATTTGATTACATATTAAATTGATGAGTGTCTTTCTTAATTTAATTTGATTTAATTTGATTTGATTATCTTTATTAGTCTATGGGTTTGCTTAGGTTCAATGTGATTATTAGTTTAATTAAGAAGTTTGTTTAAGTTTATTATTAAATTAAATAAGGGTTTGTTTAATTTTTAATTTGGTTCCATATTTGTTTAGGTTGATGATGTAATTAATGACTTATTTAGGATTTGATTGGCATTTAATTTCATTTTTATTATGTTTGAATTTATGTTTAATTAAGCTTAAGTTTAATATGGTTAATTTGATTAACTTAATTAGCTAGTTTAAGAGGTGTGATCAATTATTAAATTTAAGTAAAGATTTGTTTAATTTTTTAATTTGATTTCATATTTGTTTAGGTTAATGATGTAATTAATGACTTAATGATTTAAGTTTAAATTAAGAATTGATTGGTATTTAATTGCATTAATGTTTAATTAAGTTTAAGTTTAATATGAATAATTTGATTGACTTAATTAGTTTACTTAAGATGTGTGACCAAATTAATTAGTAGATTAATTAAGTGTTTGATTTGAATTAATAATTTTAATCTAATTTATAAAGTTAATTTGGTTTATTAAGATGATGGATTAATTTATTAAGTTTGCATTAATTAGGTGTTTATTCAATTGGATTAGCTTAAGGGTAGTTTAATTAAGGAATGTATTTAGAATTTAATTAAATTAAGATTTATTTAATTCTTAAAGATGTAATTAATGACTTAATGATTTTAGATTAGTATTTAATTACATTTTGATTATGTTTGATTAAGCTTAGGTTTAATATGATTAATTTGATTAACTTAATTAGTTTACTTGAAGGGTGTGATTAGTTATTAAGTTTAATTAGGGGTTTGATTTAAGCTTAATTTAAGAGTTAGCTTTTTAATGTAATTTATTTAAATTTATTTGATTCATTAAGATGATGGATTAATTCATAAAGTTTGCATTAATTAGATGTTTGATTAATTAAGTTTGATTAAGGCTAATTAAAATTTTAAATCATTAGATTAATTAAGGGTTTATTTAATTAGAGATAAAATGACTTAATTTCCCATATGTGAGTGATTTGATTTAGTTAAGTGTTTTACTTAAGTTTGATTTGATTAAAGGATTATTGTTATTGCCATCATTATTATTAAGTGAATTAATTATTTATTTCATTTCAATTAAGTTTGATTATTTATGATTAGAGTTTTATTTGATTCAATTCATTTATTATGTTTGTTTGATTTCATTAACATGTTTGATTTAGTTATAAGGTCAAAATATTTAATGGTTAATTAATTATCTTATTCCAAATGGATGTAATTTAATCATATGTTAATTAAGTTTACTTTAAATTTATTTGGTTTAATTCGATTAGTATTAAATGATTATATTGAATTGGTTCATTAATCAATTTGATTTTTAATTTATTTAATGATTAATTTGTTTCAATTTATTTATACTCATTAAGGAGTTTCATATGATTAAGATTCCATACTTAGTGTAGGTTTAGTTATACTGGTTTGACTCATGTTAAAGTTTCCTAGATTTATTTAATTTTAAGTTTGATTTAAGAATTAAACATTTAATTGAGTTTTATTAACTTAAATAGGTTTAATCATATTTAATTGAATTTCCTCTAAGGATGATATTTTTTTGATTTGAGGTTTGATTAATGATTGCTTAAGTGTTATTTCATTTCTGATTTTGATTTGATATTGAGATTATTTTTAGATTATGTTTTAATTAACTCCTTAATTGATTAAACTTTAATCTTAAGTGTGTATTTGGGGTTCATTAGGATCTAGAAAATCACATTATTTTCTTAAGAGTCCTAGATGTTAATTGAAGTGATTTAAGCCATTTTGAAGATTTTTGTAAATTTCTAAATTTTTATTTGATTTATTTTATTAAAATGGACAATCTGAATTTCAAAATTTAATTTCTCCCTATCTGGAAGTCTTTTTCATTTGACATTTTCATGGTAGCTATGTTTTAACTTTAGTTTCAATCTTTGAAAATTTCTACTTAATCTCACATATATTTTTAGTTTAATTAATGAAATTTGATTTTCACTAAAATCCAAATTAACATCAAAATACTTAGTGCAATTTCAGGATTATGGATTTGTTGAATTTCTCTTGGAAACATAAATCCAATGAGCCCTTATTTGCAATTTTTGGTTAAGTATTTTATTTTCTATGAATTTTTGAAGTTTCAGGTGATTTAAATTAATTTTTAAAATCAAAAAATTTTGCGTGGCGCTGACGTCAGACATTGGGCATGAAAGACTGGTCAACGATCTGGAGAGTGACCCGCAGTTCACTCTGGACCATCCAATCGTAGATCATACGGTCTAGATTAAATCGCGCAATCCAGAGGCCAGAATCGCCAGATCGGCATGCGATTTGAGACGTCCGACCGCGTGAACAGTGCGATCAGATGATCTAGATCACCTCAGGTGATCTGAAGGCCTAGATTGCGTGATCCACATGTGATCTGAGCCTTCCGATCCCACGAACCATGGGGCTGGATGGTGGTTGTAGCCCCGCGGACAATGAATAGTAAAAATAGTTTTTTTAAAGGAAAAATGGGATTTCTAAGTGAAAACTTGTCCAAATGGACCCATTTTTGTATCGATTCACACCAAAAAATTCTATTTTCTAATTGGGATGATTTAAAGAAAAATGAGGGATTATCTTGGGAAAATTCCTAAAATCACAAGAAAATTAACACAAAATGCAAGAAATCCTAAGGCCGGCTACGGTTTGGCAAAATTTACCTCATCGAGGATGGTTTTCAGCAGAGGTAAAGATCTAAGCAAACTTCTAGATATGTGAGGAAGCTTTAGAATGATTTTTAACCTTTACCTTCCTTTGGAATGTCATCTTCTCCAATGTTTACCATCGTGTCGCTATAAAAGCAATTATTTGTGTTTTGGAGCTCAAGAATGGCTCAAAGAGGTGGGGGATGGGTTCCATTTTACTTTGGGGAGCTCTTGGGGGCTAAATGGTGGTGGGATGATGAGGGGTGAAGCCTCATTTCTCCCACCTTTTATAATGGCTAAAAATTCATGTTTTTTTGAATTTTTTGGCTCTAAATTAATTGTCATCTTGCTTGGGGTGGTTGGCAGGGATGATGGATTGATTGAGGACTTTGGATTTTTGCTCCAAAATCTTCTCTTGCTGCCATATGATCAGCTCTAATCAATGCAAATGTTGGGAGGGGGGGGAATGAAGTTAAGTGCATGTGATGGGGAAGAATTAAATGAGGTTGGGTGGAATCCTATGTGGTGGAGGATCTATAAGGGGTTTAAATAGTTTGGGTTGATTTTGGGCTGATCCCAAATGAGTTTGGGTTGGGTTTGATCAGCCCCCAATGGGTCATGGCTTGGTTTCAAGGGATTTGGCTCAATTTGGATCATACGGGTCATATTAGGTCAAGTTGACCAATTTCCCAAAAATTGGCCAAATTGGCTTGGGTTATGGGTTGATTCATGTTCAATTGGCTAATTGAAGATGAATGTGGTCTTTGGTTTGAATTAATTTGGATTTAATTTGGATTTAGGCCAAATTGACCCTTTAAGCCAATTTGGGCTTGGTTGGGTCAAGTTGACCAATTGGGCTCGATTGATCAAATTGGGTTTAATTATGGATTTGGTCAAGGTCAATAATCAATTTGGAATGAACTTGAGCCATTTATTGCAATCAATTTGGGTTAGGTCATGATTTGACCCGATTTGGTCCTTTAGGCCAATTTGGGTCAACTTGGATCAAGTGGCCAATTGGGCTTGGTTTGGCTCAATTGGTGGTCAAGTCATATTTAAATATTGATTTTGGGTTGATTCAAATTATTGGTTTCAATCAATTTGGTGTAGGATGAGTTTTGGCTAGTTTTAATTTATTTGGGCTAAGGGTTGACTGGGTCAAATGACAAACTTGACTTGGTTTGACCCAACTGATTGTAATTGAGCATTCTAGGGTGATCAACAATCATGGTGGAAGGTTTTGGTGAGCTTGGTTCAATCCAATTTGGGTTGGATTGGAAGTTGGCTCAAATGGTTTGGTTTTGGTTTGGACCTAAGTGGGTCAATTGGTTTGGTTTTGGTTTGATTTGAGTTTCATTGAACTTATATATGAGCCCTAGATTGAAATATAAATTCAACATCAATCAATTTTGAGTTTAAGAGATTTTGTCTCATTTGAGATTTTCAAGTTAAAAGGGCTAAGTTAGACTTGACTTAGGTTGACTTAAATTTGGTTTGGTGAATGTAGGTTTTATTTATATTTGGATAAATGATCGAATGAATGATTGATTCGAGAGAAAATCCATTGATTTTGACTTTATTTGGATAGAATTTGGTTTAGTCTAGAGAATTGGCTTAAAGGGCTTAGATTGAGTTTATATTTGATTTTTGATATAGTTTTGGTCATTTGAATTTGGATTTCATTTATATTTGTAAATAAAAATAAAAAAATAATTAATTTATAAAGAAATTAATTGAGTTTGATTTGATCTAAAGGGAGTTTTGGCTAAGCTTATGGATGTGGTTCATATGGCTTAGGAAGGCTCTTGGGATTTGAATTTGATTTTGGATTTTAATCATTCGGAGTCAAATTTGAAATTAGATTTGGAATTTGAATTTGAATTTGAGATTTGGTTTTTAGTTTCTAGAAGAGTCCTAAGTATAAGGAGAGGAGGTTTAGAGCTCACTCCAAAAGTGATGTCAACACCAGATGACCCATCCATGAAGGAAAAAACTGCATGAGATGAGGCGATGTCGACCATTAATTCTGGCTAACCAGGTAGGGTATTTTTCTTCCTTGATGAAACCAGCATCGATCAATTTCTTGACTTCAAAAATGACATGTTGTTCGATTTCTAATCTCATGCATCTGGGAGCTTGCTTGATAGGGTTAATGTTAGGATCTATTGCTAGTTTGTGTACTGCTATGTCAGGAGATAATCAGGGTATTTCTTCATAACTCCATGCAAAGCAATCCTTAAACTCAGTCAATAGCCTAGCTAAGTCATTAGTTTCTTCTTCATTCAGCAATGAACTGATGTATGTTGGGCATGGATTTTCTTCTATCCCGAGGTTGATTTCTTTAAGCTTGTCTATTATTGAATGAATCTCCTCTTCAAATTTTGACGATACCTCTTTGAATTGGAGATCATCTGGATCATCTGAGATTTCTAAACACACATCCTAATAAGAGTTGGTTTGGTGTGAAAAGAACCTACCAGACTCCAGATGGTTGGTGACAACTAAGCAGTAATCTTCATCATCGACTGGACCCACTGTATCGAATCCTAATCCTGATCTTGATCATGCATCCCTTCCTGTGTTGTTCCATAGCTTTTTGAAGTACTCCGACCTGTGCTTAGACCATGAATAAGGAATCAAACCCTTCTTTCTAATATTAAGAACACAAAGAGGGTACCAATCAAAAGGTAATTTCATTAATTCTTTATATGAACTCTCCTCAAGTTCTACATCAACTTCAGGACTTGAGGAAGATGATCCTAATAAGAATCTCTTCGACTTCATATCCCTGGAAGACTTAGGGGCTTCCTACTAATCCTTTAACTTTTTGAGATGAAAGTGAGGTTAGAACTAAGGTTCCTAACTACTGCCTGATAGTTTTACATATATCTGATTCAAATACCTTGCTTTGTCTGGAGGCCCAGTCTTCATTGCTGTCCAGCTCAAGTGTCACCTCCCTTGAAACCCACTGAGAGGGGCTGGATGGTATGCTAGTCACATTAGACTCATCCTCCGAGCTGGATTCCAACTCTATGTGAATAGTAGGGCTACTCCTATGAACTGGAACATAACCCCTGTTGGCTAATGGCCAACCAGGGGAACTTCCACCTCTAAAATTGCCTTTCTTTCTACCTCTACCTCTGCCTCTACCTAGTGGAGGTTGAGTCATCCTACCCACATGTCCATATGATGGAATGAACTGTGGGTGGAATGTGATATGCAGCTCTATTTCTTCTTCAATTTCCCTTTCTTGTTCACTTGGATCTTCATTTTTCTTTTCTTTTTCTTTTGCTTTTTTCTTTTTCTTTATTTTCTTTTTCTTTTAAATTTGAATTTTGTCCAAGTTTATGAGAAATGATATTTTGAGGAAGATAGTAGGTCGCTTCCTCATATATCTCAACCTCTCTAACTGAAAATTTCATTTCATCTCCTTTGACACAGTACTCAATCCCATCATTCCTGAACTTGATGCACTGATGGAGGGAAGATGGAATCATCTTGTTCTAATGTATCCAAGGCCTACCAAGCAAAGAGTTAAATGAAATATTCGAATCAATGATATAAAACTTGGCTTCAGACGTCCAGTCACCTATCTCCAAAGGCAACACTATGGAACCTAAAGCCCTCACTCCTTGTTCATTGAATCCTCTCAACATCATTCTATCTCCTCAGAGAATGGAGATGTCGATCCTCAAATAGGCAAGGGTCTTTAGAGGGGATGGTTGTACTCCATGTCCCCAAGAAGAAGGTCTTCATCTGTTAAAGTGATCCCCTAAGCTTCTCTGGAATAATGTGCCTCCTCACCAATAGCGGTCAACTGAGCTAGGCAAATCTCTGGATTAAGGAGAGCCTTGATTAGTGATTCTCTCATCTCTTTGGATAAGATAAGGGCATCGTATATGCTTAGCTTAGATGGAAACTTTCTTAGGTGAGAGAGGACATTGTAGTCCACCTTAGGCTAATCCTCCATAAGCATATCCAATGGTGGAGCATCTTGTGGAGGGGCTTCTCGATCCTCTAAACCAATGGCTTATTTTCCTCTATCTTGAGGTATTGCCCTAGGAGGTAGAACCTTGCCACTATGCAAGTTGACTTCGGTGATCTCTAATGGCAGGGTAATAGAAGACTCTACCTGCACGTCAGTCTCACCTACAGCTTCTCCTATGGGACTCTCAGAATTGGATGATTCCAAGTCTATCTCAAGAGGTGAACTCATAGTATTCAGAGTATGAAAATCCAACTCTGAATCAGAAAGAGAAAGATCAGAATTATTATATTTGTTGTTTAGACTTGAAGAGTTATTAGGAATAGATGCATACAACCCATCAGAAGTGACACAAATATAATTTAAGCTAGCTTTATTCTTCAATTTCTTGGATTTGATAGGAGGTACATAGTAGAAATCAAGTAAAGTAAGAGGGGTGAAGGATTTGATGACATCATCCACCGATACAAGATGTCTACTAGAAGAAGAAGAGCTAGTTGAAGTAGCGGTAGTAGTTGATGTAGTACCCGCAACGGTGGACTGGAGGCTGGACTCAGTCGATGGTTGCACTACTGGGCTATCCTAGGCTAGCATATGTTGCTGCTGCTGTTGAGCTCTCCCTTTCTCTAAGTTGGCTCTAGCAACTTGCAAACCTTCCTTGATGTTGGAGGTTTGAGATGACTCAAGAACCTACAAGGAATGTTTCTTGATCTTCGATATAATTTTCTTAGAGGTTTTGGATAAGGAGATATCCAAACCTTCTTTAGTTTTGGAAGGATCGCAAGTATCCCCAAGGATTACCCTAATGGAACTGGATGATTATTCCATAAGGTATTCCTTTAGAATGACTATAACACCGGTCTTGAAGCTATGTTCAAGCCAGTCCTTAAATATGAAGCAATCTTCCAAAACATGATCTAGCATATGGTGATAGGGGCAAAAGTTAGGATCATGGTTTTTTCCCACTTTCTCTAGTCTCTTAGGTTCTGGTAGCTGAAAATCAGGATTCTTTAAGAGATTCTTAAAGATCTTCCTGATTACCTCCCTCTTAAATGAATAAGGCTTGTTAAGTTTATCCAAAAGAGTAAGTGGACCATAGCTACCTAGCGGCAGGTATGTTTATCGCAGTTGCTAATGATGTGTCTAAGGAGGAGGAGGTGCGCACCATGGAGGCTACTATGGCGGCCAATAAGGCTGCCTTGATGGTGATAGTGGAGGTGGAAGCGACGGCTGTGGAGCATGAGGTCTCTCAAAGCTAGTTGTTTCCCCTTATCCATTGCTATCACTGCCCCTGGTTTCTTCTCATATACCTTTTGCGCCTTTGGCTTTGTTGGTAGATCTAGAGAAGGCAACTATTTAGCTTCTCCTTGCAAGCTAGCTACCTTGTTAATTCATTTCTCAATTATTTTGATGGTGAAACCTTTGAGCATGAAGGTGACTGGGCCATGGATATTCTTAAGTAGAATCTCGATGGCATATTATTCATACAATTGTGGTTCGTATTTCATACTTAAATTATGCCATCTAAGAATGTAATCAATGAGGGACTCACTAGGATTTTGTTGAGCCATAATGAGATTGCCAACAGTGACCCTTTGCTGAGCTCCAGTAAACCTTGTGATAAAGAGTTGTCCAACTCAGTAAAAGTCTTCACTGAATATTGAGAAGTTCAGTATACCAGTCAAATGCTATACCCACTAAGCTACTGATGAAGAGATGGAAGAGTATAGCGTCACTACCACCAGCATTGCAACAACTGGCCCTGAAATATGTAGTGTGCTGCCTCAGGTTCTCACTGCCATCAGAAATCTTGAGAGAAGGTAGTATGAAACCCTTAGGATATTAGATTGCATCAAATTTCTCCAGGTAGGGTCTATCCTTTGGAACTGATGATCCTCCTCGAGCTTGAGTCAACGCTTCTTTCACTTGCTGCTCAACCATTCTCTTGATATCTTTTTCCTGTATGGAGGTACTATCCACTATCTTCTTATACATGTTGGTGCTACCTTGCTCTACTGGAGGTAAAGACTTGGCTAGATCTAAGACATGCACCAACTTTGGCTGACTAGTCTTAGCTATTGTAGGATGGACTATCGATGCTTAGTTTTGAAGTGCTAAGATAGCTGCTAGCAGATCTTTGAGCCTCTTCTCCATCCTATCTATTTTTTATCTTTTTTCTTTATCTGCTGAAGGAGGTGTTGGGTCGAGTAGGCTGTGTCTTCCTGCTCAGCCTCAACACCTTCCATAGTCTACTGCTCTCTAAAGAGGGATCCCCTGGTTTCTACCATTCAAACCCCTATTGAATCTCCCAATAAATTATCATCATTGGGGTCAAAGCTGATCTTCTACTCATCAAACCAGTCATATCCTAGGATCTCTTTCTTCTCCATGAAATAATGGGCTACTACATCATCTAGAGAATGATCTGTCTGAACTAGCACAAATGACTTTAGCTGATCGGTGGTGGGATCACTATCATGTACTGTGAGGCACCAGACCTCTCTTGTTGCTAGAGAGTCAACCCTGTGATGGATATACTCACTAGAAGAAATATGCCCCTGACTGTCACTGAATTTTCATGGGGTGACACTCCTAGGAGGCTCTATCATCATAGGTGCAACTAAGCTATCACCTTCTCCCTCGACAATTGCTGCAACCATTTCTATGTCCTGCTACGGTGGTGGTGGTGAAGGGATGACCACTATGCTTTAAGGTCGCCATTTCTTCTTCACCACTATTAGGGCAGAAGGTTGAGCAGAAGAGCTTAGCCATGCCACAAGGTGTGAGGATGTTATCTCCCATAGATCACGGCCTTCATGGCCTTTGGTGGAACTGGATATGCTAGAACATGGACAGGAAATGGTGGACGGGGGGTAGAGAGGTGTGGTGGAAGCACCACCGACTCTCTCGGGATAGGAGTTGTTCTCTTATGATGTGTGTTCCCCATGAGAGGAATGTTGTCGATATGTTCGATTAGGAAAATCAATGAGTGTAGAAGCTGATGACTATCGACTGAACCCCCGCCTCTCCCAGCTGGTGATATGAACTGAGGTATGGGCCTCCCTGGCCCTCTCCTATCAAATATGCTTCCCAACACTATGAGGGATAATGGATCTCAAATAAAATTGAGCCCCGGACTCTGATCGTCCGTAGGCTCCACCTACTTGGCATAGAATAGATTGGAGGTTGGCATATGATCTCCTCCTCTCACTAACTAGTGGCTGGAACTGAACCGCTGGTGGAGGTGAAGCAGAAATCATTCTGACATCCTCTCTGTTAGATCCAGAGAGGATGGGCTTTCTTTGCAATCGGGAGGAAACCAAAGTGGGTAACTTCTCATAATAGGTGTGGCTGCATCTCCCAATGTGAATGTGTGCTTTATCATGTGATTCTTGTTTCTTTTTGGGTCCTAGTAGGGTGAGCAGAGTAAGAGCTAGACCTAACCTCAAAGCAGGGGAGAAAATCCTTGGGATCAGAGGAGCCTTCACCTTTGAGGGTGCTAGTGAGTGGGTACCAGCCCTAACTGGGGCAGCATGGGGAACCACAGGGCACACAAGCACTGGCACTGACACTGCTATTGTGGGAACCGTCAGAGCCTTCCTCTTCATCCAAGGAATCTCAGAGTCTAACTGCATGTCAACTTGAATGGCCAGCTCCTTCCCGGCCACTATGCTCTTACTAAAAGTCATGAGGGAGGTCCCCTCACATGTAATCTGGGCCCCCTCAAAGCCTCATCCAAAGTGGATGAGGTGGGTGTTGTCAGAGCGGGGAAGGCTAGCCTAATCTAGAGCCAGATCCATCCCATAGGAAAAAGTGAACACATACTTGGGCACTACCATTGAATCAAACTGTATTAAACTGAGACTAAAAAAATTGACTGTAACTGCAATGTCAAAAATAAACTTGAATCAAATTTTCTTGCTTTGTTGATTTTGAATTTGAATTTAGAATTTGAACCCATACTCAACATCTTAAAAGTGTTAAGTCGAGCTCAAATGATTTAGAATAGATTTTGAGATTTGATTGGAAAGAGGAATTTTTGAATATATAATCCACTTTCAACAAATTTGGATATGATAAAAATGGGTTCAAATATTTTTTTGAGAGATGCTTTCATAAGTTCATATTTGAATTTAGATTTTGATTTTGAGGACCCTTTATTTAATAAATTTGGGTATGCTAAAGTAAGGGGTCAATTGATTTTAATTTGAGATTTTTGAAATCTATTCATTTAAAAATTTTGGATAGGCTAAGTGGGGTGTTTGAAAACAATTTCTTATTTTTTTTGTTTGCTTTATTTTGTAAATCATTTGTGAGTTGAAAATGGGATTCTCATTTAGCAAATTTGGGTATGCTAGATGAGGATCCAAGTGTGTTTTATTTTTGAAAATTTTTGAAAATAGGATTCTTAGCAAATTTAAGTATGCTAGGAAAATCCTAATGTATTTCTTTTTTTTTTAGAGATTTTGATTTTGAAAAATAGGATCCTTAGCATATTTGGGTGTGCTAAGGAAATCCTAATGTGTTTCTTTTATTTTTTATTTGATTATAAAAATGGAGATGTCACTTTAGCAAATGTGGTATGCTATAATGAAGTTCCAATGTGTTTTGAAATTTTTGTGAAATGGAGATTTTACTTAGCAAATTTGAGTATGCTAAATGAAATTCCAAAAATGTGTTTCAAAATTTGTGTGTGTGTGTGTGTGTGTGTTTTTTTTTTTTTTGAAAATGGAGACTTCACTTTAGCAAATATGGTATGCTAAAGAATGAAGTTCCGAAAGTGTTTATTTTGTTTTGGATTTTGTTTTGAAAAATGGAGACTTCACTTTAGCAAATGTGGAATGTTAAAGTTGAAGTTTCAATGTGTTTTAAAATTTTTGTGAAATGGATATTTCACTTAGCAAATTTGAGTATGCTAAATGAAATTCCAAAATTGTGTTTCAAAATTCTTGTGTTTTTTATTTTGTTTTGAAAATGGAGACTTCACTTTAGCAAATATGGTATGCTAAAGAATGAAGTTCCAAAAGTGTTTCTTTTGTTTTTGGTTCTGTTTTGAAAAATGGAGACTTCACTTTAGCAAATGTGGTATGCTAAAATGAAGTTCCAATGTGTTTTGAAATTTTGTGTTTTTGTTGAATTTGAAAAGAGGGATTTCCACTTAACAAATTTGGGAATGTAAGATGGAAAACAATTATGTTTCATTCTCAAAGATGTATTTTCATGTGTGATTATTGCTTTTTGAAAGAGGAAATTCCAAATATGGAATTTCAAAATAATGTCATTTTATTTGGAAATGAAATCTTCATTCAATAAATTTAGGTATATAGAATGGAGATGTTCATATGTTCACTTTTTTTTCTTCTTTTTTTTGTGAAACTTTATTTTTTTTAAATTTTTGATTGTAAATGAAACCTCCATTCAATAAATGTGGGTATATCAAGTGGAGAAGTTTCATATGTACTTTTTGAAAACATGATTGTTAGATTTTTATTTTTGAAAATGAAGTCTTCATCAAAATGAATTGAGTTAAGAAGTTGATTTGTGCTTTTAGAGAAGTTGTAGAAGTTATCTCCCTAAATGCACAAGAGAAGTTTGAGATTAGTCAGTGGGATAATTAGAGAGTAATTAGGATTATTAAGTTTTTATTAAAATCATAATTAAGGAAAATATGCTATTCAAAATCAAGTGAAATTAATTTTATAATATTCTCCTCTGAATTATCTTTCCAATGATTTATACCTTATATATTTTAGGACTTTTTTATAATTAGTTATGCAATTATGAAGATTCAGTGATTAAGGATAATTAAATAAATCCCTAATTAAAATAGCTAATCCCATCAATGCCACGTGGAACCTAACGCAGCGCGCGCTTTCCATGTGGCATGATGGGAGAGGCTATTTAAGTTGCCACATCGTAGCACCATGTCAGCAGCAGCACTATGTGCTTTCTCCCCATCCGTCCGATCAAGGATTGGGCGGCTGAGATTAAGCCTATGGTATTAAAGGATTAAATTGAATATCCTACACATCTTGATCATGGTCATCCATCCAAAATTCATGGATGGACAGCCCATGATCCATCCCTGATCTTCCATGCGGGAGATGGCCACCATCCATCTTCAAAGGGAAGATCTGAGCTCGATTAAGCTCGGATTGAAACCAAATTCAACCCACACCATCTAAGAGTAAAGGAAAACTCATCCAATGGCTAACTTTGCTTGGGGGTGAAACTTTTCTTCATAGAGGACCAAGAAAAAATGAAATTATGCTTAGTTTAATTGCATACCTTACCGGAGGCTATCACCGGCACTCGAATCCCTTAAAGTAGATTCGTCTAGTGAAGACAAAGCCTTGTTGAAGGTTTGAGGTGTTGAGATTAAATGGATCTTCCTATGGACCAAGTTCACCTTTAAATGCTCACTACCTTGATCAATGTCCCACCTCCCTTGCCTTTGGAGCTTGGAAGAAGCTTGAGATGAGTTCGACTAGGTCCTCTAGGGGTGCTCAAAGGAGGAATTGGATTGGTTTGGAGTATTGAGTGAGATGGAAATTGGCTTAAGGTCCCCTATTTTTAGTTTAGAGAAATCAAGAAATGGAGAATTCTAACTCACTCTAGGAAGCTTGGGAAGACTTGTAATGGCTTGCTTTGAGTTCCCTAAACTCAATTGAATGTGCCACCATGAATTGGGTGGGAATTAGGGAGAGTATCTCAGTGAATCTGGCCAAAGCTCCCTTGCCATTTTGATCCAATGCACCTTCTTGAGTGGTTTTGTTAGGCTATTAGAGGTGGCATTACATTTGGTTTGGTCAGAGGAGTGGAGTGGTGAAGCTTTCCATGTGCTTTATTGAGTGGAGGAAGGATTTCCATGTGCTCAATTTGAAGGAAGTGGTCAATTTTGACCTTGGATTGGGTTTGGCTGACCCAAACCCAATGGGTCAAGTGTACCATGTCCATTAGTGACCATTTGGTCCACTAAGAGGATGTCAAGTGTCCATGAAAAAGAATTGGCCAAATTCCAAGTGGTTTTGATTTTAGGTTACCCTATGGCCTAGGGGTAAAATGATCATTTGACCTTGATTTCAATTTGAATATGTTTGGTATGATTGAAAAATGGGTTAGGCCAAGTTTCATTGAATTTGGAGTTGGTTTGATGTGATTTGGCTCATGTTGACCCATTTAGGTCAAAATGGGTCAACTTCGATCAAGTTGACCAATTGCGCAAATTGGATCAAACCAAGGTTTAAGTCAAGTTCAGATGACCATTTGAAATATTTTGGCATCATTGGTTTGGTTCAATTTGATTTATATTTGGTTTTGGTTCATTTGATTTTATTTAGTTCAAATGGGTCAAGTTGACCAATTTGACCCATTTGACTTATTTGGGTTAGGTCAGGGTTGCTTTATGTTTGGTTGATCATTAGAAATGGATTGGTATCTTTGTTTCCAATTTATTTGGTTTATACTTGGATTTGGCTCAATGTGATCCTTTAAGTCAAGTTGGGTTCAAGGTCAATTGTGCTAGGTTAGGTCTAGTTGGCCAATTGAGGTTTTGGTCAAGTTCAACAAGTGATTTGGAATGAACTTGACCCATTAGTTTTAATCAATTTGGCTTAGATCAAGTTTTGACCAATTTTGACTTTTTAGGTCAAGTTGGGTCAACTTGGGTCAAGTGGCCAATTGGGCTAGGTTAGGCTCAAATGATGACATGGTCAAGTTCAAACATTGGTCATGAATGAGTTTTGATCAATGGTTTCAATTAATTTGGCCTATGATAGATTTTGGCTAGTTTAGGTTTCATTTTGGCTAAGTGTTGGCTTAGTCAACCCTTAAGTTTGACTTGGTTTGACCTAATTTGAGTGATTAATCATCTTATGATGATTGTTGCTCACAATGTGAGGCTTAGGTGGACTTAGTTCAATCCAATTTGGTTAGGATTAGAATTTGGCTTATAAGGGTACTTTAGGTCACTTTGGGTCAAGTGAGCCTAAGTGGGTCAAATGGCTTGGTCAAAGCTTGATTTGAGTTTTATTGAACTCACACATGGACTTATGATTGAAATATAAATCCATTTGTAAGTGATTTGAAGTCAAATGGTTTTGATTCACTTGAAAATTTCAAGTTCAAAGGGTGAACATGAGTTTGACTTGGGTTTGATTTTTGAATTTAATTTTGGTTTGATGATTAGGGTTTGTATTTATATTTAGATTCATGATTGAAGGATTGATTGAATCATCAAAAAAAATCAAGGGTTTGGCTTGATTTGAGTTTGATTTGGCTAAGTTTAAGAATTTGACTTGAAAGGCTTAGGTTGAATTTTGATTGAATTTGAGTTTGAATTTTGAATTGATTTTTGAATTGATGATTAAATTTTATGTTTATATTTGGATTCATGAATGTAGGTTTGATTGAATCATGAAGAAAAATCAAGGGTTTGACTTGATTTGAAATTGATCTGGCTAAGTTCAAGTATTTGACTTGAAAGACTTAGGTTAAAATTTGATTGAATTTAAGTTTGAATTTTGAATTGATTTTTGGATTGATGATTGAAGTTTATATTTATATTTAGATTCATGATTGTAGGATTGATTAAATCATGAACAAAAATCAAGGGTTTGGCTTGATTTGAAATTGATCTGGCTAAGTTCAAGAATTTGACTTGAAAGAGTTAGGTTGAATTTTGATTGAATTTGGGTTTGAGTTTTGAATTTATTTTTGGATATTTGAATTTATATTTCATTTATATTTGTGAATATAAATGAGGATATAAATGGGTTATGAGAAAATTCCTTGAATTTGAATTGATTTAGATTTGATTTGAGCTAAGTCCATGAGAGGGAATCAAAATGACTTAGGAATGATTTTTTATTTGGATTTGAATTTTGAATTTGGTTTGATTGATTTGAATTTATATTTCAATTATATATATGAATATAAATGAGAATGTAAATTAGTTATTAGAAAATTCTTTGAATTTGAATTGATTTAGATTTGATTTGAGCTAAGTCCATAAGAGGGAATCAAAGGTATTAAGAGATATTTTGGAGTTTGGAATCCAATCATGGGCTTCAATCATAGGTTTTAATTATTTGGAATTGATTCATGATTTGGGAAAATCCATTGAATTGTTTCAAGTTAGAGTTGGAGTTGATATGAGTTTGGAGTTTTGACTTGGAAGAAGGAAGTGAGGATTTGGTTCAAGCTATAGGGTAGGCAAATCTTCTAACACCCCTAAGGCATAACCTATTCCTATGGCTAACTCTTCTAAGCCTCTAGGGTTAGGTTGAGTGTCCACCTAATCACTAGATGTCTCTTAATACTAAGGAACTCTTAAAGTCTAAGAGAAGTCCTATGTCTAAGATGGAGGGGTTGAGAGCTCATCCTAAAAATGAGGTCAACAACACCTCTCCTCAATGTCATACCTGATCACCCTAATAAGAATATCTGTGAATTTGCGTGGCATCCCAACAAGATGTATTTTATATATCTCTATTTTTCACTTATCTTTCTTTTCCCTAAAAAGAAAAGGGAGATAGATGAAGGCAGATATGTATAGAATATTTTCACCACAAGAATCAAATGGGTCAAATGGGTCAAGTTGACCAATTTGACCAAAATTGGCCAAATTGGCTTGGGTTATGGGTTGATTCATGTTCAATTGTCTAATTGAAGATGAATGCGGTCTTTGGTTCGAATCAGTTTGGATTTAATTTGGATTTAAGCCAAATTGACCCTTTAGGCCAATTTGGGCTAAATGACTCAATTGGGCTCAATTGATCAAATTGGGTTTAATTATGGCTTTCATCAAGTTCAATAAATAATTTGGAATGAACTTAAGCTATTGGTTGCAATCAATTTGGGTTAGATCATGATTTGACCCAATTTGGTCCTTTAGGCCAATTTGGGTCAACTTGGATCGAATGATCAATTAGACTTAGTTTGGCTCAATTAGTGGCAAGTCATATTTAAATATTGATTTTGGGTTGATTCAAATCATTGGTTTCAATCAATTTGATGTAGGATAAATTTTGGAGTTTGAGTGATTTGAAGCAAATTTGACCAAGTCAATATAGGTCAAAGGCTTAGGTGGGCAATCAATTTAGTTTGATTCATTTTTGGCCATTGTAAGATGGGTTTCATTTATATTTGTGAATATGAATGAAGGAATAATTGATTTATAAAGAAATAAATTGAGTTTTATTTGATCTAAAGGGAGTTTTGGCTAAGCTTATGAAGGTGGCTCATATGGCTTAGGAAGGGGTCTTGGGATTTGAATTTGATTTTGGATTTCAATCATTTGGAGCTAAATTTGGGATATGGATTTGAAATTTGGATTTGAATTTGAGATTCGGTTTGAGATTTGAATCTAGGTTTGATTTGAGAATGTGTATCTAGATTGGGTTTAGGCTATATGATAGGTAATTTCCTTAAGCCCTAAGGCATAACCTAATCTTATGATTAACCCCTCTAAGTCTTTAGGCTTAGGTTAAGTGTTCACCTAATCACTAGAAGTGTCTTATGACTAAGGTGTTCTTAGTGTCTAGAAGAGTCCTAAGTCTAAGAAGAGAAGGTTAAGAGCTCACTCCAAAAGTGAGGTCAACAAAAGGACCCCCAATAGGTGTGGTGTAACTGACAAGGCACACCGCACATATTTGCATTGACTGAGATGATCAACAACATCCAGAAGATTGCAAATACTAATGTAAATAGAGTCATGATCTTAGTGTGATGCAGCTCTCTTTATGCCATGGGCATAAGAGAGCAAGAAGGAATCCGCTGGGGATTTAGTACATGAACCTTCTACTAGGGAAGTAGGTTCAATTTATCCGCTGAGGGATAAGAATTTGAGTTTGATTGTGAATATCATTAGTTTGAGTGTGTATCTGCTGGGGATAAAATCTATAATTCGATGGGGATTAAGATCGAATTGATTTTAATTTATTTTATTTTAATTGATGTGGAGGTATATTTACTAGGGATATGTGCTCGAATCTGCTAGGGATTGGGTATGCGAACCTTCCACTAGGGAAGGAGGTCCAGGCTATCCACTGGGGAAAAGAATTTGATTGGATTTCTTTGATTTGTTTGATTAGACTCCACTGGGTAGGTTGGTTTAATTTGTTATGGCTCCACTAGGGAGAAGGGTTCTAGATTGAGGGCATATCCACCGGGGATGCACACTCAGTTAGATTTGTTTAATTTGGACCTAAACTCCAGTAGGGAGGCTAATTTGATCTACACCTCACTGGGGAGAAATTTGGTTTGTCCGATATGTTTAATTTGACTCCACTGGAGAGGTTGATTTTGAATTTATTTTATTATGGACCCTGTCGGTGTGCGATGGACTACACTAATAAGGAGCCACAGGGGACTTTCCTGTCTTAGATTTATAAGTCTAAAGGGGTAGTCTACCTGCCATAAGGTAGGACTATTCGACTGTCTGGTTGAAAATTTTTGATATAGGAGTCGCCTTTCAAAATCTGTTAGTAGAAATAGAAAGATGAGACCTATAATAATTCATCTTTTTAGGATGCCACATAGATCCGCAAATGTACTTATTCAGGTGATTGAGTACGTCATCAAGGAATACCATACTATCTCAAAAGATAGAAGTCACTACCTTTTAATGGTCCTAATCTCCTCAATAAGGACTCTTAAGGACGTTGGGTCTTCAAAGTGTACCAAAGATTCTTCCCCTACTTTACATGAAAAAGTAAAGCAGGGCTTATTTTAAACCAGTTCTTCTATGGGGCAAGCCCCATGAGTTATATCCTAAGGAATGAGGATTCCTTAGGAAAACTCTTGATTAAGGCAAATGATCGTTGTCTCTAAATATTTCAATATGAAAGGACTATCAATTGATTGGTTTGTTTTTTGAAGATCAAGTGGGATTGATCAAAGAGAGATTTATTATCAAAGCCAAAATAAAAATAAGTATGAAATGCTCATGATGCTAGGAAACCTAGCGAGCATCTCAAACTATCCTATAATTGGGCTTTACATTTTTGAAATTGATTTAGTTTATTTGAGTTAGATTTTTCATTAGAATGCTATGGCTTACAATTCCATAATACAAGGTTATGAAAATGCCTAAAATATGAGGAATTAAACTTATGGCCCACAAAGAGGAAAAGTAACCTCAGAACCTAAATCTAGTGAGCTTTAGCAAGGGCCGAAAGCACAACCTAAATCTAAGGAAAAATGGGTAATTGGTTTGGCTCCACCAGAGAGGACAAACCACCCGACAACTTGGACTTACAACCGCCTTGGGGTGGTAGCCAACTAACTCCTCCTACGATTTTAAATACATGCAGGCAAGTCTTTATGCTTAATGCAAGATAGTTAGGCTGTTATTATTTAGAAAGAGACTAAGTCCTTAAACTCACTCCCTAAAGAGACTAGATCATGTAAAGGTATTCTTCAAATGATCTAAATCTAATGAAATTCAAATTTTAGTTTATTTTCATTTTAGATAATTATTTTGACTCAGGCTAATAAGATTTTTTTTATGCTTAATGCATGAGAAATAGAGTTATTGGCCAAAATCAGCAAGAATGGTGGAGGTGAGTTTCCACCATGGCTCTCACAGGTCAAGCCAAGTTTCTCTAGCAAAGGTGGAAGCCCTCCAATCAAGAGTGAAATAAGATGCATTTGTGCATGATGCTATAAAAGAAATGCTCATCCAGCTAAGGGGTTGCTAATTCTTTTATCTTAATTTTAAACTTAAGCTTTAGGTGAGGTTATGAGTTATTTAATTTTTTTTTTTTTTGAGTTGTTAAGTTGGGTAAAAGATTTATTTTTCCTAAAAAGTCTAATCCACATCTAGGACATACGTAAAGTAAGGAAGAAACTAGGAAAAGCATGCCACTTAATGCACAAGCTAAACAAATCATCAATCAATTTATAAAGCTAATTGCAAAAAGAATAAAAGGGCATTATAGTCGGGCACCACCACACAAACCCAAAAATATCAAATTGGGTAGCCGAGTTCTACCCTTATACAACCCAAATTATAAAATGAATTATATTACAATTAAGCAAGGAACGCATTGTAATGGGGTCTACAAGCTTTCTTTGTTCTTTCTTCTTTTCTTCTTTCTTCTTCTTTTCTTCTTTCTTCTTTGGTTCCTCCTTTTGGATGGTTGAATGGTAGATGCTCCAAGGCTTCACATAGTGCATAAGATTAAATCTTATGACCAATGCTCATCCTAATCCCCATAACAATCATTCCAAAATCCTAATTGCACAAATTTACATGAAAAGGATAAAGTGAATCTAGCTAACACCTGCAAAACAAAGGTTAGCTAAAACAAATCTCAAGCATGGATATTAGATTTATCACCCCACACATGGGTGACTAAGTCCACTGATTAGATTATGCTATAAAGCACCAAGCAAAAGCAAATATATTTTATTTATGACAAGACCCTTAAGCACAATAGTTAGACTAAGAGCATCATACCATTCATTCTACGAGCATACACCCTAATATCCAGTCTAAAACATATATCACAAAATAAAATAAAGCATCAAACCATGCTCCGACCTAACCTAAAGCTAGAAGTGGTGACTCAGGCTAATGTGTGTGCTTTGGAGGTTTGTGTGGTATGCTTAGCTATGGCTTTAGGTTCAAATTTTCTAAGTGTGAAGAACATGTTCAACTTAGAGGAGGGTTTCATTTTAAGTTGTTTAATTATTTTAAGTTGATTTTATTTTGTGTTTTCATTTGGTTCAAGTGAATCTTAGAATTAATTACTAAGTTGTGAGGAGAGGGAAAGAGAAGCAGACTTCTCTTTCCTTCCCTAACCTAAGTAATTTTTAAAGTAGATTCATATTTTAGTTTTGTTTAGGTGAATTTTTTGATTAAATATTTTAATTAATCCTACGTTTAGATAAACTCTAAACAAACCTATTCAAAAAGAAAGGCATTTTAAGATTAAATAAAATGAATCAAAATTCATAAAATATACATTACTTCATTTCTTTCCCAACATGTATAATATGCATATGAATAGATCATAAAGATATCTATATGTACAAATCAAAATATTTAACATACTTTATGATGCATGCTAAGTAATTCACTTGATGAAATTTAGAAGATTAGTATACATGATTTTTTTAAAGTAGAAAAGGGTTTCTTTATCTAAATTTTCACACACACACATGAAAGTATGAAAGGCATAAGTGAGTCCAGCACCATTGTTAACTAGAGGTGTAAGTTATAAAACCTACTTAGGGCTACTTAAAGCCTCACAACTTCGGGGTTGTCCAGACTAATATATCACTTTCCTGAAATACAAACGAAAAATGCAAAAATTGTTTAATGGATTCATTTGATTTTATGCAATTTATGTATGCAAGTATAGGCAAACATTCTTAGGTGATGGCATAAAGATGAATAGGGTATGAAATTAAGTAAGTGTTGAGCTCTTTTCAAATGAACCCAACATCTTACCAACTCTTATTCAAAACTATACCAACATAAGAAAGAAAGGAAACCTATACTAAGCATGTCTTTATATTCTATCACATGAAAACTCATAATTAAAATATTAGAAGCATACTTTCAGATTTGGTATTTGATTATATGTTTTGAAAATAATTTGGATTTAGTACTGATAATAGCCACTCATATTTCTACTTTAGCCAACACATGCAAATTTGACATAAAGTAAACAGTTTCATTTTTAAATTTGAATTTGAAAAATGTGAATGCATGAAACCACATGACATACAGATTTAACATGTTGGGAGAGATTCAAAGTAATGAAATCATGTAAAAAAACTCACTTCACTTAAATCCTAAAGATATTCTTATGGAATAAGAAAGTTTAAAAATAAATCAAAGTGAATTCAAAGTGATTTTAGTTTGAAGTTTGATTTAATTCTGAAAAGGTGAGATGGGTTTGCTATTCCTAACCCATTCCCACATGTGTTTGGTATTTTTGTTTAATGTTTAGGTAATTAGATCTATTTTTATGAATTAATTAGGTTAAGGTATGAATTAAGTAACTTAATTAACCCTTACCTACACCACCTTAGAAGAATTAACCAAATAATTATGAGCTAATAAGATGACATAAAACCCACAAGGAATTTAAATTTACAATGCACCTAATAAGAAAGAGGCCTAATGCAATTTGGCTCACAATTAAAAGTTAATTAAGCTAAGAGGTTTAGCTTAAGTAATTTCAAAACACCCTTTCATACTTATGAATTGGGTTTTGATTTTCTTAATTAAACTTAGGCTTTTAACACCTAAGCATCTACCTAAAGTAGATTAATTGAGTTCTGAAACTTTTTAGAATTTTTAGAAATTAATTAAGGGGATAATTAATGAATTAACCTTTAATTAAGAGGAGATTAAGGAGAGAAAAGGGAGTTTAGGGAATAGCTTAGGGGAAATGCCCCAAAAATATTCCATAAACTCCTACTTACTAGAACTGACCTTAATTAACCCTAATCATGGATTGAAATCACTAATCATGCCCTAATTATCCTTAATTACATAAAGAGGGTAATTAGGAAATTCATATGAAATTATTCTAATCAAGCCTTTAATAAATCCCAAGAAAATTAGCAAAGGCAGAAGTCATCCCCTAAATCATAGCCAAGAAATTTGGGATTAATCAGAGGCCTAACTAAAAAGCAATTAGCAAAATAATCTTTCTAATAAAACCCAAATTCAAATAAAAGCATGATTCAAAACTCATCAAAATTAATTTTAAAATTTTCTAGATTTAATTATCTTTCCATAAAATTTTACTTCACATTTTTCTAAATTTTATAGAAGGAGTTATGGATTTTAGAAGATCTCTAGGTTAATTAGAATTTAATCAAACATTTTAAGTAATCCTAAGTAATCCCTGGCTCATGGCGCGACGCATGGTGGCAGCGATCAACACACTTTACACGCATCATGTCGTGAGGGATTACTTAAACATCACATCCCAAACAGCAGCTAGCGGTGCACGTATTTTAATCTTCTATCGTTTGATCAAAGATCAGACGGCCAAGGATCTCCTTGCATTTTAAAATGGGTAGAGGAATTTCTAAACGTGCAGGATTATCTCAGCCATCCATCCAAAATGTGTGGATGGACAGCTGAGATCTCCCAAGTTCTTCCCCTTGATCAATAGAGACCATCCATGATCAAGGGGAAGATCCAAGCTCGATCTAGCATGGATCAAAACCAAACTTAACCCACACCATCTAAAGAAAGAGAGCGGCAAATCCAACGGTCAAAAATCAATGAGGTGAAAATTTCTTTCGTGAGGTTCCACACCACATTGAGTTTAATGGTCAAAAAATCCCATACCTCATCAGAGGTGATTACCGGTGCTTGATTCTCTTGAAGAATCTTCGTCTGGTTAAGACGAAGCCTTGCTAAAGTTTTGAGCACTTGAGGTTGAGTGGATCCTCCTATGGGTCACCTCCTCCATAGCTTGAGCTAGGCTTTGATCCAATTCAATCCTCCCTTGCCTTTAGAACTTGGGAATGAACTTAGGAGAGCTCGACTTGGTCACCTAAGTGTGCTTGCAAAAGGAATTGCAATGGATTGTAGTGTGGAAGAAGTAGGCTAATGGATTAAGCTCCCCTATTTTCATTATTTAAAAATCAAGAATGGGGAATTGGTAAGAGCTCTAGGATGCTTGCTATCACTCTCTGATGGCTCCTAAGTCTCACTAGCACTCAATCGAATTCTAGAATTATCAATTCAAGTTTGTTTAGGGGGAGTATATCTCCCCCTTGAAGGATCGGATGGACGGTAATGTACTTGCCATTTTGATCCAATTAAGCCTAGGTAGTGGGCTGTTTTGGCTGTTAAGAGTGTGCACATGGTTGGTTTGAGCGAAGGAGTGGATTGCCAACCTCCCATATGCTTTAATTTGAGCTTTAGAGGGAGTTTGAATTTTCAATTTTGACCCATAGGGTTGGGTTTGTTCTAGGGACCAAATGGGCTGACCCATAACCCATTGGGTTGGGTGCACCACTCATAACTAGGGTCCCTTGAGCTTTTAAGAAAGCCTCAAGTGAATGTGAAGAGGTTTTGACCAAATTACCCTTGGATTAAGCCAAATTTTGTTCTATAGCCTCAAAGTAGAATGGTCATTTTGCTAATTTTCCACTTTAGGTATGTTGGGTATGTGGAGAAATTAAGTTTGGCCAAGTTTCATTGAGTTTAGAATCCATTTGATAGGGTTTGGCTCATGTTGACCCATTTTGGTCAAAATGGGTCAACTTGGGTCAAGTTGACCAATAGGTCAAATTCGGTCAAACCAAGGGTTGGGTCAAGTTCATATGACCATTTGAAATATTTTGGTGGCTTTGGTTTCATTTAATTTGGTATAGTTTTGAATTTGGCTCATATGACTTCATTTAGGTCAAATGGGTCAAGTTGACCTATTTGACCCATTTGACCTATTTGAGGTAGGTCAAGGGTAGGTTTAGGTTAGGTTAGTCATATGTAGTGGATTGGTATCTTTATTTTCAATAAATTTTAGTTAAGTTCAATTTTGGCTCAACATGACCCCTTTAGGTCATGTTGGGTCTAAGGTCAATTGGGCTAAGTTAGGTCTAGTTGGCCCATTGAGGCTTTGGTCAAGTTCCACAAGTGATTTGGAATGGACTTAACCCATTGGTTTCAATCAATTTTGCTTAGCTCAAGTATTGACACATTTTGACCCTTTAGGTCAAAATGGGTCAACTTAGGTCAAGTGGCCAATTGGGCTAGGTTAGGCTCAAGTGTTGGCTTGGTCAAGTTCAAACATAAGTCATGAGTGAATTTAGATCAATGGTTTCAATCATTTTGTCCTATGGTGAAATTTGGCTATGTTAGGCTTCATTTTGGATTAAGTGTTGACTTGGTCAACCCTTAGGTTTGACTTGGTTTGACCCAATTTGATTTATTGATCATCTCATGATGATTGTTGATCATGATGAGAGGCAAAGATGAGTTTGGTTCAATCCAATTTGGTTAGGATTAGAATTTGGCTCATAAGGATACTTTAGGTCACTTTGGATCAAGTGAGCTTAAGTGGGTCAAAATAGCTTGGTCAAAGATTGATTTGAAGTTGATTGATCTTGTATATGGACTTATGATTGAAATATAAATCCATTCAAAAGTGGTTTGAAGTCAAATGGGTTTTGGTTCATTTGACAATTTCGTATTCAAAGGAAGAATATGAAGGGGTCTTGGGTTTGATTTTTGAATTTGATTTCGATTGTTTGTTTGAAGTTTGGATTTATATATGAGTTCATGATTGTAGGTTGGATTGAATCATTAGAGAAAATCAAGAGTTTGGCTTGATTTGAAATTGATTTGGCTAAGCTCAAGATTTTGACTTCAAAGGCTTAGATTGAATTTCGAGTTGATTTGAGTTTGATTTTTGGAATTGGTTTTGATTATTTGAATTTATATTTCATTTATATATGTGAATATAAATGAGAATATAAATGGATCATGAGAAAATTTCAATGATTTCAAGTAGTTTAATCATGACTTAGGCTAAATCCATTAAAAAGGAATTTAAAGGATTTAAGGAAAATTTTAAATTGGAATTTAATTTTTGGATTTGATTTGATTTATTTATATTTATATTTCATTTATATATTAGAAAATAAATGTGAATATAAATGAGTTTTGAGAAAATCCCATAAGTTTGAATGGGTTTGATCATGATTTGGGTTAAATCCATTAAAAGGAATTTTAAATTGGAATTTAATTTTTGGATTTGATTGAAGTGATTTATATTTATATTTCATTTATATATGAGAGCATAAATGTGAATATAAATAAGTTTTGAGAAAATCCCATGAATTTGAATGGGTTTGATCAAGATTTATGTTAAATCCATTAAAGGGAATTTAAAGGATTTAAGGAAATTTTTAAATTGGAATTTAATTTTTTGATTTGATTTGATTGATTTATATTTATATTTCATTTATATATAAGAATATAAATGTGAATATAAATAAGTTTTGAGAAAATCCCATGAGTTTGAATTGATTTAGATCTTGATTTAGGTTAAATCCATTAAAGGGAATTTAAAGGATTTAAGAAAGATTTCATGAGTTGATTTGGAATTTTGAGTTTAGTTTGATTAGTTTAAATTTATATTTCATTTATATATGTGACTATAAATAGGAATATAAATGAATTATGAGAAAATCTCAAAGATTTGATTTGGTTTAGATCATGATTTTGGTTAAGTCCTTAACGGAAAATTAAGGACTTAGGAAAATTTGAGCTTAGGAATTTAGATGGATTTTGATCATGGGTTTCATTCAAAAGTTTCAATCATATGGAGTTGATTTGGATTTGGAGAAAATCAAATAGAATTGATTTAGAGTTTGACTTGAAGGAAGGGAGGTGAGGAATGGTTCAAACTAAGGGTAGGAAAATTTCCTAACACCCCGAAGGCATGACCTAGTCCTATGGCTAACCCTTCTAAGTCTCTAGGCTAGGTTGAGTGTCCACCTAATCACTAGATGTGTCTTAAGATTAAGGAACTCTTAAAGTCTAAGAGGTGTCCTATGTCTAAGATGGAGGTGTTGAAATCTCATTCTAAAAATAAGGTCAACATCGACCTAAAGGGTTGCCTTTCGGTGTGCAATGACTATGCTAGGAAGAAAGCGTAGCAGACTTACATCTTCCAAAGAAGGGAAAAGCCACTGGGGTGATCTATTGGATGAGCAACACATCGAACCCTACTTAAGGTGACTACTGAGTGAGCGTTGTTGGGGATCTTACTTCAACTAAAGAGTAGTCCTCATGATTAATTTGATTTTATATTTTTTTTATTTATTTAATTTTATTTAATTTGGTGTGTTATGTTGTGGACCCTATTGGCGTACGATGGACCTACTGAGAATGGGCTATGTTGGCCTTGACCTGTCTCAAATTTACAAATCCAAAGGGGTAGTCTACCAGCCACAAGGTAGGACTATCCATCCTAAGGGTTGTCTTTTGGTGTGCAACGACTCTACTAGGAAGAAAGCATAGTAGACTTACATCTTCTAAAGTAGGGCCAGCCATTAAGGTGATCTATCGATGGTGCAACAAATCAAACCCAACCTAAGATGACCATTTGAGTAAATATCGTTGTGGACTCATATCAACTCAAGAATAGTTAGAATTAATTTAATTTTAGATGGACTCTATCGGTGTGCGATGGATATACTAAGAATGAGCTAATATCAGCCTAGACCTATCTTAGATTTACAAATCCAAAGGGATAGTCTACCAGCTATTAGATAGAACTAACCAACTTAAGGGGTGCCTTTCAGTTTGCAATGGTCGCGTTAGGAAGAAAGCGCGGGGACTCACATCATCCTAAATAAGGAACCGTTGGGGTGATCGATCGCTTTCACAATAAATCGAACCCAACCTAAGGCCGCCCATTGGTTTGCAACGATCATGCTCGAAAGAATGCGTAATATACTTATATCTTTCAAAGCAAAGATGACCACTAGGGTAACTTGTTGGTGGAACAATAAGTTGAACCCGACCTAAGGGCGACTACTAAGAGAGTGCCAACCCAGGGACTTATCTCAACTCAAAGTAGTCAGGCAATTCCTATAGGGAGTTTTGCTGACACTGCCCTAAAGATAGGATGCCTGCTTGGAAAAGGAGCCACTAAGGTCTTGAATTCCTAATCCACAAGCGAAGATATATTTTATTTATTTTATATTTGTGTGGACCCTGTTGGTTTGCGAGGGCCCACACTGAGAAAGAGCTTATATCATCCTAGTCCTATCTCAGACTTACTGGACCAAAGGAGAATGTGTTCATCCGCTAAACAATTTCTCCAATCACAAGGGTAGTTACTAAGAAATGGGGACTGTCCAATCCAAAAGTAACCGGGGTAGTGTCTAAATGCGCTAAAGATGTTATCCAAATAGAGTGCCCATAGGGGAGGTACCGCTAGGGGCTTTATCCAGGACCCTGTAAAAGAAAGCATGTAGGTATTCGGTGGCTGACTCAAGGAGAAAGTGCGAGGTCTCATATCTACAAAGAGTGGTGTATCCGCCGGATGGGTTGCTGTCAGCATGGAGATAACCAACCAACCTAAGGTGCCCATCGGTTTGCAACAATCAATCGAGAAAGAAGGCGTGTAGCCTTACATCTCTCTAAAGTGGAACTGATTACCGGGATAGTCTGTCTTTAGCTTGATAGGGACTATCCGACTGAGGGTGACTACTAAAAAGGAGGCTTGTGTAAGGACTAGACCCAAGCTTAAAGTATTCATGAGGAAAAGAGCCACTGGGGGACTTATCCTAAATCTCAACTATACTCGACCTAGTCAATGCATATTGGCTAGTCCAAGAAAAAAGCATGTAGGCTTACATTCTCTTAAATAAAGTCAACATAGGGTAGCTTATCGGTTATGCAGTAAGGCCTACCAAACTGACAAGGCACTTGTTGGTTTGCAATGGTCAAGTCAGGAAGAAAGCGTGGGGACTCACATTCGCCAGATAAGTGATCACTGGGGTGACACACTAGCAAGGTAGCTTGTCACCACCTAAGCAATGAATGTGAGTGTCATGGGGCATCCCCACATCAAAATAGTTTGAGATAAAAGATATGTGTTTTCTTGTGTTGTGGAAGAGGGAATAGGATGTCGCTTGAGTTCTCTTACACCTACCCTAAACACATAGAAGAATGGATGAAATGGCATCGCACGGGTAATTGTGACTCCACCGAGAAAGGATGCCGCTTGGGTTCTCTTACACCTAACTTAGTTGTACTAATAGAAATAAGATGCCTCTTGGGTTCTCTTACACCTATCCTAATAGCACTGGAGGATCATTTGCAGTTTGTGTTGTGGAGGGATAGGATGCCTCTTGGGTTCTCTTATACTTACCCTAAACACATCATGGCAGATTTGCAAGCGAAAGATACATCTAACACATAAGAGATGAAATTTGATATGAAAAGAAGTTTTATTAATGGTTATTTTCAAATAAGATTTATGGATAGTATTTCTTTAAGTAGAACACATTGATTGGAAGCATAGGGTGCTCTCCTTTACAATTTATGAGTTAATAAAATCCTCTTTGGTTGGCCTTCTCTATGGCATAAGGGCTTTCCCAAGTGGGTTCAAACATGCCTCCCATCTTTCGACAGCAATAATTGGTCTCCTTAAAACTAAAACAAGCTCTCCTAATTGAAAAGCTCTAGGACATACCAACTTATTATGAACTTGAATCATCTTAGCTTTGTATAACTCGAGGTTTTGGCATGCTCGTAGGCGTCTCTCCTCCAAACCTTCGAGCTCTTCTAACCGTAACTTGGCATTCTGTTCTATTGTGATCTTATTACCCACAGCTATCCATAGTGATTGGAGTTGGACCTCTAATGGTAGGACAATTTTTGGATCCATACACTAAGGAGAAAGGGGTGGACTGCATTGGAGTTCTACAAGTGGTGTAGTATGCCCACAAGGCTTCAACCAACTATTCATGCAATTATCGTTTATTATCGTCGAGTGTCTTCTTTAATTTAGATGAGAGCTTTGTTGAAGGCTTCTGCTAACCCATTTACCTTTGGATAGTAGATGGTAGAGTACCTCCAATCTATGTTATGTCTCCAGACAAAGATGTTGATTTTAGTGCTCTTGAATACAGTACCATTATTGGATATAATTCATCAAGGCACCCCAAACATATATACGATATGATTCTTAAAAAATTGGAGCACATGCTGAGCTGTGACCTCTCTAAGTGGGATTGCCTCTGCCCACTTGGAAAAGTAGTCAATAGCAGCTAGGATGAATCGATCACCTTTGGAAGAAGGAGGATCAATCAGACCCACAATGTCAGTACACCAACACTCAAATTTTTATGAGGTCAATGTAGGATGTAGAATGTTGGGTGATTGATGTAGGACCACACCGTGTACCTGACATTGGAGGCATCTCCTAGCTACGTCCATGCAGTCTGTGATCATCGAAGACTAGTAGTATCCTAATCTCTTGATCTTGGCTTTCATCTTTGAACCGAATTAAGGTGATCTGCATAAACCTGAGTGTACCTCGATCATGATCCTACAGGCTTCATGTTTATCCAGACAACATAACTATATATGATCAAAGGACCGCCGGTACAAGGTGCCATCCATGAGAGCGTAGGAAATGGCTCTCTACTTCACCTAGTATGCTAGTGTCTTTTCTTGAGGTAGTTTGCCTATATTTAAATAATCCATGAATGGTTGCCTCCAATCTGACTCCTGGTCCTTTTTGGCAATGGAAACCTCCCCTTCAAGAGAGAATCTCTCAATGGGTTCAGTGTCAAAAAGGGATAAGACTTTTATTTTAGACCCTTATTGGAATGGACTCATCTTCTGGACATGTCAACTCTTTAGCAAGCTTGGCTACTACATCTGCTACTACATTCTCTCCTAAAAGAATCTTGTAAATGGTAACCTCTGGGATTTGGGCCAACAACTCCATAGTGTACTTGTGGTAATGATGGAGCTTAAGCTATAGAACTTTGTAGGACCCATCAATTTTGTTGATGACTAACTAAGAATCCCTAAAGATGTTGATACTGTAGACACAAAGTATAATGACTAACTCTAGATCAACAATCAAAGCCTCATATTCTGCTTCATTGTTGGTGCATGGATTGGATAAATGATATGAGAATCTCATCACATCATGGTCCAAAGTTAGGAGAACTATTCCTACCCCTGCCTTCCCTAGGATAATAATTATGGTTCTTCTCCTCTTTGAGAATAAGCTGCATCATCAAAATGCATCTCCCAGTGGTAAGCACTAGTATCCCCTAAGTTCATGATTTGTTCATCAGGGAGATCATCGCTAAACGGAGAATCAATAGGAAGTGGGTGTGTTGCTAAGAAATTTGCTAGTGCATGTCCTTTCACCACAATAAGAGGTATGAATGTGATGTCAAACTATAAAAAAATCATGGACCACCGTGCTAACCATCCAGATAGCGTCGGTCATGTCATGAGATATTTGAGTGGATTGATTCTGGAGATCAGATTTACCTTAAGAGAAAGCATGTAGTGTTATAGCTTTTGGGATGCAAAGATTAAAGCTAGGCAGTGCTTTTCAATTAGTTGGTAGTTTGCCTCAGCAGAGATTAGATGACGACTGAGGTAGTAGAGAGCATTTTTTTCCCTTCCCCATTAGCTTGGGCTAACAAAGTGCCAAGGGAGTTGTCTAATGCAACTGTGTAGAGGATCAATGGCTTGCAGATACTGAACCGGTGGCCATTAGGTATTGCTTGTGATTTCTTGAAGGCATCTTGGCATAGTCCACTTGAACTTAGCATCCTTTTTGACAAGTGCTCAGAATGGTTGGCATCTTCTTGATAGGTTAGATATGTAGCATCTTAGATATGCCAACCACCCTTGGAATGATCTGAGTTATGTTAGACTTTTAGGGGTGGCATTTCTAATATAACTTTGATCTTCTCCATGTCAATCTCTATTCATCGGTGTCGGACAATAAACCCAAGGAATTTCCTTGAAGTCACTCCAAATGCACATTTTGGGGGGTTCAATTTGAGGTTGTATTGTCTTAACTATTCAAAAACTACTCTCAAGTCAAAAGATGGTCTTCTTTTTCTTTGCTTTTGACAATGAGATCATCGACATAGCATTCAACTTGATGATGAATGAGTTCATCGAAGATTCAAGTCATGGCCTGCTGGTATGTGGCACCGGCATTTTTAAGGTCAAAAGACATGACCTTATAACAATAAATTTTGATCTAGGTTTGAAAGGCAATGTTTCTTTCATCCTCATGGATCATCTTGATTTGGTTGTAGCCAAATGACCCATCCATAAAGGAGAATACTACATGAAATGAGGCGATGTCCATCATTAATTCTAGTATAGGAAGTGGAAATTCATCCTTAGGACATGCCTTATTTAGATCCCTAAAATTGACACGTACGTGAATTTGGTCATTCTTTTACTTAATTGGGATGACACTAGCTAACAAGGTAGGATATTTTTCTTTCCTGATAAAGCCAGGACTGATCAATTTCTTGATTTTAGAAGTGACATAATGTTCAATGTCTAATCGCATGCGTCTAGTAGCTTGCTTGATATGGTTAGCATTAGGTTCTATTACTAGTTTGTGGACTGCCATGTCAGGAGATAAATTGGTCATTTCTTCATAACTCCATGTGAAGCCATCCTTAAACTCAGCTAATAGTCTAAGTCACTAGTTTCTTCTTCATTTAACAAAGAGATGATGTATGTCGAACGTAGATTGTCTTTAGTTCCCAAGTTGATTTCTTTGAGCTCGTCGATGGTTAATCTGATCTCTTCTTTGAATTTTAGTGATGCATCTCTAACTTCAAGCTCACTTGGGTCATCTAAAGTTTCTAAACATACCTCCTCATAAGAGTTAGTATGACTTGAGAAGCACCTATTAGATTTCAAATGATTTATAATGACTAAGCAATGGTTGTCATCATCGACTAGACCCACTATTTTGAATCCTAGTCTTGGACTTGAATGAGGATGCCTGCTTTGGTTGCCCCATAGCCTTTCAAAGTAGTCTAACTTGTGTTTAGTCCAAGTCAGTGGGATTAATCCCTTCTTTGCTAAATTAAGAACACAAGGCGGGTACCAATCAAAAGGTAATTCTATTAAATCTTTATATGAATCTTTATATGAAGGATCTAAATGTACGATTGATTTTAGCAACCTTAATACCCTAAATAAAAATAGAGAATTTTATTTTTATCATCGTATTAATAAATCTGAAGTTAGAGAAGCTTTAAAGAAAATGAAATTTGGAAAAGTAGTAGGACCTGATGATATTCCAATAGAAGTGTGGAAATATTTAGGAGATCAAGGAATTTCTTGGCTTATAAATATTTTTAATGTTATTTTAAAGACTAAAAAGATGCGATGAGTGGAGAAAAGTTTGTTGGTTCCTATATTTAAGAATAAAGGTGATGCACAAGAGTGTGCAAATTATAGAGGAATTAAGTTAATGTGTCATACATTAAAATTATTGGAGAAAGTAATTGAGCATAGGTTACTGTGATACAAAAGTTTCTCTGTCAGTTTGGTTTCATGCTAGGTAGATCTACTATGGATGCTATACATTTGTTAAGAGGTTTGATGGAGAAGTATAGAGAAGGTAAGAAGGATTTACATATGATATTTATTGATTTAGAGAAAGCTTATGATAAAGTTTCAAAAGATGTTCTTTGGAGAGTTCTAGAACAGAAATGAGTTAATATTGGATATATTCAAGTCATTAAGGATATGTATACTAGAGCTATTACTTATGTCCAAACACGAGGATTGACAAAATATTTTCCCATTTCAATTGTATTACATCAAGGATCAGCTTTAAGCCCTTATCTTTTTGCTTTAGTTATGGATGTTCTTACTAGGCATTTTGGAAGATGTACCTTGGTGTATGCTTTTTGCTGATGACATTCTTCTTATTGATAAGACTAAAGAGGGAGTCTAAGAGAAACTTGAATTATGGAGGTCAACATTAGAGTCTAAAGGTTTTCGTTTAAGTAGATCTAAGACTGAATATATGGAGTGTAATTTTAGTTGTAGAAGTTCTAGCGGTAGTATTATGACATTAGGTGAACAAGTCATTAATAAGAGTGAACGATTCAGATATTTAGGCTCTATTGTTCAAAGTGATGGTGAAATAGATGGAGATGTTATTAGTAGAATTCAAGTTGGATGGTTGAAGTGGAGGAATTCATATGACAGTGATAGAAAAGTTCCACTTAAACTTAAGAGAAAATAAGATGGTGGTAAGACCCAATGACTTATGGTGCAAAATGTTGGCCAATAAAGAAAGCATAAGACTAAGTTATGTTACGAGAGATGAGGATGCTCATGTGGATGAGTGGCTTTACTCTTAGAGATAAAATGCAAAATGAGTATGTTCAAAAAAGTTGGAGTAACTCGGTGGAAGATAAGATTAGAAAGAATTGATGGTTTGGCCACATAAAGCGTCGGCGTCAGATGACCCATTAGGAGATGCATTAGATTTGCCTTATGTTAATAAAGGTAGAGATAGACCTAAAAAGACCTGGTTAAGATGTATAAAAAATGACCATAGTATACTTGAATTAAATGAGAATTTGACACATAATAGGACACAATGGAGACGAAGGATTCATATAGCCGACCCCACTTAGAGGGATAAAGGCTTGTTGTTGTTGTTGTTGTTGTTGTTGTTGTTGTTATTATTGTTGTTGTTGTTGTTGTTGTTGTTGTTGTTGTTGTTGTTGTTGTTGTTGTTATTGTTGTATGAATCATCCTCAAGTTCTACATTGGCTTCCTGACTTGAGGATGATGCTCCCAACAAAAATCTCTTTGGCTTGACATCTGAGGATGACTTGGGGGCCTCCTTTACTACTAAACCTTCAACTTTCTGGGAAGAAAGTGAGGTTAGAGCTAAAGTTCTCAACTACTGTCTAAATGTTCTACATAATAGTGATTCAAATGCATTCATACTTTGCTTGGAGGCCTAGTCTTCATTACTGTCTGGCTTAAATGTCCCCTTCAAAGGGACTCGCTGAGAGGGGTTAGTTGGCGAGCTAACCACTTGAGACTCATCCTCTGAACTGGACTCTAAGTCTATATGGATAGTGGGTACTCACGTGAGCTTATCTCACTACTAGTTGGCCATGGAGGTCTTCCACCTCTGGGCGCCTCTAGATCGCCTCACCTCTACACTGGAGGTTAAGTCATCCTACCCATGTGTTCATATGGAGGAACAAACTGTGGGAGGAATGTAACATTTGGCTCTCCCTCTTCCTCGGTGTTTGATTCTCACTCGCTTGTGCTTTCTTTTTCTTTTCCTTTTTTCTTTTCTTTTTCTTTTCAATTTCCTTTTCTTTTTCTTTTATTTCTTTTTCTTTTGATTTTGAACATTCACCAAGTTCACGAGAATAGACTTTTTGATTTAGAGGAAGATCGTAGGTTGCATCTTCATAAATGTTGACCTCTCTAACTGAGAATGACTTCAAGTCTCTTTTGACGCAATACTCGATTCCACCTCTTCTGAATTTGATGCACTGGTGCAAAGAAAATGGAACAGTGTTATTTACATGTATCCAAGGCCTACCGAGAAGTAGTGAAAGATGTATCTGAATCTATTATGTAGAACTTAGCTTCTATCTTCCAATCATCTATCTCCAATTGCAACACTATAGAGCCTAAAGCTCTCTCGCCTTGTTCATTGAATCCTCTTAACATCATCTGATCTCCTCAGAGTTCAGAGGTGTCAATCATTAAGTAAGCAAGGGTCTTTAGACTCATAATATTCTCTAATGCACCTGGATCAACTAACACCATTGAGAGTCTGAATCTGCCCATGTCCACTGTGATGTAGAGGGGACGGTTATACTCGGTTGTCCCTAAAATAAGGTCTTCATCTATGAATGTAATTCCATGGGCTTCTCTTGAATAACATGCCTCCTCTCCAACAGCTGTCAACTGAGCTAAGCATATTTCTGGATCAAGAAGAGCTTTGATCAATGACTCCCTTATCTCTTTGGATAAGACAAGGGCATCATATATGCTTAATTTTGCTAGCAATTTTCTTTAGTGAGTGAGGACAATGTAGTCAACTCTGAGCTGATCCTCCATATGCATATCCATGGGTGGAGCATCTTTTGGAGGGACTTCTTGATCATTAGAACCAATGACTTGTTTACCTTTATCCTGAGGTGCTACCCTAAGAGGTAAAACTTTGCCACAATGAAGGTTGACTTCAATAACTTCATGAGATGATTTAATGGAAAGTTCTACTTGTTTATCAGGTTCACCTACAGCTTCTCCTATGGGATCATCAGAGTCTGATAACTCCAAATCAATCTCTATGGTCGAACTCGAATGATTTAGGAATGAAAAATCCATTTCTAAATCAGAAAAGGAATGATCGAACTAGAGTTATCAGTATTATTTTGTATACTTGGAGAGTTTTTGAGAGGAATAAAATATAGAGTATCATAAGTGGACAAGATGTAAGTGAAAGCTTTCTTCATTGATTTCTTCTTAGATGGAGGTACATGATAGAAATCTAATAAAGTAAGTGGGGTAAGGGGTTTAGTGCCCTTGTCCGCTGATACAATGCTCCTCCTAGCAGAAGAAGAGCTAATGGAGGAAGAAGTAGTAGCTGCAATGGTGGATGGAGTGCTAGACTGGGTGATTGTCTTCTATGCAATCCAGAAGTAAGGTGGGTGCTGCTTCTTCTTCTACCTCCTTCAAGTTATCCTTAGCAACTTGCAACCCTTCCTTAGAGTTGGAGGTTTAAGCTACTTCAGGCACCTGTAAGGGTAACTTTCTAATCTTAGAGATGATTTTCTTGGAGGTTTAGGATAGGGAGATATCCCAACCTTCCTCTGTCTTGAGAATATCGCTTGAATCCCCAAGGATTACCCTAATAAAATTAGAGGATTTTTCTAGTAAATATTCTTTAGGGATGATAATGGCACCCAACTTGTATCTATGCTCAAGCCTATCTTTAAAGGTAAAGCAATCTTCTAAGACATGACCTAGCATGCGATGGTAGGGGCAAAAGTTTTAATCATGACTCTTGCCCACATCCTCCAGCCTCTTAGACTCTTATAACTAAAAATCAAGCTTCTTTAAGAAGTTCTTAAAGCTCTTCCTAACTATCTCTCTCTTGAATGAATAAGGCTTATTCAATTTGTCAGCAAGAGTAGGTAAATGGTAGCAGCCTGGTGGTGGATTGGAGTACTGCTGCTGATGTTATGGGTGGGGATCTGTCGTGAATGGGGATACTCGGCAGGTGGCGTGGCCATGGCCCGAGGTGGCTAATAAAATGGTCGAGGTGGTGGCAAAGGAGGTGGTAGAGGAGGCTGTTGTGCTCAAGGTCTACCTAGTTGAACCCTCGTTAGCTGCTTCCTATTGTTAACTATTGTGACTACCCCTCACTTTTTCTCAAATGCCTTTTATGATTTAGGCTTGGTTGATTGATCTTGAAAAGGTAACTGTTTGACCTCTCCTTGTAGATTAGTCATCTTGTTGATTAATTGCATGAAGGCGACCAGACCATAAATATTTTTTAGTATAATTTCAATGGCATATTATTCAAATAGCTGTGGTTCACATTTCATACTTAAATTATGCCATCTAAGAATGTAATCAATAAAGGACTCACCAGGGTGTTATTGAGCTATAACGAGATAGCCCACAGTTACCCTTTACTGAGCTCCAGCAAATCTCTTAATAAAGAGTTGCTCCAACTCAACAAATTTCTTCATTGAACCATTGGGTAGTTCAACATACCAATCAAATGTGATGTCTATCAAACTACTAATGAAGAGGCAGAATAAGAGTGCATCGCACTCATTGCAAACATCTAGCCCAAGTTCGGTTACGTATTGCTATTATTTCTTGTCATCAAAAATTTTGAAGGAAGGAGGCATAAAACCCTTAGGATATTGGACGCCATCAAATTCTTCTAGGTAGGGTCTACCCTTTGGAACATATGAGCCACCTCAGGCTTGTGCCAACGCATCCGTCACTTGCTGCTCCACCAATTGATTGATATCTTTTTCTTGCATGGAGGTCCTATCCACCACCTTCCTATGCAAGCTACCACTATCCTGATCTACTAGAGAAGTGCTTTTGGGCTGATCTAGGACATGCGCTAACTCAGGATGATCTATCTCTATCGGCATATGTTGTGGTACTAAGGCCTAGTTTTAAAGTGCATGGAGGGCTGCTAATAAGTATTACATCCTCTTCTCCATATGGTTGATCTGATCATCCTTTTATTTAAGCTATTGATGGAGGTGTTGGGTTGAATGGATGGCATCATCTTCCTCAACCATAATACCTTCCTGACTATGCTGATCTCTATGAAGGGAGCTCCTAGTATTGACCATGTGGACCTCAGTTGAATCCTCAAGGAGATCATACTCTTCTAGAATAAAGTTGGCCTTTCCCTCCTCACAATCTGATTGGTCACTCCCTAGAAGCTTTCTCTTCTCTATAAAGTATTGTGCCAGAATCTCATCTAGGGAACGATCTAACCATGCTAGTATAAATATGCATTATTGACTGGTGGAGGGGTTGTGCTCACTGAAAGAGATGCACCTAACACAGCTTATCATTGGAGTGCTGGCTCAAGGAGGGTCATGACTACTGGAAGCGATATGTTCATGACTGCTCATGGGTGGAGTAGTGTCCCTTGGGAGATACACTACCATGGTGATTGTAGAACTATCCCCTTCTCCTTCTCTATGTCACTTTGCCTCTCGATGGTGGTGGTGTGGTGCAACCACGATCTGTCACCACTCCTTCTTTACCAAGATGAGTAGGAGGTGGGTAGAACTCTCTCACCGATTAATGGATTAGATGAGGATACTTTGGATGCGTAGGATCACCAATGGGGCTTCTTCTCCTCGGATGTTATTTTCTATGTCTTTGTAGGCATGGTGGATGGCGGACCAAGGTGATGGTGGGTGAGGTGGATGGATGTGGTGGAGACAACCGGACCCTCATCGGACTTTTTTTATGATTGGTGGTTCACACTATACTATCAATTTTGTGTCACAGTGGCGATGATTAGGAAAATTAACTAGAACGAAGGCCATCAAGCTGTCGTAAACCTCCATCTCTCTCCTTGGCCCGAGCTACGGCCCTCGATGCCATCATTGAATCACGTCTCACAGGGATGACAGACCTTAAGTCAAATAATGTACCAAACTGTAAACTTTTGTGTACCCTGCCTACCTATCATAATATTGTATGTAGACCGGCATAGGACTTCCTCCTGTCCCTAGCCAGAGCCTCGTGTTATGTAGGAGGTGGAGGCAATGCAGATATCCTCTGATAGTCCTCCTCTCCATCGATCTTGAGAGAGAGTGGCTTGTTCTCGTGATGAGAAATCTCACGGGGGGAACATTCCTCTGTAATGTAGGATGTGGCATCCATCTCTCGGGTGGCATGATCGTGGTGCCACTTGATCTTGACTTGCATCCCTGCACCGTGTATGGGAGGTATGTGAGGCTATCTGAAAGGGATAGCCTTCCCCTTAGAGGGGACCATTGAAGACATGTTAGCCGGCAGTATGGGAATAATTGGCCCGGTAGGAACTAGGAACCTCACCTTCCTCTCTTGGGGAAGGATACTTCGGTCAGAAAGCTCGATCTAGATGACTTCACCACTTCATCCCAGCTAACGATAGTGAGGGTCTCCCCCTCGCAAGTGATGCGGGCTCCCTCAAACCCTCGGCCAAAGAACACTATATGGGTGTAGTCAGTCTGTGGGAGGCTGGCCTAATCCAAGACCAAATCCATCTCGAACAGAAAGGTGAAAACAAACTTCTAAGAGGCCATGTGGGAAAACTGCAAAGACTGCATTGACTGATCTTAGCTGTATGTCTGCATTTGTTGAAATATAACATGTATCATATTTCTTCCTTGATATTTGTTCCACACAAGTAACAGAAGTTTAGAGTTTTGAACCCACGCTCAATAATTCAAATATGATAAGTGGGGTTCATTCAAGAGATTTGGACATTGAGGAGAGTCTTTGCCATTTGATTTTGATTCAGAACCCAACTAATTTAGGTAGGTTGGGTTGGGTTCTAAAATTTGAAGAGATACTTTTTTGGAGATATTTGTGTTTTGTGCATCTTGTTTGAAAATATTGATGGTTTGAAAGAACCTCTATTTAGCAAATTTGAGTGTGCTAAGAAGAGGTTGTGATTGTGTGTTTAAAATTTTTTTTTGCTTGAAGATTTGATTTGTGATATTTTGATTTGAAAATGGGGCTTCTTACTTAACAAATTTGGTATGTTAAGTAGAGGCCACATGTGTTTGATTTATTGATGATGAGACTTTCACTTAACAAATTTGGTATGTTAAGTGAAAGTCAAATGTGATTGTCAGATAGATTTGCTTTTCTTTGAAGATGGGAGTCCCACTTAACAAATTTGGTATGTTAAGTGAAAGCCCCAAATATGTTTAAGATATGTTTATTTTTCTTTGAGAATGAGACTCTCACTTAACAAATTTGGTATGTTAAGTGAAAACTCAAGTGTGATTTTACATAAAAAATTGGATCCTTATTTAACAAATTTGGTATGTTAAAATAGGGATCAAATGTGTGTTGAAAAGACACCCTGACTTAACAATTTTGGTATGTTAAGTGAAAGTCAAATGTGTTTATGATTTTGAAAATGAAACTCTCACTTAACAAATTTGGTATGTTAAGTGAAAGTCAAATGTGTTTATGATGAAACTCTCACTTAATAAATTTGGTATGTTAAGTGAAATTCAAATGTGTTTATGATTTTTAAAATGAAAGTCTCACTTAACAAATTTGAAATATTATGTGAAAGTCAAATGTTTTTATGATTTTAAAAATGAAAATCTCACTTAACAAATTTGGTATGTTAAGTGAAAGTCAAATGTGTTTATGATTTTTGAAAATGAAACTCTCACTTAACAAATTTGGTATGTTAAGTGAAAGTCAAATGTGTTTATGATTTTTGAAAATGAAACTCTCACGTAACAAATTTGGTATGTTAAGCGAAAGTCAAATGTGTTTATGATTTTTGAAAGAAAAAAACTTATTTAACAAACTTAGGTAAGTTAAATGGAGTTTCATTTGTTCTTATGATTTTCAAAAAGGGGGTTCTCATTTGACATACTTGGACATGTCAAATGAGATCCAAATGTGTCTTGAAGTCCAAGACTTTGGCAAGAAGGAGTTCTATCAGACAAATGCAAATGGTGCCAAATAGAATTCAATTTTCTTTACCTTCTCCAAGGGAAGGGGAACTCCCATTTAACAAATTTGGGTATGTCAAGTGGGGGGGTTCAAATATGTCTTGACTTCTCTTTTGTGTGTGTATGATTTATTACATTTTGAAAAGGTGGAAAACTTCAACTCTAGCACATATGAAGTATGCTAAGTGGAGTTTCAATTTTATATCATGATTTTATTCAAACATAGAATCTCCATCCAACAAATTTGAGTGTGTGGGATGGGGATAGCTATTTCCAAAAAAAAAAATGTGCTTTTGAAAAAGTCATTAAAAATGATTGATTGTGATTTTGAAAAGAACCTCCATGTAACAATCATAAGATTTGTTAGACAAGGTTTGGTTATATGTGTTTTGTGCCTTTTTGAAAATTTCTTATAAATTTTTGTGTAAAGATCTCTTATTATGTGGATTTTGAAAAAGTGCTTTTGGAAAGACATGTTATTTTGTAGAAGAGTTTTATTTTCTTATTGTTCATGGGATGAACCTTGCCTCACCATCAGGATGGTGAAGAGGTTCTTAATTTTGGTCATCTCCTTTGTTTGATTAATTTTAATTTTCACCTATTAGGGGAACCTAATAGGGATTTTAAGACCTACACGGAGTGAGGTCCTAAAACCTAATGGATGTTAGGGAGCTTTGCTTAAGGATGAAATAAGCTAAGTGCCAATGAAGAGAATGATAGTCTCAGATTTATATAAAATATAAGTCCACTATCGATGCTTGGAGATAATAATTGTCTATTAAAGATGGAGAGAGGAACCAACCCCAGCGGAGTCACCAGAAATATTTATGGCATTTAGTTTTGAGATGTGGGACACCATGCAGATCTTAGGAGGTACTTATTGAAGTAATTGGGTATGACATTAAGGAATGATGTACTATATTGAAAGATGGAAACCACCATCCTATAATGGACTTAATCACCTAATAAGGACTCCTAAGGCATGATGGGTCTTCAAATATACCAGAGATCTTTCCTCTACTTTATATGGAAAAGTAAAGTAGGGTTTATTTTAAGCCAAGTTTATTAAGTTCCCTATGGAGGCAAGCCCTCATAGTTAATTACATCCTAAAGAATGAGAATTCTTTAAGAATACTCTTGATTAAAGTAGACAATTAGGGTCTCTAAAGATTTCAAGGTTAAGACTATCAAAGGATTGGCTATTTTAGAAAATCAAATGGGATAGATCAAGAATAAGACTTATTTTGGAAGCCAAAGGAGATGAGTAGGGAATGCTTACGATACTAGGAAGCCTAGCGAGCAATCCAATCTATCTTATGGTTGGGCTTTATATTTTTGAAATTGAAGAGAGTTAATTGTTTGAGTTGACATTTTATTAGAATACTATGACTTATAATCCCACAACATAAGATTATGGAAATACCAAAGATGTGAGGATTTAAGCTTGTACCCCGCAAAGGAAAATAACAACCTCTAATCCTAAATCTAGGGAGCTTTGGCGAGGGCCAAAGCATGACCTAAATCTAAGAAAAAAATGGATATATGGTTTACCTCTACAAGAGAGAATAAACCACCCAACTGCTGGACTTATTACCTCTTGGAGTGGCAGCCAGCTAACTCCTCTTACACTTTAAATCCATGTGGGCAAGTCTTATGCTTTGCAAGATGGCTAGGTCATTGTTTGTTTAGAGAGGAAACTAAGTCCTTAAACTTACTCCCTAAGAGACTAGAGCATGAGTGGTATGAATTCATGACTTAATCTAATGCAAATTTTATCAAATTTATTTGATTCTTTTGGACTCTTTGTTTTGACACAAGCTATGGGATTTTGTATGCCTAAATGCATGAGAACTTGATTATGGGCCAAATCAAGAGAGAAAGGGGTGTTCTTCCATCAAAGGCTCTCACAGGTTAAGCTTTTACTCTCTGGCATAGATGGAAGCCCCCTCTTAATAAGAGTGGAAGAATATGACATGCATGATATACATTACATTCATCCAGTAAGGGTTGCTAAAATTTTATTATCTTGATTTAATTCTAGGCTTTTATGTGAGGTTATGAGTTATTTTAAAATTTTAGTTATGAGTTGTTAGTTGGATAGAAAATTTAATTATATCCTAAGAGCCTACCACATCCAGGCCACACATTCAAACATAAACATGAAGAAACTAGGAAAAGCATGCAATTCTAGTGCATAATCCAAACATAACATCACATAATTTTATAGCCGAGCTCTACCCTTATACAATCCAGATTATAAGAATAATACATGCTATGGGAGTCTTCTTTTCTTCATTTCTTCCTTCTCTTCTTTTTGATTTAATTTGCTCCAAATGTATCATAGGGCACCCCAAGGACTAAGCCTTCTAGCCACTGCTCATCCTAATCCCCTATAACACTAATCCTAATTCCTAATGTAAAATTACATTAAAAAATGGAAAAGTAAATCTAGCTACACTTGCAAAATAAATGTTAGCTAAACACACCATATAACTCAAACAGTTATATGAATGATTTGGACTTAGCACCTGACACATGGGTAACCAAGCCCACCTGTCCTGATGTGGGTTATGCTTAGGGGTTAAGCAACACTGACAAATTATTTATATATTTTATTAGACCTTAAGCACCCGAGAAAATATGATTAGGCTAATCAACTACCAGTCTAGACATACACCCTCATCTAGTCTAAAATATTACATCACAAAATAAAACATAATATACATATACAACTTAACTAGAAGTGGTGACTTGGTATTCTAATGTGTGCTTAAGCTTGTGTGACAAGACTTTAAACTTCTTTAGTTTAAGTTTCAATTTATAGTTTGAATTGTTTAAATTTTTACCTTTGGGTGATTTCAATTTAAATGATTTAATGATTTATTTTCATTTTTATTTCACTTTTATTTGGTTAAAATGATGTTTAGGTTTTCAAGAATGAAGAGTAGAATGAATTCCAATTGTAGACATAACTCACCCTATTCTACATCCTAACTCCTAAAGAGTCTGGCTAAGGTCCTTAAATATCTTAATTATCCCATTTGAGTTTGTGTAATTCATTTGATTTGATTTAGATTTTAGAATTTGAGTTTGTTTAATCTTCATGTATTTGATTGATTAAATTTGGATTAAATGTATTGATTTAATTAAATCTTGATAATTCAATATCCTTAATATCTAATGAGGTTTAAGTTTGTTTAAATCCATGTGTTTTTGATTGATTAATTTTAGATTAGATGTTTTAATTTAATTAAATCTTGATAATTTAATATCCTTTTAAATTAATATCTAATTCTTTTCCTTAATTATGGTTATGTGACTTAATTTCATGTTTATTTGATTTGATTATGGTTAATTTAATCATAGTTTGATCAGATTATATTAATTAAGATTTTATTTTGATTTTAATTGAGTTTTATTCTTGTAATTATGATTTTTTTTAATCTCATCCATTTGTCATGTTTATCAAAGTTTGGTTTGTATTTTGATTTCACACATTGGATAGTTAATTAGTTTATCTTATTTAAGTAGGTTGAATAAGATTTGATTTGATTTAATATTAAATTGATGAGAGTCTTTCTTAATTTAATTTAATTTGATTAATTTGATTTGATTATTTATTAGTGGGTTTAGGTTCAATGATTATGTAATTAGTTTAATTAAGAAGTGTTTATGTTAATTATAAAGGTTTAATTTTAAATTTTATTTCATATTCATTTAGGTTAATGATGTAATTAATGACTTAATAATTTAGGTTTAATTTAGGTTTTGATTAATATTTAATTGCATTTATATTTGATTAAGTTTAAGTTTAATACGATTAATTTGATTGACTTAATTAGCTAATTTAACATATGTGATCAAATTAATCAGTAGATTAATTAGGTGTTTGATTTTACTTTTATTTAAAAATAGTTAATTTGGTTTATTAAGATGATGGATTAATTCATTAAATTTGCATTAATTAGGTGTTTATTCAATTGGATTAGCTAAAGGGTAATTAGTTTAATTAAGAAGTGTGTTTAAGTTAATTATTAAATTAAATAAAGATTTATTTAATTTTTAATTTACTTTTATATTTATTTAGATTAATGATGTAATTAATAACTTAAAGATTTATTTTTAATTTAGGATTTGATTGGTATTTAATTGCATTTATGTTTGATTAATCTTAGGTTTAATATGATTACTTTGATTAACTTAATTAGTTTACTTGAGGGGTGTGATTAACTATTAAATTTAATTAGGGGTTTGATTTAAGCTTAATTTAAGAGTTAGCTTTAATGTAATTTATTTAAATTAACTTGATTCATTAAGATTATGGATTAATTCATTAAGTTTGCATTAATTAGATGTTTGATTAATTTGGTTTGATTAAAAATAATTAAATTTTGGATTATTAGATTAATAAAAGATTTATTTAATTAATGACTTAATTTCCCACATTTGAGTGATTTGATTTAGTTAACTGTTTTACTTAAGTTTGATTTTATTAAAGGATTATTGTTATTACCATCATTATTATTAAGTTAATTATCTATTTATTTTATTTCAATTAAGTTTGATTATTTATGATTAGAGTTTTATTTGATTTAATTCATTTATTATGTTTGTTTAATTTCATTAATATGTTTGATTTAGTTATTAGGTTGAAATATTTAATGGTTGAGTAACTCCCTTATTCCAAATGGAATGATTAAATTAATTAAGTTCACTTTAGCTTTATTTGGTTTGGTTTGGTTTGATTAATATTAAGCAATTATGATGTATTGGATTTATAATGAATTTAACTTTTTAGTTTACTTAATGATTAATTAGTTTCAGTTTATTTATATTCATTAAAAAGTTTCACATGATTAAGATTGCATGGTTAGTGTAAGGTTAGTCATACTAGTTTGACCCATGTTAAAGTTTCCTAAATTTATTTAGTTTTAAGTTTGATTTAAGAGTTAATCATTTAATTGAGTTTTATTAACTTAAATAAGTTTAATCATATTTAATTTAATTTCTTAGAGGATTATGATATTTTTTCGATTTGAGGTTTGATTAATGATTGCTTAAGTGTTATTTCATTTTATTTTAATTTATTATTTAGATTATTATGAATTTCATTTTTATTAATTCCTTAATTTGTTAAATTTTAACCCTAACTATTTATTGTAGGTTCATTAAGCTTCATAATATCATATTATTATCATTATTATTATTATTATTAGGATCTTAAATGTTAAATGAAGTGATTTGAGCCACTTTGAACATTTTTGTAAATTTCTGGATTTTTATTTATTTTATTTTATTGAAATAGAAAATCTGAACTTCAAAATTTAATTTCTCCCAATACAGAAGTCTTTTTTACTTGAGATTTTTTATCATAAGTTTGCTTTAACTTTAGTATCAATCTCTGAAAATTTCAATTCAATCAAACTTATATTTTTAGAGTAATTAATGAAATTTTATTTTTACTAAAACCTAAATTAAGCTCAAACCATTTAGTAATATTTGGGAATTTTGGGTTTGTTGAATTCCACTCAAAAAGATGAATCCAATGAGCTCTTATTTGTAATTTTTAGTTAGGTGTTTTATTTTCTATAAATTGTTTAAGTAATTTAAGTATTTTAAAAAACTAATTTTTTATTTAACATGATGTTGATGTGGCAACACCGTGGCCATGCGCGATTGGATGTGGTGCCGCATGGGACGCCGCACACGCATGCATCGGCAGCAGAAAATGGTGCAGTGAGATCACGACGCATGGTTTGATCCAGATCGTCTGATCTCACATCGAACATTCCAGATCAAATCGCACGATACAGAGGCCAGGATCGCATGATCGGTGAGCAATCTGAGCATTTCGATTGCACAAACTGTGGGATAAGATGGTCCATAACACATCCGGTGATCTGAAGGCCGGATCGCGTGATCAACGAGCGTTCCGAGCCATCCGATCCAGCGAACCGCAAGATTGGATGGCTGCTGCTAGCCAGTCGTGGAAACAGTGAAAACCAAAGGTATTTTTGAAAAAAAAAAGGGAAATCTAAATGAAAACTTGTCTAAATAGACTTATTTTCACATCGATTCACACCAAAATATTTCTATTTTCTAATTGGGATGATATAAAATATAAAATGCAGGATTCTCTAGGATAAATTTCTAAAATTTTGCAAAAAAATCATCATAAATGAAGGATCCTAAGGTTGGCTATGGCTTGGCAAAACTTACCTCACCAGGGATGGTTTTTGGTGGCGGTGAAGATCTGAGCGAGCTCCTAGGTGCAAGAGAAAGCTTCAGAATGAGTGTAGCCTTCGCCTTCACTTCGGAATGATGTATTTTCTAGTGCTTGTTGTTCCTCGCTGAAATTCACCCGATTTTGATATTTTTGGCTCAAGAGAGCTGGGGAAGTGGTGGCTGGTTTCTTTGGGGAGCTCTTGGGGGCTGAATAGTGGTAGAAGAAAGAGGAATGAAGCCTCATTTCCCCATCCTTTAATAATGGCTGAAAATCCACCCTTTTTTGAATTTTTTGGCTCCAAAGTGTTGTCATTTTGCTTGGGGTGATTGGGATGGGTGATGGATTGATTGAGGACTTTGGATTTTTGCTCCATAGTCTTCTCTTGCTACCATATGATCAACTCCATTGAATGTCATGATGAATAGAATTAAATGAAATTGGGTGGAATCCTATGTGAGGGAGGATCCATGAGAGATTTAATTAGGTTGAGTTGATTTTGGACTGATCCCCAAAAGGTTTGGATTGGTTTTGATCAGCCCCAATGGGTCATGACTTGGTTTCAAGGGATTTGGCTCAATTTGGGTCATATGGGTCACATTGGGTCATACCAGGTTAGGTTGACCAATTGATCAAATTGGGTCAAACCAAGGCTTAGGTTAGGTTCAAATTATAATTTGAAGAGTTTTGGTATGATAAATTTGATTTAATTTGGCTCATTTGGAATCAAATGGGAGTCAAGTTGACCAATTTGACCAAAATTGGCCAAATTCATTATGGGATTCATGTTCAATTGACTAATTAAAGATGAATGTGGTCTTTAGTTCAAATCAATTTGGATTTAATTTGGATTTAAGCGAAATTGACCATTTATTTGGGCTAAATTGGCTAGTGCTTAATTGATTAAATTATAATTATTTGGTAAAGTTCAATAATCAATTTGGAATGAACTTGAGTCATTGGTTGTAATTAATTTGGGTTAGATCATGATTTGACCTAAAGCCTTAGGCCAATTTGGGTCAACTTAGGAGCTTGGCTCCAATTGACAAGTCCTATTTAAATATTTTTTGGGTTGAAATTTTGATTTATTTAATTCATTTCATTGGGAAATTTGACTTGGTTTCCTTTGATCAAGGTTGAGAGGTTTGGAATCCAATAATTGAATTGGTCACTTGTCAAGTGGACCTAAATTGTTTGGTTTTGGTTTGATTCAAGTTTAGTTGAACTTATATATGAGCCCTGGATTGAAATATAAATTTAACAACAATCAATTTGGAGTCTAAGAGATTTTGGCTCATTTGAGATTTTCAAGTCAAAAGGGCTAGGTTGGGTTTAACTTAGATTGGCTTCAATTTAATTTTATGATTGTAGGTTTCATTTAAATTTGGGTAGATAATTGAATGAATGATTGATTCAAAAAAAAAATCCATTAGTTTTGACTTGATTTGGATAGAATTTGGCTAAGTCCAAAGAATTGGCTTAAAGGATATAAATTACATTTTGGTTTAATGTTGTATTTGGTCTTGGCCATTTGGATTTATATTTCATTTATATTTATGAATATAAATGAAGCTCTAAATGATTCATGAGAAATCACTTGAGTTTGGAGTGATTTGGAAGCAAATTTGACCAAGTCCATGGATGTAGGTCAAAAAGGCTTAAAGGGCAATCAATTTAGTTTAATTCATTTTTGGTCATTAGAAGGTGGGTTTCATTTATATTTGTGAATATGAATGAAGGAATAATTGATTTATAAAGAAATCAATTGAGTTTGATTTGATTTAAAGGGAGTTTTGGCTAAGCTTATGAAGGTGGCTCATATGGCTTAGGAAGGGTCTTGGGATTTGAATTTGATTTTAGGTTTTAATCATTTGGAGCCAAATTTGGGATATGGATTTGAAATTTGGATTTGAATTTGAGATTTAAATCTGAGTTTGATTTGAGAAAGTATCTAGATTAGTTTTAGGCTATAGGATAGGTAATTTTCTTAAGCCCTAAGGCATAGCCTAATCTTATGATTAACCCTTCTAAGTCTCTAAGCTTAGGTTAAGTGTTCACCTAATCACTAGAAGTGTCTAACGACTAAGGAGTTCTTAGTGTCTAGAAGAGTCCTAAGTCTAAGAAGAGGAGGTTAAAAGCTCACTCCAAAAGTGAGGTCAATAATAAGATAACATTCATTTCAATGATCGATCCGCTGAAGTTCTTGATGATAAGACCAGCGTTGATAGGTCGTTTGAAATGATGGGCAGTACTCCTGTTACAGTTTGATATTATATATGTATCTAAGAAAGCAATGAAGGGAAAATATTAGCAAATTTTCTCACTGCACATCCTATCCTAGCAGATACAGCAGTCAGTGATGATTTACAAGATAAACAGATTATGCTTATCCATGAAAAAGAAAAGCTATAGATCTAGGAAATGAATTTTGATGATGCATCATCTATTAAGTATGCTCAGCCCCCAAATCTACCAAAAGTAAGTGTTGGCATTGGCCTCATCTTCATAACACTGGAAGGTGATATAATGAGGCGTTCATACAGGCTGACTGAGCCAAGAACCAACAATAAAGCTAAATACGAGGCATTGGTGGCCGATCTCGAAGAAGCTGTTGTTATCGGCATCCAAAATTTAAGAATCTTTGGAGACTCTCAAATGGTCATCAACCAAGTGTTGGGTCTTTATAAGATTAATAAGCTTGAACTGTCGTACTATCATAGGTGAGTGCTTGAGCTCATGAAGCAAATTTCAAATAATAAACTGGCCCAAGTTTCTCGATTGAAGAATAATAAAGCAGATTGCCTGACCAAGCTGGCAAAAGAAATGACGAACATGGATGACAATGATGTATTGATTGAAGTGTCCACTCATTAAGTTCTGTAATCAATAAATTCATATTCCTCGTAAGTAGAGCGGATATCAAACTTAAGCCAATAGGAAGCAATTTAAATTGCTCCTCACTCTCCCAAAGAACGACAAGTACAAGAGAGAGAAAACTCAAAAGTACTATGAAGAAGTCATGTGAAGCTTTCATAGTGGGAGATCCTGATGATTGGAGACAACCCTTCATCGATTATTTTAAGGAAAGCAAATTGCCGAGTAGTAAATCACTAGCCACACGGATTACCAAAAGGATCCTACAATATGGGTATGTTAATTTTACATTGTACTGTAGATCCTTTGAACAAATGTGGCTGCGATGCTTATGGACGGATGAAGCCAACAAAGTCATGTCCGAAATTCATGAAGGATTTTGTGGGGTGTATCAGCTAGGTCCTAAAATGATAGCAAAATTTAAGAGGATGGGATACTATTGGCTTTCAATGGTGAAAGATTGCATACATCATGCCAAGAGATGTCATGAATGCCAAGTCCATGGGAATCTCATTCATCAACCTCTGAATCCTTTGCACCCAATAATAGCATCCTAGTTTTTCAAAAGGTAGGGCATGGATATAATCAGATCGATTGATCCTCCATCATCAACTGGACATTGGTTCATTCTAGTGGCTACTAACTACTTCTCCAAATGGGATGTAGCTGCTCCATTTAAGGAAGTCACAATTGATCAAGTCGTTGTCTTCTTCACCAACAACATTGTCTATAGATTCAGGGTGCCACGATGAATCATTTCAGACAATGGCCGAGCTTTCAAGAGTGTGACGATATATAGATTCGCTGATCGACACCAAATCGATTAGCGGTACTCATCAATCTACAATTCAAGGGCCAATGGCTTGGCGGGGGCTTTCAATAAAACCTTAGTGAAGTTACTAAAAAATATTCTCATTTAGAATAAAAGAGAGTGACACACTAAAATGATGGAAGCACTCTGGTTATATAGAATAACTTAAAAATGTCAACTAAAGCCACTCCTTATGCTTTAACATTTAGAGTTGAAGCTGTTATGCCACTAGAAGTTGAGTTACCATCACTTCGAGTAACTGTCCAATTCAATCTTACTCAAGATGAGAACTCTCACCTACGAATGGAAGAGTTGGATGTGTTTGACAGAGTTAGACTCCAAGCTCAACAAAGTTTAGAAATTTAGCGAGAAAAAAAGTCCAAAGCATTCAATAGTTCAATACGTCCTCGGACATTCCAGAAAGGTGAATTAGTTCTAGTGCTGAGAAGGCCAATTATCTATTATCGCAAGATCGGTGATAAATTTGAAGCTAACTGAGAAGGTCCTAACGTCATAGAGAAGGTATACAAAGGAGGATCCTACCAGCTTATTGATAAGAATGGTCAATGGCCGATGCCACCAATCAACGATCGATATCTTAAAAAATATCCCAACTAAGTGTGGATAAGTATATAAATACTTAAATGAAGCTTGGGCTAGTAAGGCTTTCATGTCAACTACACATGTAATATTACTTGAAGATTCTCTCATAAAATGAGAACGCATTTTCAAGTTACTGCGAAAGCCTTCTCCTGTTAGAGAGGTGGCATTTTCTTATATATTTAGCTAAGTTGACATCGTGCTTCAAGCCGAGATACTCATATATATATATATATATATATATATATATATATATATATATATATATATATATATATATATATATATAATCAAAATGAGCTCCATTTATTTTATTAAAGAAGTTCAAACTCTATAATACATTTCTGAACTAATCTGCAATCTCCCTGTTAGATAGGGGACATTTTTTTTAGTTTTTATAATCAAAGCTATTCAATCCTTTCCTGTAAAACATGAGATCTTCTTGTATATACATTTATGTTAACATCAAGCTTTATGACGAGATCCCTGAATATATCTATAATAATTATTATTAATGTTGTAGGTTCTTGCAATAACAAGAAGAATCCACTTTCATGCATGAAAAGACTGCCTTAAATATTAAAAGTTTCTCTCCAAGATTCGTCATATTCTCAAGATCAAGTTAGAAAAACTCCCAATTTCAAAAGATTCAATCAACTAAGTTGGACAAATATCAACCTCTACTTCTTCAAGTCTAAGACATGAATAGGTTATAAAAGTTGAGCTCAACAAACTCACAAGTAGCTAAGTTGTTGACGCTCTCCTTACTCAACAAACTACAAGAAAAGGCCACAGTAAAAAGGCCCTCGTTCATTAGTCTGATGACCAAACCGCCAAGCCATCATAGCTTAAGTCAAAGACTCGAGTAGGTTCTAAAGGTCAAACTTAACAAGCCCACAAATGGTCAAGTTTCTCATGCTCTCCTTACTCAACAAGCCGTAAAAAAGGCTGTAGTTAAAGAGCCTCTGCTCGTTAGTCTAATGATCATAGTTTTTCAAACTTAAACCAATCCAGCTTAGTGACTATAAGCAATCAGAATCTAATAGATCTTTCCACTCAATTGATGGACCATGATAATCTAAGGAAACTCTCAATTTAGAGCTGCCTCAAATCAATTTATATATTGCCTGCAAGGTAATATTCTAGTCCCTTTTCAAATGATCTGATCTTAAGCACAAGGTATAGATCAAAGCCAATTTCCTCATCAAGTTCATCAAAGCAAAAAAGCATATGACTGAGGAAGCAATTCCATAGTTCAAACAAAGATGATGGCCAGACTAAAGGAATTATGTGGTTATTCAGTCTATTAAAGCACATATTGTTAGACTGATAACTCAACATTAACCTAATATGAGCCAGAAGGCTCGGTCATCAGTATGCACCCTTCAACGAGTCCGTCAAAGTAGCAAGCATAGGATTTATGGTGTACATACACTTTCTAACAAGTCAATATGGATAAATTAGGTCGATCATTCATCAAGTCCGTCAAGATTAAAGTTAGGACAGAAGGAATTTCAAATCTCAAAATAAATAAACCAATTTCACCATCAAACTCAATCAAGCACAAAGCTATGGTCGGAGGAAATTCAAATCCACAATAGCACAAAAGAAAGAGATCTTCAGTAAACCCATAAAAGCAGAGAGTAAATGGTGGAAGAAGCTTTTATCCATCCAACAAGTCAATCAGAATAAATTGGTCAATCATGTCATTTAGCTCGTCCAAACACACGACATTGTACTGGTGATAGATCCCCTCAAAGTTCCATAAATTATTGAAATTAAATATGAAATTATTCAAGATCCATGGCCAGCTTAAAGGGTCAATCAATTTTCAACAAACATGACTCGCTCCATCCGCGAATCAAGTTTGTTGGGGGGCATTTGTTAACCTCCATGCATGCTGCATTAGTCGAGTAGAGCTCACAAAATAAATTTGACAGACTATGAATGCAATAGTATCCAAATCAGAGATGAAATACACTCGATGGTGCTGAAAATTAGTCAAAATTGATCAGAATATGCATATTGCATAATTCGACGGTCGACCGATCAAGAAAGAAGTTCGTCGATGCACCTACGCCCACATTGGAGTCGGGAAGCTGCAACGACATCAAATGACCTCCGTTCATGAAATTAATTATTCCATTAGCGTCAAAATATCAAAACCTATCAAATTAGACTATTCACGCTCAATTTGGATGAGTATGCATGAATATCGAGCAATCAGATACAACAACACATAAATCAGAGCTGAATTGCACTAGCCATCACCAAAATCAATCAAAATGAACTCTGATTAACAAACAGACTCCTCCATCACATTTAGAATATCAAAATTGATTAAAATATACATCTTGCATAATTTGAAGATTGATCGGTTAAGAAGGGGAGTCATTGAAGCGCTTACACGCATATCAAGGTTGGGAAGCTGCGACGATGCCCAAATAACCTTCGTTCACAAAACGGACTGCATCATTATATTCAGAATATCAAAATAATTTACAATCAACATATATATTGCCTATATGATAATGTGAGAATAAAAAACTTAAATTATGTCTAATTAAAAAAAAAACTTATAAATACCCACTCTAATCCCACAACCCGAACACATAGCCTAAAAGACTCCTCATAGCCGGCCCTAAATCCCGATCTCCCTCTCTCTCTTCTATCTCTCACAGCAGCCCAAAGTGAAAAGAAGGGAGACATTGCCAAGGTAACACTTCTTCTTTCCTCCTTCCCATATTACGTCGATAGCCAGCGATAGCACCAATGAGTGGCACGCTTCTAGTCGCGGCAAGACCTACACACGCACAGCGCCTGTGCGACATCCATGCCAACATGCGCACCCACACCAAGACATTGTGCCGCATGCACGCATGCTCATGCATCCGATTGGATTGAAATGTACTGACGCCCCATTGTACCCGTGTTACGCATGCATTCTCCCAAGTCGATTGAAATATACTTGTACACATCTTTCTTGATGCGGTGAGGAAAGATGTACTTGTTTATGGGTGTATAAGTACCTGTACACACCTTTCTTAGTGTGGCAGAAAACTTTGTGTTTCAACAGGTATCTTAGAGCCCCATACATACCTTTTTTTTGCATGGTAGGATGGCGCATTCAGGTGGTGATTTGTACCACCCATACATGCCTTTCTTAGCATGGTGGGCAAGCCCAGCATACCCGAGGAAGCCTCTTACACGGGGATGACCCTGGGATGCTGCTGAAATACTGTTAAACTTCACACCGATAGTGGGGCCTAAATTGCTTGACATAAAGCCATGTCATAATATAAAATTATTGTTTAAACTAAATTGCAGATTTATAAATACTCATACACGCTTTTCTTGGCATAGCAAAAAAATATGTGTTTCACACAAGTACATCAGAGCCCCATACATACCTTTCTTGGCATGGTGGGATGGCACATTCAAGCCTTGATTTATACCACTCATACACGCCTTACTTGGCATGGTGGGCGGCCCAGGTAACCCCATCTGGGGATGATGTCGAATCTTTGAAATCGCTAAACTTTTACACCATCATGAGGCATAAATAATTTAATAAAAATTCAACTATAAAGATAAAATTAATATTTTAACTTGACATTGCAAGTATATAAGTACCTGTACAGGCCTTTCTTAGCGTGGCGGGAAAATATGTGTTACATGCAGGTGCTTTAGAGAACCATACATGCTTTTCTTGGCATGGTGGGATGACACATTCAGCCATGGTGTTTACACCACCCATACATGTCTTTCCTGGCATGGTGGGCAGGCCCAGCCTCCATTATAGGCCTCTATGTGGAGTTGACGCCAGGAAGCTGTCAAAATACTATCAAAATTTTATCTAAAATCTTAAACTTACAATAAAACTCAATCAAAATAGACAACACTATTCAAATCTTTGAAGTTAAATCAATTTTAAATTAAATAACCCGTATGGGTTCTAACACTATGCTGAATGCTTAAACTTAGTGTCTGAGGATGCTGCACGGGTTGATTCTCAGTTGGGTCTTAGGACCAGATCCTAGTTAACAAAACCTAAAAATTAAATAATAATATTATAAGAATTCTAACTCAATAAGACATATGAGAAGCTAATTCTGTCATATGACAGTAGATTTAATCCTATATTATTAAATTAATAGAGTTGACAGGATCTGGAATAGTAAAATAAAACATACACGCTGATGACGGCTATGTTAAATGAAGATTTCAACTAGAGGGGATACTTTCATCAAAATGTGATTACAATTTTAGATCAAATTAACTCAAATTAAGTATCAATCCAAATGTAAAATCCAACATATTATTAAGTGTTAAATGCTTAAATGAAATTCAATCTTTAAAGAACTTAAAGCTAAAACTCAATCCACATTCCGTAATAGTTTGCTGAATGCGACAAATTAAGAAAACTCTAGCTCGCAAAAGAACCAAAGTTACATCAAGCGTATTTCTATATTCACTCTCAATCAATCTCATGCCAGCAAGGACGTGGCCTGTTGTTGACCTCACTTTTGGAGTGAGCTCTCAACTTCCTTATTATATATCTAGGACTCTCATAAACACTAAGAGTTTCTTAGTCTTAAGATTAGTGAACACTTATTAGAGACTTAAAAGAGATAGCCATAGGGATAGGTTATGCCTAAGGATTTAAGAAGACTTGCCTACCCTATAGCTCAAACCAAATCCTTGCTTCTTATTCCAAATCAAATCTCAAATTCAAATCCAAATTTCAAAATCGAATCCAAATGATAGAAACCCATGATTAAATTCAAACTCCAAATCCCTTCTTAGGCCCTTTGATTTTATCTTATGGACTTAGCCTTAACCAAATTCAAATCAACCCCAATTCAATTGATTTTCTCAATAATCAAATTTAATCTCTGATCAAATTCTAAATCATAAATCAAATCCAAATGAACCAAACCCAAATCAAATCAAATTCTCGATTTTAGCCCTTTTAGCCAAATTTTTGAACTTGGCTAAATCATACCTAAATCAACTCAAAACTCATGGATTTCTTCATGATTCAATCACTCCTTTAATCATTATTCCAAATATAAATATAGACTATAATTATCAAACCAAATCCAAGTCAACTCATGTCAAACCCAACCTACCCCATTTGACTTGAAATATTCAAATGAGTCAAAACTCATTTGAACATAAACTAATTGCAATTGATTTTATATGTAAATCTCAAATCCATATATAAACTCAACTAAAAAATCAAGCCAACTAAGCCCAATTGGCTCACTTGACCTAAAGTGGCCAATTTGGCCTACATGAACCAAAATCCAATTCAATTCAAATAAAAGTGAATTAATGATGGAGGTGGGCATTCTTTCTTTTGATGAGATTGAGAGAACGTGGGTATTGGAGGTGAAGAAAGAAGATATGTTAGATAACTAGCGCTCCCACCAAAGATTGTCAAGGTTTGGCTACCAAGCTCTCAAACCACAAGAATAACTCAATAATTTGTAATTGTCAAAAGTTCTCCTTCATTCTAGTAAGAGGGTCTATTTATAGCCATTACAAGCATCTTTCAAAAGAAAAGAATTCAAATCATAAAGGGAAAGGTGGGTGGCCACATTAAGGTGAAGCATTAAATCGCCTTATTATTTTATGTCATCCACCCATTTCACATGCTATTTTTTTATGTGGATTCAACCACCTCACATGTCATGCTTTGAATTTTTAAATGCTAAATTTTAAACATGGAGTTTCTAGAAGAAAATTAAAAATTACGTTAATAAAAAAAGATGAAATCATAAAATGGGCCTTAACAGGCTAATGGGCTAAGCCTTCTTCTTTCTTAAACTTTCTTGGGGTTTAGCTTGAGATCTTTTAAATGGGCCTTGAGCTCTAATTTTTGGATCCTCTTGATATTTTACATCAACTCCCTTGGGCTCAATTGAACTCTGCTCCATAGAGTTGAAATCTAAGAAGTCTTCTACTAATTGTGGGGCTAAAGTCTCCAAATCAGTACGGGTCAACCATGTGTCTTCAGTTGGTAGCTTATTCTTCCAACAAACTAGAAAATGATGTTCAGAAGCTGGATTAATGGGTGCTTCCTCAGTGATAATATAGTCAACTTCAAAGGAAGAAGGCTTCCGTAAGTACGATGACATATCTTCTGCTAAATAGTTTGACTGAACAAGTGGAGGTTTGTTAATTCCTTCATATGATAGAATATCTTCAATATTAATAACTGGATGAATGAGCATATCAGCGGGAAAATCAAGGTGATAAGCATTAGTTCCAATTTTTTTTAGAATTTTAAACGGACCACAAGCTCATGCATGTAATTTCTTATATCTAGTGGTTTAATAATGCTCAGGCCAAATGTGAATCAATACATAATCACCTTCTTTATATTCTTTTGTTGAACGATTATGATTTGCCTTAGAAGCATAGTTTTCATTACTTACAGTAATTTTCTTTCTTATATCTTCATGAAGGCTTTGAAAATCTTTAGAAAATGATAATGATGCATCAGAAAATACATGAGATGGTAGGTTTGCTACATCTATTGGTCGTCGTGGGTTTTTACCATAGACTATCTCAAATGGTAATTTTTTTTTATAGTTCTAAATATAGTACTATTATAGGCAAATTTTGAGGTTGGTAAATGTAAATCTCAATTTCCTAAACTTTTACCTACCAAGCATCTAAGCAAATTTCCTAAGGTACGATTAACTACTTCAGTTTGTCTATCAATTTGTGAATGAAAGGCAGAAAAAAATTTTAATTTGGTACCTAATAATTTCCATAATATTTTCCAAAAATATGAAACAAGCTTAACATCTCTGTCAGAAATAATGGTTAAAGGGAGACCACAGAGTCACACTATTTCTTTAAAAAATAATTTGGCTATATAAGAAGGATCATTTGTTTTGAACAAGGTAAGAAATGAGCCAATTTTGAGAACCTATCCACTACCACAAAAATAATATCATGTCCTTGAGCTGTCGTAGGTAATCCTAAAATCCATTGATAGGTCTTCCCAAGGCCTATAAGGAATGGGTAAGGCAGTGTATTATCCTGACTTTTGTTTGATAGTTTTAGCCTGTTTACAAATTAAACATTGAGCCACTAATTTTTGAACATCTCATTTTAATGAAGGCCAATAAAATCTATTTTCTAATAAACATATGGTATTATCCTTTCCAAAATGACCTACACCCCAAAGATGTAGCTCGATAAGGAATTCTCTAAGAGAAGATCGAGGAATACATAATTATTTTTCTTTATATAAATATCCATTTGTTATCAAGAATGTCCCTTGTAAAGTTATAGGTTTATCTAGGTGTTCAAGATAAATTACGTGAAAGTTAGGGCACACAATATAATCATCTTTAATTCTATCAAATCTTGGGATTCTCAATTCTAAAGAGGAAATCATTAGGTTTACCCTGGATAAAGCATCAGTAGGTTTATTCTCAATTCTAGGCTTATGCTTTAGAATAAAGAGTAGTCTTGCAAAAATTCAACCCATTTTGCATGCCTATAACTTAATTTTTGTTGAGTATTAATGAATTTTAAGGCATGATGATCAGAATTAAGTATAAATTCTCTATGTAGAGATAGTATCACCAATACCTTAATGATTGAATTACAGCATAAAACTCTTTATCATAAGTGGAATATCATTGTTTGGCTTCATTTAACTTTTTTACTAAAGAATGCTATAGGATGATTCTCTTGACTTAAAATTCCACCTATCTCAATTCATGAAGCATCACATGTCACTTTAAAGGCTTTAGAAAAACCAGGAAGCCTAAGTATTGGTGTATAAGTGATAAGAACTTTAATTTTCTCTAAGGCCTTTTGTGCATTAGAAGTCCAACAAAATTTATCTAATTTTAGTATATCAGTTATTAGAGCAACAATGGTACTAAAATTCTTAATAAATCTCCAATAAAAAGTGGCTAAACCATGGAAGCTTCTAACTTCAGTAATACTTTTAGGTGATGGCCAATCGAAGTTTGCTTTCACTTTAGAAGGATCAAGTTTAAGTCAAGTAGTGGATATAATAAAGCCTAAAAAGATTACCTTAGCTTGCAAAAAGAAATACTTTTTAAAATTAATGTATAATTTCTCTTGTCTAAGTAGTTCAAAGACTTTTTGTAGGTGTTGTAGATGTTCATTTTCACTTGGACTAAAAATCAGAATATCATCAAAATACACCACCAAAAATTTACCTATATATGGTTTAAGAATAGTTTTCATTAATCTCATAAATGTGCTAGGAGCATTTGAAAGTCCAAAGGGCATGACAAGCCATTCATAAAGACCATAAGGGGTCTTAAAAGCCGTCTTCCACTCATCTCCTAATCTAATCCGAATTTGATGATATCCACTTTTTAGATCAATCTTTGAAATAAAATTTGCTCCTGAGATTAAATTTAACATATCATCTAATTGGGGAATAAGAAATCTATATTTGATAGTAATTTTATTTATTGCATGACTATCAACACACATTCATCATGTTCCATCTTTCTTTGGAGTTAATAATGTTGGGACTGCACAAGGGCTAAGACTCTCTTGAATAAAACCCTTTCTTAATAATTCCTTAACTTGTCTTTTAATCTCAACATGCTCGATAGGATTCATCTTATAATGTGATTAGGAAGTTGAGAACCAGGTAAGAACTCAATAGCATGTTGAATGTCTCTTAGAGGAGGTAGCTCATCAGGAAGCTCATCGGGTGCAATATCATTAAAATTAAAAAGAAGAGAAGAGACCACAGCAGGTACGTAAGTCTCATTAGAGTCTAGTATGACTTCTTCTACATGTAATATATGAAGAAGAAATGGATCAGAAAATTCTTTTCGTAAAGCTCTAAAACCTATTATTTCTATCTTTGGGGTCAAAAGAGGAAGAGTAGATGTTTTAAAGTAAGAATTAGAAATCATAGTATTAGGTTTAATAGTAGAATTTTCTATGATGATTAATTGAAGTTTGGAATTTTTCTTCAATAGAGGCTTAGGTTACAAGTCAGAAGTTATTTTGTGTGGTGTTATGAAGTGTATTTTTTCTACTGGCTTTATTGGTAGGAGTTTAATAGTCTTATTATTATGTTTAAAAAACATAAGTATTTTCCCTACCATAGTGAATAACATTCATATCATATAGCCAAGGTCGTCCTAAGAGAATATGAGCAATGTCCATAGGGAGAACATCACACCAAATTTGATCATCATAGCTTTCTATTTTAATAGGAACTAAACACCGATTGGTGATGGGAAGAGATGTGTGATTTACCCAACTAACATGAAATGGTTCAGGATGAGGTTCAGATTTTAGGTTGGCTTGAGTTAAGGTGTGAGTTGAAATGACATTCCTTAGCACTCCCTCCATACATAACTAACTACATCTCTTTTCATTACACAAAACATACATGCTAAAATGTTCTTTCTCCTCCAATCTTCTGCCTCATTTTTTATTATAGTAAGACATCTCATCACATTAACAGGAGGTTCATCAGTTAATTGCAACTCTTCATCAAATAATGGGGTGTCATCATAAACTTCTTTTAGATTATCATCTATTGGATTTTTAACTTCTTCTAAAAATAAGATTTGAGCTTTACATTGATTTTGCATATGACCCTTTTTATGACATTTAAAACATATTACTTCCCTAATATTCTTAGAACTCCCTTCAATTGAAGTTTTAGGCAAAGGGGACAGGCCATTTGGATGGGGCAATAATAGATCTATGGGATGAAATGGAAGGTACTTAACTTTTAGTTTTAGAGAGAGGCGATTTCTTTTGTTGTTCAACCAATAATGCATAATGAAATTCTTCCTCTAAAGATTGTCAAAATAATTCACCTTTATTTCTAATGTCAATCCTAAGTCCAATAACAAATTTATTAATTTCCAATCATTATCGACAGTTCTAGAAACTAGATCTTCAAAAGTATTCAAGTATTCTATTACAAGATAATTACCTTGTCTCAAAGTTAATAATTGATTATGCAGCTTCTTATCATGATGCCCAGGATAGTACTTTGCTCTTAACATTTCTTTCATTTCTATCCAAGTGAGGTTTATCCTTCCTAATCTTTGTTCTTTTGCTAAAGTATTTGTCTAATAAATTTTAGCATGCCCTATCAATTTCATTTTAGCAAAAGTAACCCTTTGGTAATCATCCATTTTATACCAATCAAAGAAGTCATCCATTTGAACTAACTAATCGAGAAATTTATTTGGGTCATGTATACTATCATAAGTTAGGGCTTCTACTTTAACTCTTTGAGATGGATCATTAGAGTCTTCTATAGTCTTAAAATAACTTTCTTCCCATCCACCATTTCTAGCAATTGATTATCTTCTAAGTGGTTGATTTTCTCTATGGTTTGGATATGAATCTTCTTCTTTTATCCCTATTGGCATAGTCTGAGTAGGTATTGGAGGAGGAGTTGGTACTCTATTATTTTGTAGATGCGCTATAAGAGTTTGCATTTATTATTTAAGTTCTTGCATTTAATTCTTACTTTCTTCTAATATTTGTTGAGTTTTTAATTCATTGTCTTGGATCCTAAGATCTAAGGCATCAACTAACCTAGTCATATTTTCAACTTGATCTTGAGAGATAGATTTTGGTGCCATGAGATTTTTTTTCTTTTAAAGGAAAAAAAGATATATGAAAAGGGACCAATGAAAAAAAATGATTAAAATAAACAAGTATAATATAATTGTGCAATCAAAGTGAAATTTTAGGCTAAGAGAACTTCAGGGTGAGGAATACCATCCCAAGCTCTCAGATAATTTAGGTCTTTTTGACAAAGTTCTATTTAGCTTCCAAAATCACCAAGTTTAACACACTTATATTATTATGCATGCATATTTTATTTGTTTATTTTTGATGCAATGAAAAAAATGCTTAAATTTATCAAGCCTCCTTTTTTTTTCATAAGAAAGCAAGTTATCATAAGTAAATCAAAAAAACTTCTAAAATTAACAATAAACAATAACAAAGATAATAAAGCAAGTACTTAGATTTTGATTTGCACTAATTTACTAATGGCGGCAGGTGAAGGTGCTCTCTTAAATTTTTTTCTCTTTGATTGAAAAATGACTAAAATATATAATGGAGCTTACTAATTAAAATTTTATGCTATCACTATAAACTTGCAAGCAATATATATCTTTTTAAGCTACTAATATGTATTTAAACTATCATATAAAAGAAAATTAATTAACCTCACAAGTTCAAGAAAAACTCACAAGTTTGAAAATAAGTCCAGCACTTGAGATGCTTCCTTTGTTGAAGCAAAATTTTGAACAAATTTGCTTCTTCCAGGCTTCGCTCTGATACCACATTTGATGGAGGTGGGCATTCTTTCTTTTGATGAGACTAAGAGAATGTGGGTATTGGAGGTGAAGGAAGAAGATATGTTGGATAACTAGCGCTCCCACCAAGAATTGCCAAGGTTTGGCCACCAAGCTCTCAAACCACAAGAATAACTCAATAATTTATAATTGCCAAAAGATATCCTTCATTCTAGTAAGAGGGGCTACTTATAGCCATTACAAGCATCTTTCAAAAGAAAAGAATTCAAAACATGGAGGGAAAAGTAGGTGGCCAGATTAATGTGAAGCATTAAATTACCTCATTACTTTATGTCATCCACCCATTTCACATGCTATTTTTTTATGTGGATTCAACCACCTCACATGTCATGCTTTGAATTTTTAAATGCAAAATTTCAAACATGAAGTTTCTAGAAGAAAATTAAAATTACATTAATAAAAAAAGATGAAATCAAAAATAGGCCTTAACAGGTTAATAGGCTAGCTAAGCCTTCTTCTTTCTTGAATTTTCTTGGGCTTTAGTTTGACATCTTGTAAATGGGCCTTGAGCTCTAATTTTTGGATCCTCTTGATATTCTACATCAACTAAGTCAATTCAAACTTCATGTTATGATTGTTGATCATCCTAAAAAAATCAATTGTCATGAATTAGGTCAAACCAAGTCAACCAAACCCGTTGACCAAGTCAACCCTTAACCTTATGAAGCCATATAACTAAACCAAATTGATTTGCTAAAGTTCACTCCAAATTGATTATTGAACTTGACCAAAGCCTCAATTGAGCCCAATTTGACCAATTAGTCAACCTAACCCAACCTAGCCCAATTTGACTTTTAGGATCAAATCAACCTAAAACCCAATAAAATCTAAATTTAACTTAACCAAGGCCTATAATATATTTCAAATGATCAACCAAACTTAAACCAAGCCATGATTCAAGCCAATTTGGTCAATTGGGTCAAATTGGTCAACTTAGCCCAAATTGACCTAAAGGATCAAATTGGCCAAAATCCAAATTAAATTCAAATTAAACTAAATTGATTAAAACCAATTGAACCAATATAGTCCAAATAATCATTTAAATTTGACCCAACCATTCGTTTGACCCAATTTGACTAATTGGTCAACCTAGCTAGTTTTGACCCATTTTGACTCAATTTGACTTAAATGGGTCAAATTTACCCAAGTTAAACCAAATGAACTCCAAATGACATGAAATTTGGTTCAACTCACTTTTGACTCGTTTCAAATCTGTTCAAATCAAATTCAATGCTAAATGACCACTTTTCCCTTGGGTCAAGGGCATCCCATGAGAAAAGACACTCATTTAAATAGTCATTTCTCTTCCTTGGTCACTTGACACTCATCCATTAGTCCACATAGGCACCAAGGACATTGATTATATGACTCAACAGGTGGTTGGGATAACCATGACTCATGGAGAGGTAAATTCACCTCACCTCTCCCATTGGAACACTTGGCATGAAGGACTCCCACCTCCCCATATTAGGACACCCATTTGTCCTTCATGACAACCACTTTCCATGCCTTAGGCAACTAAAATGAGCCACCTATGATGATTCCCTTCCATTCCCAACCATCTCAAGCCAAATGACAACATTTTTTAGCCAAAAATCAAACAAAAAGAAGGATTTTCGGCCAAAATCAAACACAAGGCATTAGAGGCTAAAGAACTCCTCCTCCCACTCTTTTTTCCATCCCTTAGAGCTCCCAAACCAAACAGCAATCTTTCCCACTTGATTTTGGGGTGAAAAATACCAAAAAAATAACAATAAGTAGATTACGATAATAAAGTAGCGGCAATTAGAGAAGGCGTCATTTTGAAGAAAGGAAAGAGGTCTAGGCTCATTCAATGCTTCTTCCCCCACTCAAAAGAGTGTTCGGATCATCACCGCCACCGAAAATCATCCCTGGTGAGGTAACCTTCAAAAACTCATAGTCGGCCTTAGGATTTCTTGCTTTTTGTGATGATTTTCTAGCAATTTTAGGAATTTCCCTTAGATAAACATCACATTTTATTTTCATTTTATTTGATCTCAATACGATATAGAATTTTTCTGGTGAAGATCGACGTGAAAATGAGCCCAATCAGACCTCATTTTACATTTTTTTTCACTTTTCCCGTCGGTTTCGCCGGTCAGAGAGCAGCAGCCATCCGATCCCACATTCAGGGGATCGGATGGCTCAGATTGCATAGGACCCTCATCTTTAACACCCCCAGATCACGCAATCTTCCATCGGATCCCTTGGATAAGATCTGGACTATCCAATCTATGATCAGACGGTCGGATCTGATCAGCACATCGTAGTCACTATTCTTAGTGTTTTCGCTCTCGTCTTGCCGACACCATCAGCGGCGTGTGCCATCGGCATGGTCCAATCATCTGGTCGTGTTGCCACATCGGCCATGCGGTGTTAGGTTAAGTGGGAAAATCCAGATTTTTATTTTAAAAATTATTTAAATCACCTGAAACTTCAAAAATTGATAGAAAAAAAAATACTTAATGAAAAAATTTAAATAGGGCTCGTTGGATTCATCTTTCCAAGAGGAATTCAATAAATCCAAAATCCCAAAATTTTGCTGGATCGTTTGAGCTTAATTTAAGTTTTGGTAAAAATTAATTTTTATTAATTAAACTAAAAATACACTTTAGATTAAGTTGGAATTCCAGATATTGAAATTGAAGCTAAAATCTACCTACCATAAAAATTTCAAATCAAAATTGCTTATGGATTGAAAGATATTGAATTTTGAAGTTCAAATGATTTATTTTAATAAAATAAATTAATAAACTTTATGAAAATTATCTTAATCAACTGAAACTTTGAAATATCATAACTAATTATAAAAAAATCTAAAAAATATACATAAATACTCATTTTAAAGATATTTCAGAGAAGATTAACTTAAAATCAATTTTAATTAATTTTGAATGGTAATTAAAGCTTAATTTAGGTTTAATTGAAAACTTAATTAGCTTAATTACTCCATAATTACCCAAGTAATTAATTTCAAACTTTCTGAGGTTGATTAATGGGATGACATCTACCTTCCATAATTTTCTTAGGATTTATTTCTAGGTTAATTAAAGAAATTGGTTATCTTAGACTTAATTACTTTCTTAATTAATTAGGTGTTTAATTAACATGCTAAATAGTAAGAAAATCATTAATTAAGTTTATTAATCATTGTAAAATAGTGAATGAGCATGGGGAATGAAATTAGGACCTCTTTCTCACTCTTTTCCCTAAGTTCATTTCACTTGACTTGAAATCAATTAATTTGGATTAACTAATGGTTTAATTCATTAACTAAATAGCTTAATTAATTAAATTAAAATCAAAATAATTTCAGAGCTTGTCTACTTAACTCTTGGGTAGCTTTTCAATAACCTAAAGAGGGAGCTAATGAAATTATGATTAGCTTATATGTGTGAGAAAATCATAAGAGTAATTAAGTGAGCTCCTTAAGCTTAATTAATTAATAATTATGACCTAATTCATTAGGCCCCTTTCACTTCATAGGAGCATTGCTATTTACTTTTCTATATGGTTGCATATCATATTAGCTCATAATTTTTTAATTAATTACCTTAAGGTGACATAGACAAGGGTTAATTAATTGGTTTAATCCATGCTTAACTTAATCAATCCATAAAATCAACCTAATTACTTTTCATTAAATCAAATTAACTCACACACATGGGGATGAGATTAAAGAACATTGGTTCATTTTAAATAACCTTATTTAGTATGATTGTCCTTAGGAATTAATTGGAATGAATGAGATCATGTACTTATGTTCCTTTATTTATTTCCAATCATGTTAAATGTTGTTTGCCATATGTAATCATGCATTGATTTATTTTAAAATTAACTAAATGAAATGATTTCTTTAATATCAAATTGCATGTGGTGATTTAAATTAAAAATAGGTGTGATTATTATTACTATTAAATCAAAAGTTATTTTCAAAATCCCTTAAATCAATTATAATAGATGGAGTGATGTTAATTACAAATATCTATGAGTTTGCATGTGTTGATAATATAATATATGCAATATGAAGCTCTCTTTTCTTGCCTTATATGGATTTGCATGGGATTTGCAAATGTATTGTTCATTTGAAAAGAACACAATATTTGTCTAAATCTACTCATATGCATCTCCATTCTAGACTTAGGAAGAATTCCATATCACATATGTAAATCAATAATCAAATCAAATATGACTTCTTACATGACTTCTCATTATTTTGGTTCTTTTTGTATATTCACATGTATTTGAGAAAAGTGGTATATTAGTCTAGACACCAGTGCGCGAGGCTTTAAGTCCCTGGTAGTCTTGTACCCACTCCGGTGTAGAATAATAGTGTGGTACTCACTTAAAACTCTTATACATATGTATGTATGATGTGAACAAAGAATAAGAATCATAATTAAATACAACTTTTGCATGGATTTTTCTATCCTAGTAGTTGTTTATACATCTATATGTATCTAAGAAAAGTTGTAGATTAGTCTGGACATCCCGAGGCTGCGAGGCTTTAAGTAGCCCTAAGTAGGTCTTGTACCTTATGCCCCTAGTGCAGAATAATGGTGACATACTTACTTAAAACTTTTATACATGTGAATATGTATTTAGCTAATGGATGAAAAATCCCTCTTTTCTATTAAAAAGGCATGCATTCATAATTCAGTTAAATGAAAATATTTAAATTCTAAACATACTTCTTTGCATTCATCATTCAAGTGTGCTAAGATGCAAATTGCATGTATATGTATGCTTAGGATTTAATCATATGCATGATATACATGATTGAAAGAAATGAATAAGCATGTGTTATGTGATAGTAATCCATTCTAATTAATCTTAAGATGTCTTCCTTATTGAATAAGGTCATTTAGAGTGAACCTAAACTTAGGATTGATTAAAACATATAACAAGCCATTCATTAAAACAAATTGGTTAATTAACTTGCTTTATAAGTGACTTAAGGTAGGGATGAAAGAGAGATTCTCTCCCTTTTTTCTCTTTATAACACTTAGTAGTTAAGTGTAGGCTATATGAAACAAAAGAAAATACTAAGTAAGATCTTCAAATCATTTGAAAACTACTTAAAAAGAAGTCAACCCATTATAAATTAAATCCCTCACACTTAGCAAATTATAACTCTAAAGCCTAGTTAGGACATACCAGATAAGCCTTAATGTACCCACATTAGATTAAGTCACCACCTCTAACTTTATGTTAGGATGATGTATGTTTAGTTTTGTGATGTATTATTTTAGACTGGATGTCAGGGTGTATGTGCGCAGTCTGGATGTTAGACCGATATTAGCCTAATCATGTTTTCTATAGGAGGGTTGCGCTTAAGGGGCAGCTGTAATAAAAGTATAAATGATTTTTACTATGCAGAATGCTTAGCCCCTAAGCATAATCCAAGTTAGGATAGGTGGGCTTGGTTACATAGGTGTGGGGTGCTAAGCACAAAATTTTCATATAACTGCTTGGATTGTATGGTATGTTTAGTTAACATTTATTTTGTAGGTGTAGCTAGAATTACTTTCATTCTTTTAATGTAATTTTTCATTAGGATTAGGATGAGTGTTATGGGAGATTAGGATGAGAATTAGTTATAAGACCAAGTCTTATGTACCATGTGATGCCTTTGGAGCAAGCACATCCAAGTCAAGCCAAAAGAAAAAAAGAAATGGAGAAAATCAAAATGATGAGGTGAAAGATGGAGAAATGAAGGATGAAGAATGAAGAATGAAGAGTGAAGACTCCCTTAACATTCATTATTCTTAATTGTAATCATTCTTTTGTAATCTGGGTTGAATAAGGGTAGAGCTCGGCTACCCACTTTTCTTTTCGAGTTGTACGGTGGCACCCAACCCCACCGACCTTTTATTCTTTTGCAATAACTTTATAAATTTTTTTGATATTTTGTTTAGCTTGTGCATTAAAAATGACATGCCATTTTATAGTTTCTTTATGGTTGGTGATTGTTGTGTGGCCTGGATGCGATTAGGCTCTTAGAATAAAAATAAATTTTCTATCCTATTAATAACTCATAACTAAACTTTTAAAATAACTCACAACCTCATATAAAAACCTAGGAATTAAATCAAGATAATAAAATATTTAGTAACCCCTTAGCTGAATGTTGTATGTTTAATATCATGCATAACTATCTTATTTCACTCTTGTTAAGAGAGGGCTTCCAACTTTGCCAGATAGAATGGGCTTAACCTTTAAGAGCCTATCATGGAAGGACACCTTTTTCCCTTTTGATTTGGCCCTCAATCAACTTCTCATGCATTTAGGGCATACAAAATCCTATAGCCTGTGTCAAAAAAAGAGTCCTAAATTAAATAAAATTTGATAAGAATTTGCATTAGATTGAAGTCATTATTCATACCCCTCATGCTCTAATCTCTTAGGGAGTGGATTTAAGGACTTAGTTTCTTTTTTTAAATAATAATAACCTATCCATCTTGAGAAAGCATATGACTTACCTACATGGATTTAAAGCATAAGAGGAGTTAGCTAGCTGCCACTCTATGCGGTAATAAGTCCAATAGTCAGGTGGCTTACTCTCTCTTATGGAGGTAAACAATATACCCATCTTTTGCCTTAGATATAGGTCATGCTTTCGTCTTTGCTAAAGCTCCCTAGATTTAGGATCTAAAATTATTATTTTCTTTTGGGGCTACAAGGATAAATCCTTACCTCTTAGGAATTTTTACAATCTTGTATTATGGAATTATAAGTCATAGATTTCTAATAAAATTTCAACTCAAATAAATAAATCTCCTCAACTTAAAATATATAAAGCCCAACCATATGATAGATTAGAGTGCTCAATAGGCTTCCTAGTATCATAAGTGCTCCCTACTCATTTCCTTTGGTTTCCATAATAACTCTTCCCTTTTGATCCATTCCGCTTGATCTTCTAAAACACAACCAATTTATTGATAGACTTATCTTTGAATTCTTTGGAGACGACAATCGCATACTTTAATCGAGAGTATTCCTAAGGGACTCACTTTCCTTAAGATGTAATTAACTATGTGGGCTTTCCCCCATAGGAAACTTTAGAATCCGGTCTAAATGAATCCTACTTTATTCATCCATGTAAAGTAGGCAAAAATCTCTGATATATTCGAAGACCCAACATGCCTTAGGAGTCCTTATTAGGTGATTAGGTCTATTGTATGGTAGTGACTTCTATCTTTCGATATAGTATACTATTCTTTAATGTCATACCTAATCACCTCAATAAGTACACCCTCAGATTTGCGTGGTGTCCCCCCCCCCCACCCCTACCATACAAATGAATCAAAAATAAACACCGCCTCACAACAGTTCCACATATTATGCAATTATGACCAGAGTCCTCTAATTGGGTGGCTGTCGCCAAATGACACCATTATATTACGACCACGACTGTAGCCCGTATGCTCCCCAATGGCTCTACCCTTTGAGTTGTGAACCATAAGGTATACTTGATAGGGCAAAAAGCCCTTTTTTAGCTAAAATAGACTTAAGTCTATCTCTTTATATAAATATCACCACAGGTCTACAAGATTTTCTTGGACGACGCAACTCATGGTTGCTGGCAAGGATCCTTTGTTGGGTTATTGACTACCTCGACTAAGTAGACATCACGACGGCGACGGGAAACCATGAGATCTTGATCAGTTGTGTCATCGTTCCCCCAACCATTCACTTCAAGCTAATGATGAATTTCATAAATCTAAATTTCAAAACTCCACATGATACTACTATATGTTACGCATTAAGCGATCTAACTACTAGCCTTAATCGAAAGTTCTCTCTCTGCATTGAGAGGGGTAATTAATAATAGGTGCTTGCGCCTATAAGAAACTTGGAACTAGATCTAAAGTCCTCATAAAATGAGGGTGAAATCTCTAGGTAGTGTCTTTTCTACTATTCCATCTGTCTTTTGAAAATTTAACAGACATTTTAATCTTCTCTCTTCAATGAGAGGTCGGTGGTGAATTTTCGGAGCCCACATGTTCTTATTGAGAGATAGCCTTCAAATCAATTGTAGATTCTATTTGTGCTCACAAATAACTATTAAATTCACCAAAAATTTCATGAAAGCTTTGCTTAAATTTTGTTCTTGCTAGATGATAAGATTTCAAGTCGGTTGCAAGTTTCATTTATACTCATCAATAAGTTGTCGAGTCCCCATGTAAGCTCATTCTTATTTAAAGGCTTTTAGAATTTTTGTATATATAGGTTAAACTTTAATTTATCATTTCATTTAAGTTTAATTTAAGCTTACTAATACTCTTATTTAATCATGTTTAAGCTTTATGCTAGTCCAAATTTTGACAACCTCCTGGTATAATCCCTGCGTAGGTGGCTACATCAGGAGTTTTGTTGGCATACTTGCCATGCTTAAAAAGACGTGCAAAATCGGTGTCTTACAACACGGTGGCTGGAGATCTTCACACCTACCATGCTTAAAAAAGCATGCATAGGTCTTTAAAGATCTACATAAATCACAATATGATTTTTTTCTATTGGTTCTTCATTGCACAAGTAACCTTCTGCAACAATTATCATGCATGTGAATCTTTATGGATTATAAAGCCAATAATATATCACTAATCCTACTTTGTGCATAATTTGTGTTGCATTTATGAGGTTTAGCCTTGATAATTATAGTAATAGGCCTATGTTTTGAAACTTCAAGAGCATACCTTAGTTCGACAACATCACTTCCAACAACTATAAAATCAAAGTACTTAGTAACCTTCTCTTTGTAAGCATTAGAGGATTGGAGTTCTCTTTGTACCATTACAATAATTAAAAGGGGCTTTGAAAAACTTCCACTGCTTATAACTTAAAACCTCAGTAGTTCTTGAGGCATCGCTTTACAATCAACTTCTGAAAGCAATTGCATATGCCATAAAACTTTGGCTATTAACTACAACATTACCTGATTGACAACATTGCACTGCATCTTAAGTTGGCATTCCTATTTAACAAGCCACAAGCCATATTATCTCCTTTTTTACATCCTTAGGGGAAAACAGAAATCTGTGGTGGATGAGCTGGATAGAAATTTAATGGATAGTTCTTCTAAGGATGTCAAGTTCTGAAAAAGAGAAATCATGGCATGAATGGACACAAAGAAAACTTCTGCTCTTCAATAAGAAAAGAAAGCAGAGAAGGTGATCTTTGGCACGAGCAGCTGGAGGAGTTGTAGGGAGAGCAGCGAATTACTTTGGTTAGAATAGAAAGAGAAAGGTTGAAACAAGAAGAAGAGAGACGCCCTGGGCCTCAGCCTGGGTTGGCGTGGGTCGAAGAGGAGAGGAGGTTGTTTCAAGACTATCGAAGATGGGGAGGAGTCGCTGGTGCCTGCATGAAAACAATGACAGAAGGGAAGATTAAGAGAGAGGAGGTTGTGGACATGGGATTCAACGTGTGGGGAAAAGGAGTTGGGCGGTGTTGGAGGTCGAGCTAAGAGAAGAAGAAAGAAGGAAGGGCAGACTACTTGGAGCTTTGAAAAGCAAAGGAATGAAACCTCTCAAGCATCGGAGAGAGAGGAAGGATAATGTGCAACGGGAAAGCCAGAGAAGAAGAAAATCGGACTATTTGTGTGAGATCTTTGGAGGTAGGATGGGGGAGTTCATTGTTAGCTCAGGATGGCTGATCGGCGGGGAGATGGGTAGCGTCGAAGGCGTCGGCTAGGAGACAAGGGATGAGAATTGCTTGGCGGCAGGTTGAGTTGTGGAATCTGCAGTGTGTAGTGACCAGAGAGAGAAGTTGGCGAGATAAGGAGGTTCGGCTCTAGGAGGAGACAAGAGTGTGGGAGGTAAGGTGGAGGCTGAGGAGTTCAACCTTGTGTGTTCTGCTAGGATAGAAATGAGAGAAAAGAGAACCAGGGAGAGAACCAGGAGAGAAAGGAGCCGCGTCGAAGGCCTCCGCCTGCTTGAAAGAAAGTTGTTGGTATATCAATATAATAGGCTTAAATTTTTTTTGGAACATATAAAATGCATACATTATAGTCATTATACTTTGGATAATCTGTACATTACATGGCACACGTGAATGTGAGTTGCGCAAAAGGGGCTGCAGGACTTGAGCTGTAAATATAAGAATTAATTGCATTAATTATTTTCTATGTATATAGAGGATAACTGGATGCATACGTGGAGAGAAAAAATATGGATAGTAATGGGCAGCTGTGCAGCTGACATATTTAAGATAAGAAGAAGCTTAATAACTTTACATAGGTGCACATAGAGTTTAATTAATGATTAGTGACATACGATATTGGATGATTCATTAATTCAACTAAAGAGATTGAAATTTTAATACCAGACTTTATCTGATTCAACGAGATTTAAGTTACTACTTTGCGAGAGTTTAATATGAAAATTATATATATAATTTACTCACTTTAATTTTGATTTTCATGTTGTTGCCTTGCATATTGACGAACTTAGCACATTTCTATTTTTTTCTTTGTATCTTTTTCTTTGTAAGACTTAAGCAACTTTTATATCTATTTTCAATGTCCTGAACTCATCAATAATTTCCAATTTTTTTTATTGGAGGTTGTTTGGTTATTTTCAGTGTTGAATTAAGTTAATTTAGCTCAAATTGAGTGATATTACTTTGATATGCTCGATAATCGCATAGACTTGTCTGAATCGAGTGCAGGCAATCTTATTTGATAACTTTCGATGTTTTGACACTAACGACGTGATCAATTTAATGTCCGAAGATTGTTTGGCCATCTTTACAACCTCCCGACTTTGATATATGCGTAGGCGCATTGATGGCTCTCTGTGGGCTCCGAAAATTCGCCACCGACCTCTTCGATGAAAAGAGTAGTTTAAAGTGTTGGCGTAATTTTCAGAAGGCAAATGAGATAGTAGATAAGACACTACCCAAATATTTCGTCCTCATTTGGTGAGAACTTTAGATCTGGTTCCAGGTTTCCTATAGGCGCAAGCTCCTATAGTTAATTACCCCTCTCAATAAGTGAGAGAGAACTTTCGATTAAAGCTAGTTGTTAAATCGCTAAATGCATAGCGTATAGTAGCAGCATATAGAGTTTCATAATTTAGATTATGAAATTTATCATTATAGCTTAAATCGGATAGTTGGGGGAATGATGACGTGCCCGATCTAGATCCCATGGTTCCATCATCCCGAGTCAGGTCCCGCTAGTCGAGGAGTCGACCAAACCTGACAGAAGAATCCTCATCAGCAACACATGAGTTACGTCGTCTAAGAAATCCTTGTGGACCTAGAGTGATATTTGTCTAAGGAGACAGGCTTAAGTCTACCTTAGTTGACAGAGAGTTGTTTTCCCTATCAAGTATACCCTATGATTCACAACTCAAAGGGCAGAGTCATTTGCATACTGCATACGTGATCGTAATATAATGGAGGGCCAAACCACCCGTCGAGGACTCTACAGAATCGCTTCATCTGTGGAGCCACGCGCCACGTAGTTAGAGGACACGGGCCACAACGTTACTGGCAAGAGATTGATTGAGAGTGAACATAGCAGAACACTTGATTTGACATTAGCTCTTTTGTGAGCTAGAGTTTTTTTTAATTTTTCACCCCCAACAAACAGTTGCGGAAGGCGGATAGATTGAGTTTGGTTTAAGTTTTTAATGATGGAGTTTCATTTAAGCAGTTTCAGATTGATATTTGAAAATTGATTAATTAGAATTTGTTTAAGAGTTTTAGATCTTGTCAACTCTATTTAGCTACTAATAAAGGATTGATCTACTGTCACATGACAGAATCAGTTTCTTAGATATTCCATTGATTTGAAACTCTTATTATAGGTTTTTAAGTTTTGTTAACCTGGACCCAGTCCTAAGACTAAACCGGGAAGCAACCCGCGCAGCATCCTCAGACACTTAAATTTAAGCATTCAGCATAGTGTCGGGCACATGCAGATGTATTTAAGAATTTAGGCAGTTCTTTTATTTTTGAGGTATGAGATTGATTTCAGATTTTTATTTAATTTGATTTGAAAATTATCGATTAATTTGAATATGTTTAAGAGCTTTTAGATCCTATCAACTCTGTTTAGATGCTAATAGAGGATGAGATCTACTGTCATCTGATAATTTATCAGTTTCTCAAATGTTTCACTGATGTGAAACTCTTATTATAGGTTTTTAGGTTTTATTAACCCGGACCCAATCCTAAGACTAAACCGGGAAGCAACCCGCGCAGCATCCTCAGACACTTGAATTTAAACATTCAGCATAGTGTTGGGGCCCATGCGAGTGTATTTGTAATTTTAGGTAATCTTATGTTTGAATTATGAGATTGATTTTGTAGTTTTATTTTTTTTATTCTGATTTATCCTGCGCAGCCTTTTTAGACATGAAAATTTGTACTTGAAATCTCTATGTCCGAGCACATGCAGGAGTTCATAGCTTAGACAATTTTACCTAATTAGTGATTTCGTTGAATTTTTTTAAATCATAATTAGAATGAAGTTCCTTGATTTTTGATTAAAAGAAGCCTTATGATTTTTATACATTTAGATTTAGTATCACCTTTTGTCTGCTTATACAAAGGGTGTTAGATCCGATGGCGAAGAAGGTATTTTGATTTAGATTGTAGTTTAACACACTACTGACACTTAATTTACTTGTTGAGTTTTTGTAATTTTTTCAACTTGATTATGCTCAATTTACATCAATTTTGATAAGTTATGTCAATTTTAGTATTTGGTGTTTTAGCCTTACTCATGCTTATTAGCTAGCATAGTAATCACCTCCACATTTGTATAAAAATTATTAAACCCAATTTGAATTCATCCCGAAACTTTAAGTTTATTGTAAGTTTGTTATGAGTTTAGCATTAGTCCCCCTCAAATTCCAATTAAACCTTGTTTAATTTTGAGGAGTTTCTAAGAAAAGAGAACTCACTTCATCGCTTTAATTTAAGTCATAGAGAATCACTATTAGAGTTTGTGAGTTTAATATTAGCCTCCTCAAATTTTACTTGCATTTTAAATCAGTGTTATATTTTTTCCAAAATTTGCTTTAAAAGCTCCCCTTTTTCTTGTTTGATGCTTTTAGTTTAAAATTAGATGCAGGTTTTCTTACTTAGCATTCTTAAGTTAGTTCATTTCACTCTCCTATTTTTTTTAAGTTAAAAGATTTGACATAATTTTGGCCTCCTCGACGCCATCCCCATATGGGTCATCGAGTGGCTACGACGCCTGTTGGCGGGAGTGGTGTCATGACAGCAGTTTTCATCTCATCGTAGAACACGCCGAGGCCTTTAAACACGAAAGAAGATAAATGTAATATATATTCATTCCCCCCCCCCCTCTCTTTTTTCTAAGTCTAGAATTTAGACAAAATTTGGTCCTCGACATCATCCTTGTGTAAGGGTCAGGTGTTTTGGCCTACTTGACACGCAGTAGCACGAGTGCGATCTGACCGATTTTCATCTCGTCACACCCTGTTGAGCATGACGAGGTCTTTAAACCTGAAATACAATGCAATATATATTCATTCCCTTTTTCTTTCTAAGTCTGGAAATTAGTCAAAATTTCGAAAGATTGCCTGGGGAGCGACATCTAAGTGGTGCTTACTTTACACCTGTGAGAAGCGAAAGATTCACACTACCTAATTTTTCATATCGTCACGCTGCTGATTGAGGTCTTCAAACCCGCAGAAAACACAAAGCATGTATATTCACATTCACAGATCCCACAAGTTCGGTATTTTTTGGTGCTATGAGGCAAAAGGTTAATCTGAATGCAACGGGAATGGCAAAGGAGTGTGACACCAAAAATCAAAGTAGAATTGCCGACGATATATTCTTCCTCCATTTAGAAAGGAAAAAGCGGGATGGCTAAAGTGAGGAAGTGACGCAAAAAAGAATTATTGATTTGATGTTCTTCCGATTTACAAGCAAAAGAAAAATGGGATAAGTAGGGAAAAAATCGGGAAGAATTCTTAACGACGTTCTTCCCCAATTTACACGAACAAAATGGACGCCTAAAAGCGAAGAGACGATAAAATTGAAGAATTCTTCAATTGATGATGTTCTTCTCTGATTTGTGACGCAGCAAAAATGGGACGACAAAAAAAAGTTACGGGGTGTTTTACGGGCTGTAGGAAGATGCGGGCTGCAGTTTGAAGGAAATGGGCTGTGGGCTGGAGGGAAGGTGAGTGCAGTGGAATGGGCCAGGTTGGGTCACTGGACGACAGCAGTTGAAGGCCGGTAGCAAAATCATGCGGGTTGGGTCGCAGTCGGCTGGCTCGGAACGCACGGGTCGCGGAAAAGAGTGATCGGGCCTGCTGGCCAAAGGATGCGCGAGTGCGGGTCGCAGCAACGGGACGGCACCGGCAGCAGGTCTGCTGGATTGGGTCAGCACGGGTCACATGCACGAGCGGCAGGTCAGCGGGTCTCGACCGCAGGCGACAGGAGAGGAGCGGGTCCGGGTCAACGGGTCCGGTTGCGGGCTGGGTCGCGCGCGGCGAAGCGGAGTGCGCCGGTTGCGCGGGTTCGTGTAACAGAACAAGTCTGTTTTGAAGGCTGGATGGACCTGCGGTGGAGGCAGACGCGCAGAGGGCACGGCTACAGCGGAGCGAGCTGGAGGGAGCAGCGGGCCACGGGTTGTAGCAGTTTCGGATAGACGGGTCGGCGGAAGGCATAACGTAGGTCAGTTTTGCGGGATCGGGCGTGTCTTGCGTGCGCGCCGACGGGACGGTCGGAGTTGCACCAGCGGATGCAGGTGCGCGCCCGCGGGAGTGGAGGCGGGCTGGAAGCAAAGCGGACCGGAGTTTCTGACAGAATTGGGCCCGTGCGGCGCGATGCATGGAATGGCTAGCCGGAATGGGCTTTGCGGGATGCGCTTGTGGGCTTGGCCGGCGGTGGAGCGGGTCTGGGCGGACAACGGCGGGTCGCACGGAAAGGTGCGGCGGCGGGATGATTTGTGTGGAACGAAGGAAACCGAGAGATACGGCTGTGGGATTGGACAAAATAGGCGAAATTTAGAGAGGAAAGGAGAATTTCTTTACCTGTGTGTAGAGAATTTTTCCAATGAGGGAGAGGAATCCGAGAGAGAGAAAAATGGGTTGGAAATGAGCTAAGAGTGGGGAAGAATGAGAGGAAATGGGGGGAGTGGTTTTTTTTTTCAATTTTTTTTCTTTTTTATTTAATTTCTTTTTTCAGAAAATTGAAAATAGAGGGGAAATGGGTGAGCATGGGGGTAATTTGGAAATTTTTAAATTAATTTTAAATTAATTTAAATTATTTTAATTTGGATTTTATACTGGTAAATACACATAATCAATATATATATATATATATATATATATATATATATATATATATATATATATATATATCGATTAGTAATTCCATTATTTTGGATGATATTGTCTGTTCACATCGTTTGGTTACCAAATTGAGTCAATTTACCGAAATGTGTCGCCACTTTTGCTCGCTGATTTTCATGATCGAATTAAGTGTGAATAGTCTTATTTGATATATTTTGGCATTTTAACGACGCGATCAATTTTCAACGAGGTCGTTTGACTTACGTGAGTGCCTCCTGATCTCGATATGCATGCAAGCACGTTGATGACTCGAGCGCCTAATCGATTGCTCATCAAATTGTGCAGTATTTATATCATAACCAATTTCAATATTCTGAACGTGATGGTGAAGTCCGTTTGTCGATCGGAGGTCATTTGAGTTGATTTTGGTGACATCCAGTGCGTTTCAACCTCGATTTGCATGCTATCACTTCAAATCATTCGATATTTGCACAGACTCGTCTGAATTCAGCATAGATAGTCTCATTTAATAGTTTTCGATATTTTTAAGCTAACGGTGTGATCAATTTCATGAAATAATATCGGACATCGCCAGCCTTCTCGATATGCTAACATATCTTAAGCTGTCGATTGATTGTTAGATTTTGTAATATCTATATTCTTATTAATTTTGAAGTTCTGAACATGACGATGAAGTTTGTTCATCGATCGGAGGTCATTTTAACCATTTTCGGTGACGTCCAATGCATTTTGAACCCAAATTTGTGCATTGTCTCTTCCGAAGTCCATCGAATTTAACTTGTGGGCTTGTCTTGATTTATGACACATATGTAGTGGCCAACACTCTCTTTCTTGACTGATCGACCGTAATATTGTACAAAATATATATATTTCAATCAATTTTGATATTCTAAATGCATCAGCGAAGTCCGTTCATAAATCGAAAGTCATTTTGACTAGTTTCAATGTTGATCGGGGTATTCGAGCTTCTATTTGTGTGATATCGCGTATAATCGGTCGAATTTGCCACACTTGCTCGATTTGACTTATGAAAAGATGTACGAAAGTCAATAGTCTCCAATAATGACTGTGTTGATTATGGATTTCAACCAAAGGGGTTTTCATTATTCAAATATCTAAGATATTAAAGTTCAATCATTTCAAATTCAAGATCTTCTCAAAATATCAATCTAGATATGATCATCTATTATTAAAATAGTGGAGTTGATAGAATCTAAAATAATAAACTGAATAAGTAAGTATGCTTAAACACCCCGATGATCACCGTGTTGACTGAAAATTTTAATCAAAGGGGGATATTATCATCAAAAATATATTTAAAGTTTCAAATTTAAATTGAATCGAATTAAGTGCAAAAACTCAATGATTTACTAAGCTCAAAAATGCTTTAATGAAATTCATCATTTTAAACTTTAAGTAAATAATAAATTTGTTTTTCATTATCATTTATCGGAGGTGACAAATCAATAAAACTCTAGCTCATAAAAGAGTCAATGTCAAATCAAGTATATTATTTTGTTCACTCTCAATCAATCTCTTACTAGAAAGGACGAGGCTCCTGTCCTCCATCCGCATAATTTGGCTAACAAGCTCCATATATAATGTGGTTATGACTAGAGTCCTCTGACCGGGTGATTTACTTCCAAATGACACTTATATTACAGTCATAACTGTAGCTCATATGTTCCTCAATAGCTCTACCCTTTGAGTTGTGAATCACAGGATGCACTTAATAAGATATAAAATCTTATGTTAGCTGAGGTAGATTTAAACTTATCTCCTTAAACAAATACTACCCTATGTCTACAAGGTTTCTTTGGACGATGCAACCCATGACTACTGACAAGGTTCCTTTGGTTAGGTTGGGCCGACTATCTCCTTAAACTAAGTGGACAAGAGATCATGAAAGCCCGAGATGATTGAACCATGACATCTTGATCGGACACATCATTATTCCCCCAACAATCCACTTTAAGTTAAAGACGATGAATTTTATATATTCTAAGCCCCAAAACTCCACTTTCTGCTACTATATGCTAAGCAATTAGTGATTTAACGACTAGTCTTAATCGAAAGTTCTCTCTCAACATTGGAAGGGGTAATTAACTATAGGCGCTTATGCCTATAAGAAACATGAAATCAAATCTAAAGTCTTCATAAAATGAGGGTGAAATCTCTAGGTAGTGTCTTATCTACTGTCTCATATGCCTTTTGAAAATTTAGCCGACATTTATTAAACTCTTTTCATTGAGAGATCAGTGACGAATTTTCGGAGCCTACAACTATATAGTTAAAAGCATACATTATATGGGTAATAACATAAGATTAAATGTCCAAAATCCTTCACCTAACGCCCTCAAATTAGAAATGATATGTTAGTTGCTTCAAAAGACCCCTCAATTCCCAATTGAACAAACTTACAAATCATTGTTCATATTATATATACATAACCGATCACAAGTGCTTAAATATTTATCCTCAAAACTTATTATATAACAAAATTAAATCAGTATAAATATCTTCAACGCTTGAATAATTAATCGAACAATGACCAATTCTTAGAGCAATATTTTAACACCAAAAGTCATGGCTTTTGCTATGTGGGATGAGTTGCTTGGTACCTCATTGTTGTTTATTAAATATACTCATCATGCATCTATATAATGGTTGGACAGTTGGAGAGTAGAACAACTAGTGGCTTCATAGTAAGGCTAAAGAGGACAATAAGAATGTTGTTTCAAAGAAATCCATTGCGATGGCCATCCTCATCCATAAGTTATTACAAAAACATAAGGTGTAATTATGAGTTGGGTCGAGCTCATCCAGATAAATGGCTCGTAAGCCGAGTTTAATGAGCCAATTAGCCAAGTTCAAGTCAACCTTGAGTTGACTTATTAGCTCACAAGCATATTCGTTTAATATATATTAATATAAAATATACTTAAAATATATTAAAATTAATAGTTTAAATATAAATTTATTTAAAATATTTAAAAATTATATTTCATTCTCTTATATCAAATAATTTATTATTCTTTTACTTATAATTTCTTAATTATTTTATTATTTTTATCATAATGTTTATTTAAAATAGAATTATCATACTAAATGAGCGATCTGGTGAGCCAACTTAAACTTGTAAAATAAAGCTCATGCTTGAGCTTAAACTTGATTAACTAATTAAGCTCAAGCCAAGAATAACTTGAATTTAGCTCGACTCATTTACATCTCTAAATAATCCACTCCAAGCATAATGCTTTTGTTTTAAATCAACTCCTTTTAAATAAGCTACTTGTTTAAAACTAATTGATCAAAAAATGAATCAAATTTGAACAAATATAATTTTAAATGAACTGAATTTTAAAACTAACATAAAAGCTATATCCAAGTTTGAATATGCTTTTGGTAAACAACTAACTTGAACCACTTTAGCTAAGTATGGACATTGTTGAGTGCAGAAAAATTCACATTTGTAGAGTAAGGGAATTTACTCTTAGCCTTGCATGTAGATTCAGCACACACATAAATGTCAAAAAAAGAATTTGAAGGATACTAGGATTTTTATGTAAAAAATCATGAGGCTAAGCCTTATTAAAAGATTTTCACTATAGTAGTATTTATTATAATTATTATCTCATCTCCAAAATTGGAGAAAATAAGTTTATAGGAGTAACTTTCTATGAAAAATATCATAGGCTAACAAAGATTGGGTGGTGGCAACTGGCTGTGGCAGCCGACGATGACTTGACAACGGTATTGAGTGGTGGTCTAACGATGCAGTGGGATTCTTCAAGCATCACTCTCCCTTCTTCAGCTTAGGTCCCTTCAGAAGAAGGCTATTTATTAATTATAGGAGTGACATTCCTTATATATATAGATAAAATTTGAACCACTCTATCAGATGGCTCAAAATAATCTCCTTGATCATGAGATATATTTTAAGTATTTGAATACCCAAATAAAATCAGAATTAAAAGATCTAGAGCTTTTTAAATTCATCTCATCGAGGCACTCAATATAAACATGTCATTGTTTGAAGTTATTTAAGGATCTAAATGATATTGTTGACCTCCATATATCTCCCATTAGTCAGGTCGAGCAAATTTGGACAATTTGACGAATTATGGATACAGTGTTATACAAATTGAAGCCAAAAATACATCGGACAATGCCAAAATAAGGCGAAATGACCTCTAATTGATGAACGGACTTCACCATCACGTTCATAGCATTAAAATTGATCAGAATATACATATTGCACAATCTAACGGTCAATCGATCAAGAGATCGAGTCGTCAACGTACCTATGCGCATATCGAAGTCGGGAGGCTGTGACGACCTCCAAATAATCTCTGTTCACAAAATTGATCGATTATTAGCTTCAAAATATCAAAATATATCAAATGAGATTGTCCGCGATCGATTTGGACGAGCTTACGCAAACGTCGAGAGGTCGGAAGCGATAATGCACAAATTTGAATTGAAATTGACCTGATTTGATATCGACCTGAACTAAACGGCCTCCAATAACGAAATGGACTGCGCCGTTATGTCCGGATCATTAAAATTACTTAGAATAGATAACCAATTTAACTAAATTTATCACATCTAAAATTTCATCGAAATTAGCACAAAGTTCAAGGTAAAATCAACCTAATGATCTTCTATTTGTGTCTAATCAACTTCTTGGAACTTGTAACCGCCCTCACCCACAATTAGTAGCCCATGACAACCAATCAGAAGCTTCCACGTAGCCGAACCCCCTTTATTTCTTTTTTTTCTCCTTTTCGTTATGGAAATATTTTCTCCAACCTGAAGGAACAAGCTCCTCCCTCTCTTGCGACCCCCTCTTTCTCTTGTTCAAATGAGCTCCCTATCCTGCTCGGTCACCATTGCAAGCCGAACGAGCAGCTTTCCTCCTTCGGTTTGAATCCCATCACTCCCTCTGTCCGTCCTTTCTGGCTCAAGCTTGAGACAACGTTGTTTCCTCCCTGCTGCACCAAATCCTCTCTTCCCTTCTGTCCCATCCTGCGCACACACGCAAGCCGAAGGGATGAGCTCCCTTCCTGTTCATCCATCCCTCGCAACAAACATACACAGAATCGAACTAATGGAGGGGAAGAGACCTAACGAGAACTGGGGTGGCGGGAGCGTTCTACTGATGACCACGTTGGCACCTTGCCCCTTCGTTCCTGCTTCTGTCTCCAAGGAATCGATTATATTGTCTCACTCGGCTTGATGGAGCTCTTCTTTTAATTATCCATCAAGAATCAAAGTTCATAATCGCTATGCTACACAAAATGCTAGCTAGGATTCCTCTTCAGCACCTATTGATGTTGCAGCTAATGTTAAAATTGAGAGGATTTTTTGTACTCAGAGGCACCGGATTTGTTGGTACTGCAATTTGCAAGGCTGCAGTATCCAAGGGCATTGAAGTAGTCAGTATAAGCAAGTTAGGGAGGCCTTATTCTGATTCATGGACTGATCAAGTCACATGGATGGTAGGAGATGTCTTCTATTTACGTTGGGATGAAGTTTTAGTTGGAGCAACTGCAGTTGAATCAACTCTTAAAGGATTTGGAAATGAGGAGCAAATGAAAAGGATTAACGGGGAGGCAAACATCTTGGCTATAAATGCTGCCAAGGACTATGGTGCCCTAAAGTTTGTGATGATCTCTATTCACAACTACAACCTTCCTTCCTTTATACCCTCTTCTGGTTACTTCACTGGAAAGCGAAAAGCTAAATCAGAGGTTCTATCTAAGTACCCAGCCTCAGGTGTTGTCCTGAAATTTGCTTTCATATATAGGAAGCGAAAAGTTGATGGCTTTGAGATCCCTCTTGATCTGATAGGAATTAGTGAAGATAAGTCTCACTCATAACTTGAATTCTCCTAAAATCCTAATTATGACGTGTTCAACACGATGAGCGGAATCTGTATGCACTCTTTGTAACACGACTAGGAAAACTCGTAGGCGGTGCTTGTGGCGCGATAGGAAAAATTATGTGATTTTTCTTATACAGGTAACCTATACATGCTCTTTGTAGTGTGGTAGGGAAGAAGATACTTAGGCCGTAGTTTATACCACTCATACACACACTTCATAGATTTGAGCCAAATGCAGTAGCGTGATTAAACTGAAATTCAAACTAATAAAGGACATAAATATGATTAATTAGACTTAAATTGAACATAAATTAAATATGAATCAAATATTAAATAAAAAAGGCTAAAATATGAGTACTTTAAGTCTAAAAATTAAAGTAAAGCTGTTGAATTCAAAATTAAAATATTTACCAAAAGACCTGACAATTTAAAAGAATCTCCTCCCAAACTATAAGGAGAATTGCCTCGTGCCTCGAACTCTCAGAATACTTAGAGAAATTGAATAGTTTGGAATGAAATGAACTAAGTAAATTCCTCTATTTGTATATGAGAAAATGATACCTTATGGGATCCATTAAATAATATTTAATGCATATGAAACAAAAATTTCCACCCACGAGTATATCTAAAGCATGTGAAAATAATAATTGCCACACGTAGGCATATTTAAGTCACATATAAACAAACTTCACCGCCCTTGAGTAATATATAAATACAAGATCATGTTCGATGGATAAGCCTAACATTGAAACCAATGAATCATCCATGTGCACATGTAAAGGAATGGGTGATCAATTTTGAATACTCGAGAAGTGGCTTTATATGTCATTGGGCAGTTAATATTTGCACAAATTTATGAATCCCTGAATAATTATGAGGGTTATATAGATTCAAAAAATCATTTTCAATTAAGTCATAAAAACCTTGAGGTTTGAGTAAATTTCCTAAAGAGGCTAAGAGGTAATCAAGTTTAATTATTGATTCATTTATGTGAATCTCGAAGTAACTTGAAAATTTAGTTAGTGATCATACATTATCGATCCTTAAGCGAAGGTTAAAAAATAGTTAAGACTTCTTCCCTATGGAACTTCATAAACGAAGTAAGAAGTTGATAGCTCCTACCAAAGTAAAGTGATTGATTATTTTCAATCCCTCTACTAATGTGATCTCAATAATCTTATAAGGAGTTTATAAGTTGATTTACATACAATTCGAATGAAATGGAATTCATTTAAGAATTAAAGTGAAATTGAATTAAATTACCTATTATTAAAAGTGTGAAGTTATATATATATATATATATATATATATATATATATATTATGCATTTATGCTACTTGCATGATCGTTTAGTGTAAACACACCAAAATTCATGCAATTAAGTCTAAACACTCGAATGGGCCCCAACATAATGTTGAATGTTCAGATTCAAGTGCTGAGGATACTGCATGGGTTGATTCCCGATTTGATCTTAGGACCAGGTCCAGGATAGCAGAACCTAAAAACCCAATTATGATATTATAAGAAATTTAATTTAATAAAATCTAGTAAGCTAATTATGTCATGTAATTACAAAAGATAAACCTAAACTTATTGACACGGCTTCTCAAGTTCAAGCTCTCAACTGAAAAGTCTCAAACCTGATCATCTACGCTCAAACTAGAGTTGACAAGGTTTAGAGAATTATAAATTTTAGAATTTAGACGATCCTCAGAAAAAGAGGTGATATATGGTCTATTAGCCAACAATAGCCATGTGATCAAAAGGCTATCAATACTAAAGTTTAAATGATCAATCTTTATATATTCAAATTAAAATCAATTATAAAATATTCAAATATTTTAATAAAAAATATAAATTAAATGAAATTAATTATTTAAAGTTAAAGTAAAATCCATCCACCCATCCACAACCTTTTATCGAGGGTGACAAATTAAGAAAATTTTTGCTCACAAAGTGCTAATGTCAAATCAAATAATAACTATTTTCACACTCAAATCATCTTAAGCCAATAAGGAATTGACCCGTGTCCTCTGCTCGCATGATTTTGCCGCAAAATTTCACCACATAAATGGCGCTTACGACCAGAGCCCTCTGAATGGATGGCTTGTCGTAAAATGACACCACTAAATTACGGTCACATCCGCAGCCCGTATGTTCCCTAATGGCTTCATTCTCTGAGTCGTGAACTATATGATGTACTTGATTGGGCAAAAATCCACCTATTAATTAAGGTGGACTTAAGCTTGTCTCCTTAGACAAACACCACCCCAAGTCTACAAGGATTTCTTGGATGACGTAACTCATGGTTGTTGGGGTCGACTGCCTCCTCTAACTAAGTAGACTAGGTACCATGATAGCCCAGGATGACGGAACCATGAGATCTTGATCGGGTGCGTCATCATTTTTCCAGCCATCTGCTTTAAGTAAAAAATGATGAATTTTATAAATTCATAATTTTATACTCTGCATGTTGTTACTAAATGTTATGCATTTAGCAATCTAATGACTAGCCTTAATCAAAAGTTCTCTCTCAGCATTGAGATAGGTAGTTAACTATAGGGGCTTGCGCTTATAGGAAACTTGGAACCATATCTAAAGTACTCACCAAACGAGAACAAAATCTCTGGGTAGTGTCTTATCTACTATTCTATTTTCCTTCTGAAAATTACACCGATACTTTAAATTATACTCTCTTCAATGCGAGGTCAATAATTTTGGAGCGCAGATTTCACACTGGGATAGTGACAAACTAAAATTATTAATGAAAAAGGGCTCTAGTTTGTTGAATAATTATATAGAGGCTACTTTTATCATATTATTATTTTATTATTTAATGCTTTCACATTTTATAATTATCATGTAAAAAGCTGATTACTGATTATTAATCTCATCTTTCATTTGTAACAAGTTGATATGTAGATCACTCATCTTATTATCCAGCTTGGGTATGGTGCAAATATTCATTTGGCCAATACAATTAGCAATACAGAAGAGTGCCACCATCTGATTTGATAGTATAGATTTTCCGGTCATCGATACTAAAAATACTAAAACATCTTCTTAAGTTGTAACTATTCAAGGCCATTCTAGAAGGTCTCGTTTTGCTGAAGCTCCTACACATGGTGTGTGTTAGTTTTTGCAGCAGCCACCTTCTACCAAGGGAGTCTTTCGAAGGAGGACATTGATATTTGAAAGATTGTGCTCTCCTGAAGCTCCAATAATGAAAAGAATTATCTCTGGACAAGTGGTATCCCTGATGCCTTAATTTGCAAACACTCTATCAATTAAATCTTTCAAGCCAATGATATGGGATGCTAAAGCCTCTTCTTCTATAAAAAAATTGAGTAGAAGGAAAAGAAGGAAAAGAAATATTGAATTGCAAGCTCAGCAGTTACTGCTTGAATCACTAGCCATGCAACCATCCTTACAACCATAAATGAGTATTCACACTCACAATAAATTTAAAATTTTGAAATGGGTGAAATGGAATAGCTCTATTGGTGATGTTAGGCAATCTTTTTGGGCTCAACAGTAGCCAGCTCCAACCCATCAAAAGAAATAACCAAAAACTCTATCTGCTCGAGTACATACAGTCCTAAAGGTTATAAAAGAAAAGGTCATATGAATAAAAGATATCAAAGGCCACTTATTAGAGAAGCTAATAATGCTCCATTGCAGAAACTACCATTAGTGGTAGTAAGAACTCAAGAGCATTATAAACAAGTCCTACATGGTGAACATCGGGGCATGACACCTGAACCACATGTTCGGGAATCCGCTATCGAAAGGTCCTGACAAAAATAAAAAAAATGGAGATCGAAGTCTCGAGAAAAAGTAGTGACGTAGATGCTTCTTCATCTGGAAGCAAGCTAATCTAGAGACAGTGGAGAAAGAGAAATATTGAACTACGTGCTCAATGACCATTATTTAAGTAAAAAATTGTACAACCAATTGTGGAACTAGAAGTAAGTGTTTCAACCCATAACAGGTTTGACAGCCTAAGATGGGCAAAGTGGAATAGCTCAACTGGTAAAATCAAACAGTCCTTCTAGACCCGACAACGTAAGGTTCCAACTTCTTTAGTGAGAAAATTCAAAATAGTATATGCAAGAGTGTATCAGGTCCTCAAAGTTGCTAAGGAGAAGGGACTGATGAAAGAAAATATCAAAGTCCCGTCATCAAGTAGGCTAGAGTTGCTCCTCCAAGGAGACCTCCTCATACAACCATGGCAAGATGCTAATCAATTCAAGTCTCGTACAATGAACATCGAAGTGTGACACTTGGACCACTTGTCCAGGAATCAGCTATCGAAAGGTCCCAACGAAGGGATAAGCATATCTGAAGGTCGAAGCCTCATGAAAAAAATTATTATAATTGAGAAAGGAAAATGTGAAACATTTGGTGTGCATACCCTTAGATCTACCTATGATAGATTTCATAAAAAAAGTGGATATGCAAAAGGACAAACTTTGGTGATAAAGCTCATGATGGTTAACACCTTGGAGAATCCTTAGGAAGATCTCATCACCAATCATTTTTACCTCTTTGAGAAAAGCTGATTTTCACCATAATTCCTTAATTGGGAATCAAAGAATATATGAAGAAGTCATCCATATGATGAGACATATAAACAAACTTCTTACTCAACATTATCAATAGAATGAATTCAATGATCTTGACTTAATATTCATGAAGGAAAATCATCACAAAAGTGAGGAGAAGGAAAGCTTAGTTGTGAACTCAATAATTATTGCTTGAATCACCAATTGCACAACATCACTATAGTTAGAACAAACTCCAACCCATAATAAGTTTGATAGCCTAAGATGGGTAAAGCGAAACAGCTCTACTGGTAAAATCAAATAGTTCTTCTGGACCCGACAACATCAGGTTCCAGCTTCTTTAGTGAGGAACTCAAAATTGTATATGCAATAGTGCATTGGGTCCTCAAAGTTGCTAAGGAGAAAAGACTGATGAAAAAAGAGAATATCAAAGTCTTATTATCGGGGATGCTAGAGTTGCTCCTCCAAAGAGACTTCCTCCTACAACCCCAGCAAGATGTCAACTAATTCAAGTCCTGCACGGTGAGCATCGAGGCATGACGCTTGGACCATAGGTCCAAGAATCTGCCGTCAAAAGGTCCTGGAAAAAAGGTAAGCAAATTTGAAGGTCAAAGCCTCAAAGTGAAACTGCCTTAAAGAAAGATAATGATGTGACATATGGACTGTACTCCCATAAAATCCACTCTTTATGCACTAGTATTTGGAGCTGAAGCAATCTTGCCACTTGAAGTTGAACCACCTTCACTCCGAGTAGCCATTCAACACAATCTCACTCAAAATGAGAATGCCCGTCTATGGATGGAAGAGCTTGATGCTCTTGACAAAGTTAGGCTCCAAGCTCACCAAAATCTAGAAGTCTACTGAGTGAGGATGTCCAAAGCTTTCAATCATACGATGAATCCATCAAAACTTTTAAGAAGGAGAATTGGTCTCGGTGCTGAGAATACCAATTATTCCTCACCGTCATCACATGTATAAGTTTTTCTTGAAAATTTTCTTGTAACACAAGAATACATTTCCAAAATAAAATTAACATCCCGCTATCGGATAGGGGGCATTTTTTTAAAGTTTTATAGCAAAATATTAGGCTTTCCTTATAAGATAGGGGGCCTCATTTTATATTTGGGTTGACATCGCGCCTAAGGCTTAGATCCCATATATATGTTCAAATTACATATTCAAATTCACAAGTTTCAAAGTCTTACTAACCAAAAGAGAAATTTTTAAGTCTACAAACTTCAACAAATCAAGTTGGAAACACATCTTCCATCCATACATCAAATATAAAGCTCGAGTGGGTGCATAAGGTTGGACTCAACATGCCTAAATATGACCGAATCGCTGACATGTCTACTTACTCAACATGCCACAAAGGTCGTAGTAAGAGGTCCCCCATCTTGTTAGCCCCATGATGAAATCCTCCATCAATTGCTCAAGTCTAAGACTCAAGTGGGTGCATAAAGTCAGACTCAACAGTCCAAATATGATCGCATTGCTGACAGGTCCTCTTACTCAATACGCCACAATGGTCATAGTAAAGGATCATCATACTTCATTAGTTCAAAGGCATGAACATCCAAATTTTCAAATCCCTCCAACTTGGTGAGTTCAAGTGGCCCAAACGAGGAGATCAACTCTAATGATCATAATGTCATTTTTTTAAAATCCAACAAAAAGATCCTCACTCGAGAAGGCACTAAGCCAAGTTTGGTATCAATATCAAATGAGAAATGTCAACTCCTTCAACAAGTCTATTAAAGTAGAAAGCAAAGACCGAAGGAAACTCTTCTTCAGTAAGTCCAACCAAGCAGAAAGCAAAGGACCGAAGAAGTCATCCCAATGTTCATGCAAAGCCAAAGGCTAAACTAAGGGGGTTATGTCATCATCATGCTCATTACTCCAAAGCGTAGGACTGATGACTCTTTGTCATTGACCCAACATAAGCTTTGAGGGCTAGGTTATCGGCAAGCATCCTTCTATAAGCCACAAAAGCAGAAAGCTAGGGTAGAAGGAAATTTTGTATCACCTGACAAGTCTACAAGACAATTCAAAAAATTTCTCCATCTAATCTGCCAAGGCATGAAGCCAGGATAGAAGGAAAATATAAAGATACAAATCATTGAGATGAAATTTTCAATAAGTTTATCAAAGCACAAAGTATAGGATCGAAGACATTCTCATCTCATCAACTCCATCAAGTCCACTAAGGCATGAAGCCAGGAAAAGAGAGAAATACAAATTTCAAATTTCAAGATAGAATCTTCAACAAATCCAGCACAAAGTATAGGATCGAAGAAATTCTCATCTTAGCAATAAATCATCAGCTCTATCAAGTACACTAAGGCACAAAGTCGGGACAGATGGAAAACACAAATTTTAAATTTTTAGATTGAATCTTCAACAAGTCTGGCACAAATCATAGGACCAAAGACATTCTTATCTCAACAACAAATCATAAACTCCATTAAGTCTACCAAGGCACAATGTCAGGATAGGAAAAAAATATAAATTTTAAACTCTCAAGAGGAAGTCTTCAATAAGTCTGAAAGCACAAAGCATATGACCAAAGATATTATAAATTCTCTCAACAATTACTACTAATCCCCCCTATTAGATAGGGGCATTTTTATATAATTATCTAAGTCGACATCATGCTTCAAACTGAGATCCTCAGATAAATATATATGATGATTAGAATAAGTTATCTCTATTTATATTAAAGAAGATCGAGCCCTATGATATATTTTGAACTAAAACTACAATCCCCTTGTTAGACATGAGTCTTTTTTTATGATCAAGGTCGTTCAATCCTCTCCTATGAAACCGGAAGTCTTCTTGCATATATTCAGGTTGACATAGAGCTTTATACTGAGATCCCTGAATATATCTATAACTATTATTGTTAAAGTTATAGCTCTTACAGTAACAAAAGAATCTACTTCATATGCGAAAAGACAGCCCTAAACGTCAAAATTTTATCTACCATGTTTGTCAAATTCTGAAGATCAAGTCAGAAGAACTCCCAATTATGGAAGCTTCAATCAACTAAGTTGAAAAAGCATCAACCTTTATATGTTCAAGTCTAAGACATGGACGAGTTCTAAAGGCCGAACTCAATAAGCCCATAAATGGCCGAGTTGCTGAAGCTCCCCTCACTCAACAAGCCGTAAGAAAAGGCTGGAGGAAAAGAGCCCTTGTTCGATAGTCTAATGACAAAACCACCAAGCCATCACAGCTTAAGGTGAAGACTCAAATAGGTTCTAAAGGTCGAACTCAACAAGCCCACAAATAGCCAAATTGTTAATGCTCTCCTCACTCAACAAGCCATAAAAAAGGGTGCAGTGAAAGAGCCCCTGCTCATCAGTCCAATGATGATAGATGTTCAATCTCAAATCAAATTCAGTTTAGTGATTACAAGCAGCTAGAATCCAAGAGATCTTTCTACTTGATCGATGGACCAATATAATATAAAGAGATAAATCTCAATTCATAGTAGCTTCAAATCAATCTCTATATTGCCTGCAATGTGATATTTCAATCTCTTTTCAAAGAGTCTGATCAAGCACAAAGCACAAATCAAAGCTAATTTCCTTATCACATCCACAAAAGCAGAAAGCCTAGGACTGAGGAGGTAATTCCATAGTTCAAACAAAGTCAATGGCCGAACAAAATGGATTATGTGGTTATTTAGTCCGTTAAAGCACTCATTGCTGGATTGATAACTCAACATTATAGACCTAACATAAGTCAGAAGGCTAGGTCATCTATATACACCCTTCAACTGGTCTATCAAAGCAGCAAGCACAAGACTGAAGACATAAGTGCACTTCCTGACAAGTCAATATGAACAAATCATGTCAATTCTTCATCAAGTCTGTCAAGCTTAAAGCTAGGACAGAAAAAATTTTAAATCTCAAAACAGACAAACCAATTCCTACATTAAACCCGATCAAGCATGAAGCTAGGGTCGGAGGAAATCCAAATCTACAAAGACACAAAAAAGAGACCTTCAGCGAACCTATCAAAGTAGAGAGTAGATGGTGGAAGAAGCTCCTCAACGAACACATTGAAATTGAAGCTAAAGTAATTTGAGATATGTGGTTGACATGAATGGTCAACCATTCTTCAACAAACATGACTCACTTCAAGCACAAATCATATTTGTTGGGGGACATTTTTTGACATCCATGTATTCCCATAAGTCAGGTTGAGCAAATTTAGAGAATTTGATGAATTACGGATGTAGTGTTATGCAAATTGAAGCTCAAAATACATCGAACATCACCAAAATGAGGCAAAATGACCTCCAATCGATGAACAGACTTTACCATTACGTTCAAAGTATTGAAATTGATTAGAATATATATATTGCATAATCTAATGATCAACTGATCAAGAGATCAAACCATCAACATGCCTACACGTATATCAAAGTTGGGAGGCTGTGATGACCCCTAAATGATCTCTATTCGTGAAATTGATCACACTGTAAGCTTCAAAATATCAAAATCTATCAAATGAGATTATCCTCGATCAATTCGAATGAGCCTACACAAATGTCAAGCGGTCGGAAGCAACAACGCACAAATCTGAACTGAAATTGAGCTGATTTGACGTCGACTTGAACTAAATGGCCTCCGATCATGAAATGAACTGTGTCGTTACATCTAGATTATCAAAATTACTTAAAATAGACATCTAATTTAATTAAAATTATCGTTTCTAAAATTTTATCAAAATTAGCACAAATTTTGAGGTAAAATCAACCTAATGATCTTCTAACTATGTCTAATCAACTTCTTGGAACTTGTAACGCCTCACTAATAATCACCATGGCACAATCGAAAGTTACATAGGGCTCGCATGCAATGAACCCCTTTATTTCCTTCTTTTCTCCTTTTTCACTATGGAAATTTTTTCTAAACAAGGAACAAGCCTCCCTCCTCTCTTTCTCTTCTTTTCTTTGAACGAGCTCCCTATCCCGTTCGGTCACTGTTGCAAGCCGAACGAGCAACTTTCCTCCTTCGGTTCAAATCTTGTCACTCCCTCCATCCATCCTTTTTGGCTCAAGCTTGACACAGCGTCGTTTCCTCCCTGCTGCACTGAATCCTCTCTTCCCTTCTATCTCGTCCTACACACACACGCAAGCTGAAGGGACGAGCTCCCTTCCCGTCCATCCGTCCCTCGCAATAAACATATGCAAAATTGAACTCATGGAGGGGAAGAGACCTGACGAGAACTAGGCAGAGAGAGGAGCATTCTACCGTCGTGTTAGTGTGAGAAAATCCACTTAGTTTACCTACACTCACATTTTTGTTGATGATCATGTTGGCACCTTGCCCCTCTGTGCCTGCTTCTGTCTCTAGGGAATAGATTGCAAAGTCTCGCTCGGCTTTATGGAGCTCTTCTTTTAATTGTCCATCAAGAAATAGAGTTCATAGTCACTATGCTACCCAAAATGCTAGCCAGGGTTCCTCTTCAACACCCATTGATGTTGCAGCTGATGTTAAAATTGAGAGAATTTTTTGTACTCAGAGGCACCGGATTTGTTGGTACTGCAATTTGTAAGGCTGCAATATCCAAGGGCATTGAAGTGGTCAGTATAAGCAGGTTAGAGAGGCCTTATTCTGATCCATGGATTGATCAGGTCACATGGATGGCAGGAGATGTCTTCTATGTATGTTGGGATGAAGTTTTGGTTAGAGCAACTATAGTTGTATCAACTCTTAGAGGATTTGGAAACGAGGTGAAAATGAAAAGGATTAACAGCGAGGCAAACATCTTGGCTATAAATGCTGCCAAGGATTATGGTGTCCTAAAGTTTGTGCTGATCTCTGTTCACAACTACAACCTTCCTTCCTTTATACCCTCTTATGGTTACTTCACTGGAAAGCAAAAGTGAATCAGAGGTTCTATCTAAGTACCCAGCCTCAGGTGTAGTCTTGAGAATTTCTTTCATATATAGGAAATGAAAAGTTTATGGCTTTGAGATCCCTCTTGATCTGATAGGAAAATTGTCAGGTGTTAGTGAAGAGAAGTCCCACTCATAACTTGAATGCTCCTAAAATCCCAATTGCAAAGATGTTTGACGACAGAAAACCCATTACGCTCTTTGAAGACGATGGGAAAAACTTATAGGCGACGCTCGCGACGCAATAGGAAAAATTATGTGATTTTTCTTATGTAGTTAACCTATACACGCTCTTTATAGGGTGGTAGGGAAGAAGATACTTAGGCCGTGGTTTATACCACTCATACGCACTCTTTGTAGCGTGGTGAGCAAGCTCAGCCTCGGATGTAGCCCCCAACGAGGGGACAATGCCGGGAGGCTGCCGAAATTCAAACTAATAAAGGACTTAAACATGAATAATTAGACTTAAATTGAACATAAATTAAATCTAAATCGAATATTAAATAAAAAATGCTAAAATATTAGTACTTTAAGTCTAAAAATTAAAGTAAAGTTGTTGAATTCAAAATTAAAATACTTACCAAAAGACCTAACGATTTAAAAAAATCATCTCCCAAACTACAAGCAGAGTTGCCTCGTGCCTAGAGCCCTCAGAATACTTAGAGAAATTGAATAGTTTGGAATAAAATGAACTAAGTAAATCCCTCTATGTATAGATGAGAACATGATACCTTATGAGATCCATTAAATAATATTTAATGCATATGAAACAAAAATTGCCGCCCACAAGTATATTTAAAGCATGTAAAAATAATAATTATCACCAATAGGCATATTTAAGTCACATATAAACAAACTTCACCACCCTTGAGTAATATATAAATACAAGATCATGTTTGATGGATAAGCCTGACACTAAAACCAATGAATCATCCAAGTGCACATGTAAAGGAATGGGTGATCATTTTCAAGAAGTTGCTTTATATGTCATTGGGCAATTAATATTTGCACAAGTTTATGAATCCCTGAATAATTATGAGGGTTATATGGATTCAAAAAAAATATTTTTAATAAAATGAAAAAAAGCCTCGAGGTTTGAGAAAATTTCCTAAATATGCTTAGAGGTATTTAAGTTTAATTGTTGATTCATTTATGAGAATCTTGAAGTAACTTGAAAATTTAGTTTGTGATCATACATTATCGATCCTTAAGCGAAGATTGAAAAATAGTGAAGGCTTCTTCCCTATAGAACTTCAAAAAGGAAGTAAGAAGTTGATAGCTCCTACCAAAGTAAAAGGATTGATCATTCTCAATCTCTCTGCTAATGTGATATCAATAATCTTATAATGAGCTTATAAGTTGATTTGGATACAATTCGAATGAAATATAATTCAATTAAGAATTAAAGTGAAGTTGAATTAAATTATCTATTATTAAAAGTGTGAAGATATATATATATATATATTATGCATTTATACTACTTGCATGATTATTTAATATAAACACACCAAAATTCATGCAATTAAGTCTAAACAGCTGCATGGGCCCCGACATAATGCTGAATGTTCAGATTCAAGTGCCTAAGAATGCTGTGCGGGTTGATTTCCAGTTTAGTCTTAGGACTGGGTTCAGGTTAACAAAACTTAAAAACCCAATTATGATATTATAAGTAATTTAATTTAATAAAATCTAAGAAGCTAATTATGTCATACAATTATAAAAGATAAGCCTAAACTTATTGACACAGCTTCTCAAGTTCAAACTCTCAAGTGAAAAGTCTCAAACTTGATCCTCTACACTCAAGCTAGAGTTGACATGGTTTAGAGGATTATAAGTTTTGGGAATTTAGACCTGATCCTCTGTAAAAAAAGCGGTAGAGTCGATATGGTCTAATAGATAATAATAGTCATGTGATCAAAAGGCTATCACTATTAAGGTTTAAATGATCAATATTTATATATTCAAATTCAAATCAATTATAAAATGATCAAATATTCAAATAAAAAATATAAATTAAATGAAATTAATTATTTAAATTTAAAGTAAAATCCATCCACCCATCCGCAACCATTTGTCGAGAGTGACAAATTAAGAAAACTTTTGCTCACAAAGAGTTAATGTCAAATCAAATACATAACTATTTTCAAACTCAAATAATCTTAAGCCAATAAGGACGTGGCCCGTGTCCTCTGTCCGCGTGATTTTGCTACAAAATTTCACCATATAAATGGCGGTTACGACCAGAGCCCTCTGACCGGGCAGCTTGTCGCAAAATGACACCACTAAATTAGGGTCATGGCTGCAGCCCGTATGTTCCCCAACGACTTTGTTCTTTGAGTTGTGAACTATATGATGTACTTAATCGGGCAAAAAGTTCTCTCTTAGCTAAAGTGGACTTAAGCTTGTCTTCTTAGACAAACACCAACCAAGGTTTACAAGGATTACTTGGACGACATAACTCATGATTGCTGACAAAGATCATTCGGTCAGGTTGGGTCGACTACCTCCTCTGACTAATTAGACTATGGACCACGACAGCCAGAGATGACAGAACCATGGGATCTTGATCGGGAAAGTCATCATTCCCCCAACCATCCGCTTTAAGTAAAAAATGATGAATTTCATAAATTCATAATTTTATACTCCACATGATGCTTCTAAACGCTATGCATTTAGCAATCTAACAACTAACCTTAATCGAAAGTTCTCTCTCTGCATTGGGAGGGGTAATTAACTATAGGGGCTTGCGCCTATAGGAAACTTGGAACCATATCTAAAGTCCTCACCAAATGAGAGTGAAATCTCTGGGTAGTGTCTTATCTACTATTCCATCTGCCTTCTAAAAATTACACCAATACTTTAAATCATACTCTCTTCAATGCGAGAGGTCGGTGGTGAACTTTCGGAGCCCATAGATATACTAAAGTTTGTAATGATATTAAGTGTTTAATCTAGGTTAGTCTGGACTCAAATTGTGTTACTTTTGATTCCATCAAGGCGGTTTATATTGGCTCTATGATAGCCAAAAGAGAATTTAAAAGATGAAGTTTTTGATTTCAAGATATATTCAATCACACATGACATATCAAGCATAAATAATAAAATTATATATTTTTTTCTTTAATTTTGGTGTTATCAATTATTATTATTATTTTAAAAATATATATTTTAAAAAAAATCACTTATTTTTTATTTTAAAAATAAATAAAGTCTTTTTAAGTGGTGAAAATATATTTTATTTTTAAATATTTTAATTATTTTAATAATAAAATCAACAATGAACTCATTGTGACTATCATTATTGACTTCCATTATCAAAATGCCAGTCACCATTAATGTTGCCACTGTGGGCTACACTATCACAAATAAAAATAAAATTAACTCACATATAATAAGCTATCAAATATGTTTTTTTATTTATATTAAAATATAATTAAATAAGAAATTTTTAAAAGTGATTCTCAATAGTTTTCTAATATCTCGCTCCCTCTTTAATATTGAATTTATGAATTAATTCATATGCTTGTATTTTTTTTCGGTAAATTGAAGGCAGAGGTCAATCAATTTAAATAAAATAAGAAAGAGCAAATTTGCAAATGCTTTTAGGTCTAGTATGGAACTGTGTGGCAAATAAATGACGGGGCAATTATATATATAGTATTTAAAATATAGATATTTATAAAATTAATAACCTTTTATTTTATGTTTTTCAATTCTCACTCAAATATTGAAATTCACATTAAAATTTCAACCCATATTTTTCATTTTTATCAAATTCCAAATGATTTGATCGTAGCATGCATAAATACACGGGATCATTAGTTAAAAAAAAAAATGAAGTTGGTGTTAATTCTATAAATGCATAAATTTTGAATGATATGTTATAATTATCCCATAAATGAAACTAGCAAAACATAGCACATTAGTTGGCCAACACACATTCAACAATAATTTGAAGGTTTGAAACATTTAAACGGGTGAGCTTAATTATACAAAAAGTTAAAAAAAGTTCTTATGATACTGCCCCTATCTTTTAATTTAGGAGTTAAGATAATTTTCATAGATAAGATATGTGAGTCAAAAAGAGCTGCTAAAAGGCATCAATGCATAATAATTAAAAATTGTCAATTAGTAGTTATCTTTAGTGTTCAAGGTGTAATATGATTGAGCATCGAGACAAGACAACGATGACATAAGTTGAAGGCAATATTTGAAGCATGCTAAAAAGTTTAGGGATAGCTCTTTTATTAATATTGAAGATAATTAACTATGGATGAGGGAGATAATCTCCTTCTATTAAGTATGTAAATTAGTGATTGCACAAAGGTATTCTAAGGAGGGAATTAAAGATGATTGAGATGATCTTTTTTTGCACATAGTGGTAGCTTGATCTTCTAGAGACAGAGGAGGTAACATAGGATCTAATGATGCCAGATTGCCCTCCTCCTACATGTTAGAATGTAATGTAACCTAAATAAAGAAATAGTAAAACTCACCTAATTTGTAATCTTGCATCATGGGACCTTCCCTCTCTAGGTTGCCACCAACACCATATACTGTCAACCACATTTGCATTTGCTCGAGACATTCAAATCATTATCTCGATTTTCATGTGATTTGAGCTTTGTCGTGTTTCCATGACATCATCGATGCCGCCACTATCATCCAAATCGTTCATAGCCTCTCTCACCCATTCATCGTTGGATCCACACCGGTCATTGTTGTTGTTCTCTGACATGTTCACTCATACTTTGCACCGTAATAGAACAAAATTTTGATTTATTTTACTTAAAATCAAACACAAAAGATTAATATTAAGACTTTATTTTAGAACCAATAAAATAGATTTTGAGTATTCCAAATGTATTTTCTTTACATTATCTTGTATTTGAAATACACATTGTTGGAGCCAAATCTATCCATGGCAGAAGCAGAATCTTGAGAGATATCGAGGAAGCAAGGTTAATGAAGAGAGGAACAACAGGTAATGAAGAGAATGAAAAAAAGATTTGATTTTATTATCTTTTAAATAATCTTAGTATGAAAAAAGAGGGGAGGAATCCCCTTATTTTAGAGGAAAAGAGAAGACAAAGCTTAAGGAAAGAGAACTAAGGACTTTTATGAATTAAGCCAGTAAATTGAGCTATACTAAACCAAACAATCGAACCCCCAAAAGGGCCCCTCACCCCTAATTTATAATGTTGGGGTGAGGAGTGGTATAGAAAACTAGTATAAGAAAGAACCAGTCGAGTATAGGACTCACCTTAATTAGAGGCGAGTACTTATTGGGGAGTAGTGAGCCTTGCTGCGAGTATGCTTGAGTTGCCTTGAGATAGCCTTTCTTCTTTGAATGCTTTCCTTCTGAAAGCGAGTCTGCATTCGAGTGGTCGAAGTCGATATTTTTACATAGCTCATCATGTGTGAAATGAGTCTTTAGTATTTGAGATGCTTGCTTATTTTGAGTATACACACATATTCTAAACATTTATCAAACAACTCCTAATCCTTTTGAAACTACCAAGGGGAGTTAACTATATTTCATTCAACTATATTTCAAGTAAAATTTATGCTGCACTCAAAATCTACTAAAAACACCACTTAAACTCATTTTTCTTATTTCAATTTTTTCTTAATTTTGAGAGAATCTAATCAAAAACACATATATGTACATACAAAATCTCAAATTCATCACCTTTGAGTTAAAAGTCTAAATCCTAAAATAATAAATAAAAATGCTACACATTTTTTATTTTAAAATAAGCTTATTTCATCTCATATTTTAAATTAATTATATTACTTTTTATCTCATTTTAAATTTGTATAAAAAAAACTCGGTTTCTTTTGCTAAAAATATGGATGCCCGCAGTCCACCCATGACCCGCTCAACTGCGAGCGAGTCAATTAACACGGAATCGATCGCATAAAGAAATTCGTAGCTCTTTTCGCGCTTCCTATCGATAGCAGTTTGATAAGATGAAGAAACGAAGGGGGCTGGAAGGAACAGAAGAAAAATCTGGAGGAAAAGCCAAAAACGACCTACTTATTTTTCTCGTTTTTCTAAGTTCGCTCCCAGTTTCCAGGTACCGCCCGACTTTAGAGATCAGTTCTCTCATCCTCATAGGCTTCTATCTCCTATATAAAGAAGAGACGCTACCACAGCTTCACGTATAACTATTAGCAGTAGGTTAGAGCAAGAAAAAGGAGAGGAAGAAGTACTATAAAGGAGAGCAGTAATGGGTACAATTCTTTACCTCTTATGTTTCTTTAATTCCAAAGCTTGAAACTGGTGCTAACAGTTGGTGTTTCCTTTAATCTTATGTACAGAATCCATCAAGTTTGATCAAACGACGACCAATTCTTCCAGCAATTTAACGCTCATGAAGGCCTTTCCTGTGTCGGATGAGTTGCTCGGCACCTTTGTGCCCATTGCTGTTTATTGGATATATTCAGGCATCTACATAGTGCTTGGAGATTTGAACGAGTACCGGCTTCACACCAAGGCTGAAGAAGACGAGAAGAACGTTGTTTCGAAGAGAGCCGTTGTGAAGGGAGTCCTCGTGCAGCAAGCTTTCCAGATCGTCGTCACCCTCCTCCTCTTCACGGTATGTATGATCTTCAATTCTGGGGCTGAATTAAGAAATTGATTATAACTAATTAGAACCTACAGCTGCTTAATTACTGATTACTTTTATATATATATATATTGATGCAGTTCGTAAGCGGTGACGGCGGCGTTGTCGTGCCTCAGCCTTCTCTTCAGGTGATCATCCTCCAGTTCATCGTCGCCATGGTGGTGATGGACACTTGGCAATACTTCATGCACCGATTCATGCACGTCAACAAGCTCTTGTACAAATACATCCACTCCAAACACCACACCCTCGTCGTCCCCTACGCCTTCGGAGCTCTCTACAATCACCCGCTGGAAGGGCTGATTCTTGACACAATTGGGGGAGCCCTCTCCTTCCTCATTTCAGGGATGACACCTCGCACCGCCATATTTTTTTTCTCCTTCGCCACCATCAAGACTGTCGACGACCATTGCGGTTTGTGGCTTCCCGGAAACTTGCTGCATGTTTTCTTCAACAACAACAGCGCGTATCATGACATCCACCACCAGCTCTATGGCACCAAATACAACTTCTCTCAGCCCTTCTTTGTCACCTGGGATAAAATCCTCGGGACTCATATGCCTTACTCGCTTGAGAAGAGGAAGGAAGGAGGATTTGAGGCCAGACCAATTAAGAAGATTAACTGAGTGATTTAAGGATTATTCGATACATATATATATGTCTTAATTATTTAACTATTATGTCTACTCTTTTGCTTTCATATTGCGCAAAAGTCGCCATATTAGTTTGTTTTTTGTATGTAAATTATTGATTGATTTGCTCTTTGGAATGGAAGACTGAAACATTGATAAATTAGAAAAAAATGTTGAAAATTTATTAAGTATGGGATATTGAAAGAATATATCTACTGATTTGATTTCCCATTAGAACTAGTAAGATTAACTTTATGTGATGAAAGTTTGTTGTTTCATTTTTTCTTACAAAAATAAGATTAATTAAAATCTGATGCACTGTTTTCTATGTTGAATGCAGTATTATGTAAATTGGTTCATCTAGAGTTTCTACAGAATCGTTTTATAGCCTCAGTTAGCCACTTGGACCAACTTCCAAATCTTAACTCTTCAACCTTCCTTCAATTAAGGTATAAGCTAATGCAAAATTATTTTGTTTCTGAAGGAAACTATGCTTCTTCAACACAGGCAAAAAATTTTAAAGAAAGAAGAATGAACTTTAAACTTCATGCAGTTCCTAAACTAATTGGGAAAATAAGCTATTAATACATAGCTATTTTATTTAATCTTTTTTTTGTGATTTTATTTTATTTTCATGGATGCAATAGAGAAATATTGGGCTGCACGTTACTAACTGCGCTTATTTAAAAAGCTATGAGAAAATTAACTTTATAAGCATGGATAACTTGTGAATGAGAATGAGAAAGTCAGGCATGTGATTCTGGAAAGATGCAGTAGAAACACGCAAGTTAATTAAAGTGAACTATATGGCTTTCCTTTTCCCCTAGAAGCTCGCTTTAGTCGTCTAATCCGTATTCTGCTTGAATAATAATGTATGGTTGAAGCTTGCTCAGTGCTAATTTTAATTTAGGATACGAGATAATTCTTCTTCTTTTTCTTATGTATGTAACTATAATAGAGAGATAAATATAAATATAATTGAGAGCTAGCTTATACCTATTGGCAATGATTAAGGATTAAACATATTTGTTTTATAGAAGCACACAAATAGGGCAGTTAACCTAATTATAATGGTGCCAATGTATTATACTTGTAGTATATGATCACTGATTGGGTGATTATCAAGATTATAATAAAGGCATTATATAACAAATAAGGTCTCCTATAAAACATCTCTCTTGTGAGAAAATTCTTGAATTAGAAGCTATATAATATGTGAGAACAGTGGGATAAAGAATGTTATCAGTCATGTTATTTTAGTGATAAAGTTCAAATTTAATGAAAATTTCACTGTTGCAACAGTATTTTTGTCCTTTTCTTTTTCTTTTGGTACAGTATTCCTACTTTGCAGCCCTAATTTTGTCATGAATAAAGTAATTCAATTTATATATATATATATATATATATATATATATATATATATATATATATATATATATATATATATATATATATTATAATTATAAGCATCACTTAGAGTTCAAAATTTTGTTATACAAAAGATCGATTCAAATCCTTCCACTTACAGATTTTTCGGATTATTACATTTCGAACTAATACAAGCCATTGTGAATAATTTGAACTGAACACGAATACTAAAATTTCGAGTTATTTCAAATAGAAGTTAAACAAGACAAAGTAATTTTTAAATGAGCCGAACACGAACAAGGGTTCGGCTCGTTTATACCCCTAAATTTATGACTGTGCTTTGACAAATCTATGAAGAAAAAATTGTGTTTTCCAACTTAATCTTACTACCTACTTGCTGAAAATTACGATTTTATTTTATAAAACAAAAAATATATATACCTATCATAATTTCTTCATATAGAAATTCTTCTAAAACAGTTCTATCATTATTTTTATATCAGTACCAAAACAAAGATTTTTTTTTTTCAATCAGAATTATTAAAAAAATTCTTGTTAAATGCACATACAGTTTTTTTTTTTATAATATCTATGAACATCTTTGGCCAGTCATTCTTTATTGAAAGATTAATTTCCAACTTACACCGTTTCAAAGCTTTAGGCCGTAAAGACCAATAAAAAGTCATTAAATAAATCAAAGTGGCATTATTTGACCAAATTATGATCTAATTAAGGCATAATCCTCTAATTAACTGAAAATTGACAACTAGGAATTTTTTTATATCTGATGACACCCATTAGACTATGGACTTCAAGAGTTAGCAGAAAAGTTATATATATATATATATATATATATATATATATAGATAGATAGAGCTGGTCAACCCCAGCCAATGCCAACATGAAGGCTACTGAATTATCATTTTTTTATTATGAGATAGTTGTTTTCTATAATTTAATTTAATATCTCAAATTTTAAATGCATATTAACCCTATTCATGTGGCCTTTATTTAATTAACACCTCATTTAGGCTCAGATTATTATATAATTTTTTTTTTCAATATATGTATTCATTAAAATATATTTGTTTAATAATTAAGCTGGTCGCATGTTAATGCTTGGCCACTCTTCAAAACCATGGGCTATGCAGTCAAATCAGAAGAGTTAATACTGAACACCTGAAGTTAAAACAATAGTATAAATATATTCAGTATATTAGTGAATAGATACTCATCAATTTAAAATTTTAAGCTAATGAATAAAAGTCTCTGAACAAAACTTAATTTCATTACAGAAAATAATCTATTTTCAGCTCAAACAAAATTATTGGATATTAAAAGAAAATTATTTCCCCTCGAGAAAACCAGCTGTCGTTAGAACTGTTATTGCAAATGTATTATAGAGAATTAGAATTGTTCAAAAAAAAGCTGTTTCGTTGGAAGAGTCTGCTATAGTTATTATCAGCAGCGAATGCTGTGGGAAATTTGCCGATTCATTTTTGATAGCTATACGATAATAATTTCTGGCAATTTATCTATAAAAAATTATCGACAATTATGAATCAAAATTTGATTTGGATCAACATTGAATCAAATATACTGAGTCAAGCGATGAGTTGAGGGTTTGAATCTGACCTTTTTGTTAGTTAAACTTAAGCTAGCCACAAATCAGATTGGACCAACTCGATACTTATAAGTTTGATTTAGTGTAGCTTTACATAGTCGTCGAACATGGACGTACCTATGATAATATCTAAGATGTTAGATTGACATTGGACTATTGTTGGTGGGGCAAAAACAAAATAAAATTGTAAGTTTGTAAAAACAAGGTTGTTTCTAAAATTAAATGTTTTAAGTTATAACTTTTAAACTTATAAGTTAAATGCAATATATTTGTAAGCATAAATATTATCTCAATATAATTGATATATCACATTAAAATTTATTAAATCAAGTATAAATCTCAAGGCAATACATATATTAAATTTTCTAAAATAAATTATAAATCATCCTAACTCCGATTTTAATAAATTTATAGTCCAATTAAAAATCTCAATGAGACAAATCTGCCTCCACTAAAAGATTGGTCAATCTAAATTCAAATCGGGTCAAATCAAGTTTCAAAAATATAACTAGAAATTTTAAAACATTATTTGTATGGTCAAACAATCTCTAAATTTAATATGTTTATAGTCGAATCAATCGACTTGACGAGAGGAATCTAACAAGCCCAAGTTCACTCAAATAGAAAGTTATTATTACGCTTAAATCCTTATGAAATTATTTAGGATCAAAAGGATCAATATGAACCGTCTGATAAAGTGTTTTAAATTTTAACTAAAATTATCAAAATATCTCTCTTGAAACTATATGAATAAGACTTCATTTTTATCATAAAGATGGAAGAGAATCAAAAGAAGCTTGAAAAAGAGGTGAAGAGCTAATCTTGGAAGCATGCAATTATCCACCACTAACAGCTGTCATCCACCTCTAACATCTATCACCAACAACCACCATTGGTGGTTATCACCAACCTTTAGAGGCTGGCAAAGTTTAATTAGCATCATTAAGTTATTGTAGCATTATTCAAAGGTTGTAGTTACCTGATTTTTGTATAGTCATAACTTTGCGACCCCTTCTACTCCATCTTAGGAGAAGAATGAAGCTTTGCAAATCAAAATACATTGTGAATTATTTGAACTAAGCTAAGCTTAGTGATTTTTTTATCTCTTTTTTTGAAAAAATTTCACGTAAAAATTATAGTATCCCTCATACTCTAATTATGTGTGTGTGTGTGTGTGTGTGTGTTGAATTTTCATGAAAAACTAAAACTAAAATATTTTCACTCACCACCATGAATATTCTAGCACTCAATTCAAATTTTGTAAGTTTTTTATAATCATTTTATTGAATTCTAGTTAGCTTGATAAAAAAAATGTGCCAACTCAATTGTATTTCAAGCTCAATTAAGATGGAAAGGCTCAATTCAAGTAGGCTCAAAATTATGACAAGTTAGCTAGAAATTGATTAACTCTCTAATTATGTGTGTGTGTGTGTGTGTGTGTGTGTGTGTGTGTGTGTGTGTGTATTGAATTTTCATGAAAAAACTAAAACTAAAATATTTTCACTCACCACCATGAATATTCTAGCACTCAATTCAAATTTTGTAAGTTTTTTATAATCATTTTATTGAATTCTAGTTAGCTTGATAAAAAAAATGTGCCAACTCAATTGTATTTCAAGCTCAATTAAGATGGAAAGGCTCAATTCAAGTAGGCTCAAAATTATGACAAGTTAGCTAGAAATTTATTAACTCAAGTCGAAAGTCAATCTCAAGTCACATGAAAATCTATCGAGCTAATTTCGAGCAAGTTATCATTTTGTACTTGAGAATATATTACAAATTCATAATTATATCCTACGAGTTTTAACCTACATATTTGATCCTCTGTTTGGAACTAAACATAGTTGACATGATCTAAAGTTCTCAAATATATTCAATTAATCAATTAACTTCCCCAGTGATGGTTGTGGCGAGCGTAGGTTTCAACTAGAGGGGATTACTATTATTAAGATTTTTAAATTATTATATCTCAAATTCAAAATTTTAAATGCAAGTTTAAATCTAATTCTCTGCTAACAAAAGAGTAGAGTTGACAAGGTTTATCCCGATGATGACTGTGTTGATTGAGAATATCAACCGGAGGGGTATACTATTATAAAAATTTCCTAAAATTTTTAATGTTAAGTGAAATTCCTATCAACTATAAATATTTAAGAAAATTTCAAAATAAGAAAATTGATTAAATGAGAATTCATCATAAAAAAATAATATGAACAAAAATAATAATAATAAATTCATCCATCCGCCTTCCACAATTATTTGTCGGGAGTGACAAATTTAATGTTAACCCAAGCTCGCAAAGGAGTCAATGTCATATTATGTATACTACTATATTCATACTTAAAATATTAATAAGGATGTGGCTCGTTCTTCTGCTCGCATGGTTTGGCCAAGAGGCTACATATGAAGCAGCGTGACTCGACGGTGGTTTGGCCAAGAGCTCCACTAAATTATGATCACGGTTGTAGCCCGTATGTTCCCCAATGGTTTTCTACCCCTTTGAGTTGTGGATCATAGGGTATACCTAATAGGGTAAAAAGTCCGTTGTTAGCTATGGTGGACTTAAAATTGTCCCCTTTGACAAATATCAACCCTAGTCTATAAGGTTTTCCTAGACAATGTAACACATGATTGTTGACAAGGATCTTTTAATCAGGTTAGGTCGACCACCTCTTCTAACTAAGTGGACCAAGGATCATGACAGCCCGGAATGACGGAACCATGGGATCTTGATCGGGTGCGTCATCATTCCCTGAACCATATGCTTCAAGCATTAATAAAAATGAAATGATGAATTTCATTAAATTTCAAATCTGAATTATTTCTATTATATGCTAAGCAATTATCGATCTAATGACTAGCATTAATCGAAAGTTCTCTCTCACTGATTGGGGATGGGTAATTAGTTATAGGTGCTTGCACCTATAGAAAACCTGGAACCAGATCTAAAGTCCTCACCAAAAGAGGATGAAATCTTTGGGTAGTATCTTATTTATCCACTATAAATAATCATCTATCTTCATAAAATTCCGCTCAACACAAAATCTATACTCATTTCATCAAGAGGCGAAGCGAATTTTGAAGCCCACAATACATTGTATTAAATTTAGAGCATCAACATATCTAAGAATAACACTAATAAAATGACAATTATTACAAAATACTTTATTTTCTTTGCTCTCATTCAATATCTTATATCGCTTTAATTCTTTTATTGCTCTTTCAATCCTCTTTGCTTTCCATTATATTGGTAGATAAAATTACTATTATGAGATTAGAAAAGTAGAAGGGATCTAATATAATATTACTAGATTAGAGAATAGCTTAACACTTTGGGCATTATTCAATAAGAATAAAAAACTAATTATTTATGAAGTTGGCCCAAAGAATTGATGATAAGGCTTGTTGAATTTACATTTATTCATGGAATAAATGCTAAACACCATATCTTATTTATGATATTTACCTAATTCTGAGCTCCGAAAATTCACCACCGGCCTCTCACATTGAAGAGAGTATAATTTAAGTATTAATGAAATTTTTAGAAAATAGACGAGATAGTAGATAAGACACTACCCAGAGATTTCGCCCTCATTTTGTGAGGACTTTAGATCTAGTTCCAGGTTCCCTATAGGCAGAAACATCTATAGTTAATTACCCCTCTCAATGTTGAGAGAGAACTTTCGACAAGGCTCGTTAGTCACTAAATGCGTAGATAGTAGAAAAGATGTGGAGTTTTAAAATTTGGGATTTAGAATTTATGAAATTCATCATCATTAGCTTAAAACGGATGGTTGGGGGGATGATAACGTGCCTGATCTAGATCCCATGGTTCCGTCATCCCGGGCTGTCGTGGTCCCTAGTCTACTTAGTCAGAGGAGGTAGTCGACCTAACCTGACCGAAGGATCCCTGTCAGCAGTCATGGGTTGTGTCGTCCAAGTAATCCTTATAGACTTGGGGTGGCATTTGTCTAATAAGATAAGTTTAAGTCCACCTTAGCTAACAGAGAGCTTTTTGCCTTATCAGGTGTACCCTATGATTCACATCTCAAGGTACAGAGCCATTGGGGAGCATACGTTACAATGTGATCATAATATAATGGTTTCATTTGGCGGCAACCACATGATCAGAGGACTGGTCATAATTGCATCATATGTGAATTCTATTGACCAAACCACACAGAAAGAGGACACGGGCCACATCCTTACTGGCATGAGATTGATTGAGAGTGAATATAGAAATACACATGACTTGACACTGGCTCCTTTGTTAACTAGAGTTTTCGTAACTTGTCACCTTCAACAAACTATTACAGAAGGTGGATTGAGTTATATTTTGCTTTAAGTGTTAAGATTAAATTTTATTTAAGCATTTAACACTTAGTAATTTATCCGATTTTATATCTATATTGATACTTGATTTTGATTAATTCAATTTAAGCTTACAAGTACATTTTAATGGTAAATATTCCTCCTGCTTAAAATCTCCATTCAACACGCCTATCATCTGGGTTTATGAGTTTGCTTGATCATTTAACTTATTATTTCGATCCTATCGATTCTATTAATTTAATAATAGGGATCAGATCTAGATTTATATTTCAAGTATTTTGAATTTGACAATATTGAATATAATATTGTTAATATTTTGATAATAGTTACCCCTCAAGTTGATATCTTCAATCAACTCAGCTATCATTGGGGGGTGGATGTATTTTTTCAGATCTTATCGACTCTATTAATTTAACAATAGAGGATTAGATATATTGTCATATGATAGAATTAGCTTCTGAGATATTTTAATAAGTTAAAATTCTTATAACAATATTATTAGATTTTTAGGTTTTGTTAACCTGGACCCAATCCTAAGATCAAACCGGGAAGCAACCTACACAATATCCTCAGGTAATAAGTTTAAGCATTCATCGTAATGTCGGGGCCCATGCTAGTATTTTTGGCTTAAAATTCATCCAATTAATAAAATTATTGATTTTGAAAATATAAATGGAATGAAGATTTTCTAATTTTGGATTGAAGGAAGCCCGTAATTTATGGAGAATTTAATTTAAGATCGCATTCTATCTACTTGAATGAAGAATTGTAGATCCAAAGTGGTGTATTATATTATAAAATTAGGTTTGTATTTGCACTTAAAAGGTTGTATCTTTGCTTGCATTTTATTTATTCAAGATAATTCCTAAACTTTAATGGTTGACTTATGCTCATTAAAGACCTGTAGCTCTTTGCAAATTCAACATTCAAATTTGATATTCGCCCTACGAAGCTACTATACTTCCTTTAAGCAGCTTATTTGAATTCAAGCTTCTTTTGAATACAAGTCAATTATTCAAGAAGAAGTCTCAATTATACTTGTTAATAAGCTATATAGTTATCGAAAATCTCTTATGAATTTTATTTGATTTTCACTTTATTGAAAATAGCACTTAACTAATCCTATGTTCTTTAATTTCATGTCCATTAAGAGCCTTCTTCAATTCATTTTAAAATAGACATTGTCATATAAGAAGGCACGCTTCTTGTGAACCTCACTCTAGAGTTTGATTTGGGTTCTACCCCATTTGAAAATTAGCATTTTAGCTTCATACAACCTTCCTATAAGTTTGACATGAATTCAAAGTCAAGTTCGAATTTGGCTTATTCTCTTTCAACCATATTCATGCATGACATCAGGTAAGCTACAAAATTCAATTAGTTCTTCTTAGCCAACTAACTAATGCTATAGTATGTAAGTGAGTTATTTAATCTTGTGTTGCTCAATCATTATCATATTTCAATCTCATATTTAGCATATATATTTCTATTCATGATCATTCTCACTTAGCTCATTCTTGTTTAATATTAATATTCATTGAGCTCGCTTAATTTCAATGTTCGTGAATTTATTTTATTTTAAAACTTTATGTTTAACCATTAATTTAATATCCAATTAAATTTAAATTTAAGTCCCAAAATTTGATAAAATTTTGACAAAGATTCCTAAGATTCATCATCCCCACATGCGTCGACAAGACTATTTTAGCCTATTTGTCAAGCTCTAATGGACATGCCAGTTTTAAAGACCTCAATCGATTAATGTATGCGATGAGCATAACGGAGCCTTTAATCACCTGCAAAAAAAATAAATATATATGCAACTTCTACACATTCAAACTTCATTTTAGATTATTTATTTTTGATGTGATTGATTCTTTTTAGGTAAATCTTGATTCCTCCCCTTTTTTTTTCTAAGTTCAAAATTTAGTCAAAATTTTATCAGCATTTCAATATAGGGGGCTGCATCTAACAATTTTTTGTCACACTGATGAAGGATGGTGTTTTGAAACACCTCGATCGATTTTCATCTCGTCCACGAAAGTAATGAAAGCCTTCAAACTCATAAAGATATATATATATATATATATATATATATATATATATATATATATATATATATATATATATATATATATATATATATATATATATATATATATAGAGAGAGAGAGAGAGAGAGAGAGAGAGAGAGAGAGAGAGATTAAATTTTCACAGACTTCTCCACATTTACAATTAGCATCAATGGTAGATTTGCATGTCCATATGGGACTGATTTGCAACTGAATAATAATAACATTTGCATCCAATTTTTCTTTTAGCCTAGCAAGAGGTGAGGGAAATGTTGAGCGTCCGCAATGAGTAGGAAAGAACCATTTATTCATGAGAATTGAAGAGCTCCGAGAATAACAGAGAGATGGACAAAGAGAAATATCAAGAGAGGAAATCAACAAAACCGCCTCCAAAACTGATGAAGAAGCTTTACTCAAGGACTTTTTTGATAGGATGAATCAGAATAAAGTCACAGTTATATGCGAAAATTCATCATCGTCTTGTGAATGATAATAAAGTCCACCTGATGGAAAACCGTCAAAGAGAAATCGGAGGACAAGCTTCCACTTCGATTCACACATTAAAAGGGTTGTCTAATAGAAGATCTGAGCAGTAATGAACTTAGATCTGCCAAACAGTAAAAATGACAACTTCATATCCCATTTCTACCCCCTTTTTGGTTGTTTTGTAGGACTTTAGTAGGATTTAAGCACGATTTAACCTAAATTTTATCTGGCCGAACAGCAAAAATGCAACTTTAGATCCCACCAAATTTTAAATCCTGTTTCTCCTCCGTTTTGCCTTAAATCCCAGATCAAGTAAATCGCATTCGCAGGTGGATTTACGGAATTTACACAAGCTGAAGCGCACGAAGGAAGGTGAGAGGAAAACAACAAAAATGCAACTTTAGATCCCACCGAATTTTAAATCCCGTTTCTCCTCCATTTTGACTTAAATCCCAGATCTGGTAAATCACGTTCACAGGCGGATTTAGGGAATTTAGACAAACTGAAGCGCGCGAAGGAAGGTGAGAGGAAAACAGCTAAAATGCAACTTTAGAACCCACCGAATTTTAAATCCCGTTTCTCCTCCGTTTTGCCTTAAATCCCAGATCCAGTAAATCGCGTTCGCAGATGAATTTACAGAATTTACACAAACTGAAGCGCGCGAGGAAGGTAAGAGGAAAATACTGCAGTGGGGTAGTGGAAGAGTTGATAAGGAATGAGGAGGCGCGGGGAGTTTTACGGAGCCAGAAGTAGAGGAGACAGAGTATATAGGAGAGGGAATTAGGAGGAAGTGCTGGATCAAAGGATAGGAATGAAGACGATGCGAGAGATCTTACCATTTTTTTTTTTGGCAAGCAAACTGAGCGAGAAGGAGCTAAAGGCTTGAGGTTCCTTGCGATCCTTGCGGTTGAGGGAGAAAAGCCTAGAACGAGCGCGAAGGAACGAAGAGGTGTGGGCTCCAAAAATTCGTCACGAACCTCTCCATAATTTTTGATATTGAATTGAAGAGAGTGATTTGAAAAATATTGCTGTAATTTTCGTAAGATAGACAGATAAGAGATAAAGACACTACCCGCAGATTTCATCCTCATTTATGGAACTTTAGATCTGATCCAAGTTTCCTATATGCGCAAGTTCGCCATAAGAAATTACCCATCTCAATAAGTCGGTAACTTTGACAAGACTTATTGATCGAAAATATATACAGATAAGAAGAAGACGTAGAATTTATTTAAGATATTAAATTCATCATTTTAAATCGGATGATCGGGGAATGATGACGCGTCCCATCTGATCCCATGGTCCATCATCCCGGCATTCCTGGCCTACTTAGTCAAAAGACGTAATAATCTAATCGACGTAAAGATCCTCATCAACAACACAAGTTATCGCCGTCCAAAAAAATCCTGGTTTCTCAAAGAGATAATCTTAAGCCTACCTATGCGATTTAGCCTTTCTATCAAGATACCCCATGATTCACAACTGTGAAGAGTCATCATGGAGATACCTGCCACGATCGGATCGTAATATAATGGAGTTTGATGCCAAAACCAATCTGATCGAGGACTCGTCATAACTTTCATCCGCTGGAGCCTACTACCAAGCCACACAAAT